>JBAMYA010000003.1:11136715-11164787 GCA_037176975.1 Arrhamphus sclerolepis
GGAAAACTACACAGACTGCCGCTTTGTTTGTCTGCCCCCTTTTTTTTTGCCCCTGCAGAGAAGCTTAAGTGAGCAAAGGGGGGAGCGGGGTTTTTCTTTTTTTTTTTTTTTTTTTTTGATTTCTGTCCGTATTGATAAAGATTCATTTCTGGCCTCTGTTTTCTTTTTTTTTTCCTTCTCCCCTGTAGCCCTGCGTCACGTAGGAATGGAAAAGCAGACTTTTCCTCTGTCTTACTGGCCGTTTTCCACGCCGTCGTCCCTCTGGCGTGGCGGCTGCTGATGGGGTTGCGGCGTGAACGGTGATCTCGTTCCTGGAAGCAGCAGACGATGCGTCTGCGTCCAGATAGGCCGCCCACAGCGGGGTGCATCCCATTTCTCCCGAGTGTTGCACTGCTCTCTGCTTTCGTTGTCTGTGTGTTGTGTTTGTTGGAGAAATGAAACTGCTGAAGTGTGGCGCGTTCATTTCAGGCTCTCGTCTGGCCTCTGATTCATCGACTGTGTCTGTAACGGCATAAACGGGGCGAAGCTTGTCATGTGGCACCTGTGAGCTGCTGTTTTTCAGAGCTGCTCTCCAGCCTGTAATGGCTGCTGCTGCTGTTGGAGGCAGGGCCCGGCGCTGCCCGGCTCTGCTCTGCTTTCCCTCCTTTCTCCAGTTCTTCCCTCATAGTGGGGTGGGAGTGCCCCCTTATGGTTGTGCTCAGCCCTGCCGCAGACCTCGAGCTGGGGGCCGGAAAGCTCTCGTTGGGGCTTTCAGGGGCCTTGAGACGTTGGCAGCATCCAACTTGTGAATGTTTGACCTGCTGTGGTTTGATGGTGAAGGATCTCGGCGTCGTCCTCGGGTCTTTAAATTGACCAGAAAGAGCTGCATCCTCCTTTGTGATTCGTAGATGATGCACATCTGGGCTGGTGGAGTCGAAGCAGATATCAGGCTGAGAAAGTTCCAAGTCTTGTGTGTAATTACAACGCTGGTGGCGAAGGGCAGAAGATAAAAGATGGGAGCGTCTGTGTTTCCTGCAACAATGACGAGCTTTTGTGGTTGCTGGCTGCTCCGTGACCCTGCCAAGCACGCCAGGAGGCCACTGAGACGCAGACAGACAGACATACAGAGAAACAGCAGCACCGGGGGGGTTGGGGGGAGGAGGAGGAACTGCCTCGGCTCTAATGTGTCAACCACGTGCATCACGGTAACCATGGCAGCCGTGGAGACGCAGCGGTTCTGTCTCTGCTCCTCATTTCTGTTTCTGCAGGTCTGAGAGAAGGGAAGCCCGCAAGACGGGGGTGAAACCCTGAGCGCTGACGGGGGTGGGGTGACTGAGGGATGAACTCTGCCTCACCCCCACTCCTCATCCTCCTCCCCCCAGCAGTACCCGATCCAGTTACACTACAATCCAGGGACACACTCCAGATATGTTTGGTTATCTCGAGGTCGGCCTCTGAAGCTTTCTGCTCCTCAGAACAGAAAAAAAGAAATAAATAAGTAGAAAAGGCTGGCTCGGCAGACTAATGGCTCTGGTCGGGCTTGATTGATTCAGTGAAGTAATCTGCAAATGGAATACATTAGGACAGCGAAGAACACATCACTCAGACTCAGAGCAGCGGAGGATCATGGGAGTAATGGGGGGACGGTAACTGCATCAGAGGGAATCTTCCTGAGAGGGTTTGATGTTGTGTTTTAACATGTTGGTGTGCCTCTTTTTTTTTTTTTTTTTTGTGTCTCGTAAACCGTGGAGGTCCATGTTAGGCAGCGCTGGAGAGGCACAAAATGGCTGCCATGCAGCTCGCTGCTTCTCTCCACGAACCTGCTGAAAAATCTGCCTTCCTGCTTGTTCTCGTGTCATCAGCTGCTGTGTTGGCTGTAGATGATGTTGCCGTGACACCCCCCCTCCCCCTTCGCCCCGCCGCCACCCTTCAGCTCCCCGTCCTCGTCATCCTCCGTCCACTAATGAGTGTGTTGAATAGCAGAGGCTCAGCAGCATCAGTATCACCAACTGCCAATGCCCCCCCCTCCATCCTCCCTCTCTCTCCTCCCCTCCCCTCCCTCTTTGCCGCCCGGCTTGTGCAGTCAGCAGAACGGGCCGGAGCTGTGCTGTATCGAGCCGGGAAAAATCGATGACTGCAGAGTGGGAGTGGGTTTTAGGAGCTAGCGTGTGCTAGAATGTGTGGTGCTTCTGCTCCAAGGCCTCGGGAGCTGGAACTGGAGCTGTCGAATATTTGCAGGACGTCGAAGAGCTTGCCCTGCATGCTGCTGGACTTCTCCAGACCATACGTCTTGTTTTGTTTGTTTGTTGCAACACTAGACGAGATAAAGATATAGTTTTCAGCTGCTTTAAAAGGGATGTTGATCCATATGTTAACGTGTCCGGGTCCAGGGTTGCAGCTGCCTAAGCAGGAAAGCGGGCCTAGAGTCCATGAGTGCCTGCTCAGCTCGACTGTTTTACGGGCTTTTAGCACCTACTAGGCTGGGCTTCCAACCGAGCTGAGTCACCAGACTGCAGGCCACTGATTGGCCAGAGAGTGATGTCATTAATGAGTCTTGAGAACAACTCTTTCAGACCTGCCATATTTCACAACCAGGCAACAGCGACCATGTGTTTTACTTCTACAGAATTAACGGGATGACCGTTAATTCAGGCTGCCAAGTTGACTCCTCATTAAGGTGGTATTCAACTGAGTAGAGGCGAGCAGTGTGAAAACTGTGCAACGGAGAGCCTAAAGTCTTCCCAGCGTGTCCTGGGTGTCTTCCCTGGCGCCGCCTCCCTGGTGGACATTACCAAAACAGCTCCTTGGGGAGGCGTCCAGAAGGCGTCCCAGTTAGATGAACCTCAGTCGGCTCCTCTCCATGTGACTTGGCAGCGACTCTGCTCCGATATACACGCTCAGAAGATAGCAACCCCTCTTTTAAGTGAAAGGTTTTACGTTTCCATCACCTTCGAAATTCATGCCAAAAGTCCTGTAGAGGTGGCTAGCATGATAGCTCTGATTAAAAGATAACGATAGCTAGTGAACTGAGCAAAATCATTGAGTTTTATCAACATTTCAACTTCTCAGACACCTTCACCGTCAATCAGCATCAACCCTGAGTGAACTAAATTTATTTCTTTGGCGTAGGTGGGGGTTGGTTAATGCTGATGTTGGCTTACGATCGTACAAGCAATTTCAAGCTAGCATGAAAACCTTTCCAGTCAGAAGAGTCTTGTGTAAGTTGCAGCTTGGTTTATGCTTTGTCGCGTTTCCTTCATGTGTAGCATTTCTTTTGACATGTTTCTCGCTGCTACAACGTCTTTGTCATTTTCAAGTCAGATAGAAAGGTATTTTTCTCAGTATTAATGTCGTCTCATGTAGATTGTGCCATTCCATGATGTAATCGCTTCCAGCAGCCAATGGGAGCGTTCTTTGTTAGTTGTAATTATGGAAATGGTGATCACTGCAAGGTTGTCAACGTTATTTGAGATGGTTTCTCAGTTTATGGGATTATAAGCTGACCTAAAGTTTTCGGGATCATGTTAGCTTTTGGCTTTAAAGGCACATCTCTCACTTTATTTTGTTCTTCCTAGAATTATACGTTAATTATAGATTTAAAATGGAGACGTGGTGTCAAATGGAATTTTCTTTTTCCACCTCATACATGGTTCACAGGTTAGCGTGACGCCCATGTACGAGTCTGAGCCATCGGAGCCTGCTCATGGGGTTTGATTATGAAAATCCACATCTGAGGTCCTGCCAGCTCCATATGCTGGTTGCCAAAATGGCTTTGGACACATTTTGCTTGATTCTGGGACACTTCTAAACCTCTCCATGGCACCTCTGGTCGACTGCTCTTACTGACCATGCCACCCTGATGTGGTTTTGCTGTTGCTCGGAAAGCAAACAGACTAAACGTGGATTGTTAGCGGAGCAGAACGGATACATGCTTTTGGGACGCTTCTAAACCTCTCCACTCTCGCTGATTAGAATGGCCATGATCACAGCAGCTGTCGCCCACATCCTGAAGTTTCTACAAAGTCATCTGGCGTACGGTTGACTTGAGTTGACTTGAACTGAACCTGACAGCTGAAAAGACTTGATAAAAGCAGCGTTACAGACACGCTGACGGCCATCTCTGAGGCTTAACTGAAGAGGTGGTCTTTGTGGCTACTGGCCCCCTCTGTCAGATGACCAGCCTTGTGATGTCTGCTCAGAGATGGCGGTTGGCAGCCAGTTGAAGTCAGCTGATGTGGCGGGCTGCTGGGAAAAGCATCCCGCCACAGCTGTAGAAGCTAGAAACGTGGCAGTGTTTGATCTCTTAGCCCCAGAGCGTTAAGGATGTCCCTGCTCCGTGGTGTCCACCACGGCATCCACCCTGACCCGTCCTCACGTCCATGAGCTTCATCTGGGTATTGGCCACAAGACTTTTTAAAATGTTGGATGCTTGAAGCTGCTGCGTCTCTTCCGGGTTTGGTATTAGCGGCGGTGCAGATGAGAGAAGGCCTGAGTTTGTGCTGTCTCAGACGTGAGGGAGGGCAGAGGCGTGCGGGGGGAGTTTCTGAATCAGCGTTCTCCTCCTGTCACTCCCTCTGGGGTTCCTCCATCAGGTCACGTCCCAAAAATAGCAGCGGGCGCCGTTTCAAGTGCAAAAACCGCCGGCTTCGGGGCTGTAGCCAGCCTGTGAGATTTCTATGGGAATAGTTGGCCACCTTCCAGTGTGTGTGTGTGTGTGTGTGTGTGTGTGTGTGTGTGTGTTTTCTTTTCCTTTCCCTCCCCTGCCCCTCCTCCCTCACACCCCCCTCCTTCCAAGTGACTGGCAGATGAGCTTGCATTTCTGAGCGAGCACATGTGCTCCACGTGAGCGGCCGGCGTGTAAACACTCACCTTCCCCTCAAACGGCATCACCGCCCGCCGTCCTGCCTTCGCCTCATCTTTGTACGTGGGCCAGCCAGGTTCAGTAGCGGCGCCACATGGCAGCGGAGCCGATGCCCAGCACCAATTATTTCAGCTGCCTCCTGAGATGACTTGCTTCAAATGTTTTCTCCCCACTTTCTCATTGCGAGTCACACAAACAAGAGGCGTCCTCGCCAAAGCCGGATCATTATCGGCCTGAAAGGATGATGCGCATTGATGTGGAGGATTTTCTTTTCTTTCCTTTTTTTAAAATAAAGGTGGAACAAAAATGTCTGTGGGAGAACAACACACACACAGGCTGATGAAGGAAAGAAATTGCTGGAGCACTCAGGAGGACAGTTGGATTTAAACTCAGCAGAGTTTGACTTCAGTTGACATGAAACTCTTTGTTCTTGGACTTTAAGCTGAAATAGACTGAAACAGACGAAATCCATGTCCTGAATTTACTGATTCTTCATGAACTGAGTCAGATTTCTCCCGTCTGTGCTGACTTCTGGATGAGGACTTTATTTTCCAAAAACAAGGGATTATATCATGTTTATTAAAATAATCACTTCTGTTCCTAACAGATCACAGGAACAATCTGAAATATAATTTCACATTTATTTCTGGGCTGAACGATATCTGGGGTGTCAGACTCCACCATAATGTGGGCCTCAAAGGGAAACTTGTAAAACTCTTATTTAACACTGTGTTCAGGAGTAATATATTACATTTCTACAGTTTCTGTAGTGATTATTTATTCATATTACAAATACTGTCAGTGCCGTGCACAAACATCTTCAGGGGCCGGTGCTCAAGCCGAGATAAAGGGGACACTTTTTTATATATTTTTAATTACAACTTTTTCCAAGAAAGAAAATTTTTATGGAGTAAAATTTTGTCATAAAATTACGATTTAATTTAATAAACTTGTGATCTTTGTATTAAAAATTTTCAAAGATTTTTGGTGGTTAAAAAAGAAACAAATCTTTGTCCAAATTAAATCTGAAATCTTTTAAAACATAAAAATATAACTGTGTCATAAATTGCCAATTCTGTGTACCTTTAACTTAACCGTATGCAAAATTGTTACTTAATACTAAAATGTTTTGTTTTGTTTTAGTAAAATAGCATATTGGCACTATCACAACTTTGTCTTTAAGTTACCATTTTTAACAATTTTTTGAATAAATGTTTTGTTGTAAATACTTTGTATAATTGCATGTTATTTCTTTTTTCTTTTTTTTTACAGAATTAAAATTTTGACTTTTGCAAAATTGCTATTTCAGTGTTTGCTATAAATCAACATAAACTTTTATTTTGAAACAATCAAACAACCTTCAGCTCTTACAGGCCACTTAGAATGACATGGTGGGCCAGATTCGGCCCTCTGCCGTTTAGTTTGACGTATGTGAACCAGATGGTTAAATGAAAAAAAAGACCTGTTCTTTTAATAGACAGAAGGCCGCTTGAAAACACGTACTGAGTATTATTTATATTGACGCTATGGGATCATACAATCTGATAAGTCGCTGGATTTAGTGTCTGTGGTGTTTCCAGCATCTTCTGCAACTCTGAAGTTAGTTTCTGATTCCAGAAAACCCCTTTAGACCAGGTCCCTATCAAAATCCACAAGTTTAAACCTCCCAAAACTGGATCAAGGCATCTCTTAGATGGAAAGGCTGTAAACGAAACAGAAACGTGAGTTCTGAGTTCTTTGGGAATTTTTGGCAGCTTGACCACCTGAGGGCTGATTTATACTTGTACTCTAAAGCCACGGACAGCCCCCACACCGTCTCTGGCGTTTATACTGCTGTTATTGTTTACGTCCCTCTGTGGTTCCATTACCTACTGCTAGGTGGCAGTGTAGGCTACTTTTCTGCAGCGCTGTAGCTCACAGTGCCGCGCTTCCTTCAGTTTACTTCCTGTATGTTGCTCAGACATAGCAGATGACGTATATTTTACGTGAGTTGGTAGTTGATAAATAAGATTTCCTTTTTTTGTCCCATAGTTACAGCATCCATCCATCCATTATCTACACCCGCTATTTCCTGTTCAGGGTCACGGGGGTGTGCTGGAGCCTATCCCAGCTCACTTCGGGCGAAAGGCAGGGGTCCACCCTGGACAGGTCGCCAGTCCATCGCAGGGCCACATAGTTACAGCAGCAAGAAAAATACCAAAATAGTAACATAAAACATTATATACAGTGTTGTTTTTTCATTGTTACCACTGCACATCAGTACGCCTGATTGAAATGTTGATATTGCACATGAATATTGTTATTGCAGATGAATTAAGCTGTTTGAGTGTGTGATCTACTGGGAGCACTGGTTGTGGAGTCTGACAGCTGCAGGAAGGAAGGGTCGGTGGTCTTGAGCATCTGTCGTTTCTACAGACATTACAGCAAACTTTCGTTGTACCTGACTTGAAAACAAAGAAGAAGAAATAGCAGCGGGAAATTTGAAAACTACCAGTCACATTTGTTGCATTCCACGATGCGTAATAACGTTTGGAGGCAGGTGCACGTCAGGTCGTAGCTTGGATGTAAAGGTACAGATCAGCCTCCAGACCAGGTTTGGTTCAGTCCCGCTGACAGCAGTCAAACCTGGATTAACACGTCTTTCAAATCAAAAGACAGTTGGTGAAACCTTCATTCTATTTGAGAAAAGGAAGAATGGAGTGTTTTTTTGTAGTTGGAGCACTTTACAGCTCAGTGTGCACAAACATGCAGCAGCTGGATATTTAGTTCTTCAGGACCACATGGCTGCGAGCTAAACGGGTCTGATTGAATCACCTCAATTCAACAATCAGCAAAAACGGCTCGACGTGGCTTCAAACCACCTCCTGAGTCGGACTCCTGAAAAGCATCCTGCAACATGTTTTACAGAGAGTATACTTACAAACCGCAAGGTTGATGATTTCTCATCCTTTACTCGCCGCTCTGGCCCTCTGTGTCCCTCCAGGATCTCTCCGGCTCCATCGACGACCTGCCCACTGGCACCGAGGCGGCCCTGAGCCCGGGCGTCAGCACCTCGGGGGTGTCCAGCAGTCAGGGCGAGCAGAGCAACCCGGCCCAGTCGCCCTTCTCTCCGCACACACCGCCCCACCTGCCGGGCATACGAGGGCCCTCGCCTTCACCCGTGGGCTCCCCCACGAGCGTCACGCCTTCCCGCACCGGGCCGCTGTCCCCCGCTGCTGTGCCAGGTAGAGACGGGACGGCGCCGCTGATGTTCTGAGCCTGTTTTTCAGATGAACCCTAACCCTCAAATTACACATCTGTGATGAAATGACTGTATCTCTGCACCCATGAGGTTAATTAGAACACTTCTGCTGTCACAGGAGAGGGAACACGTGAGGTTTGTTAAGATGCGTAAATATCAGTCTGTTACTGGTTAAGAGTTAATGAAGATGGCAAACAGCAAAAATGAAACGACTTTAGCACTTCCAGGATGAGTATTACTTTAGAATGATGCAACAGCCTCTATAAACCTCTATAAAATCATGGTACAATGTCTGAACATTATCACTGCAAAGGTTAAGTGAAGTAGAACAGAACTATGAGAATGACAGCACAGTCAGCCAATCAGACTCTGCAGAAGGCCGTTGTGTTTTAAGTGCAGGCTGCTGCATATGGAAATTGCCTGGAATGGTTTCAGTGTAACACAGGAAGTAGTCTGATGGTATTTTGTGTAATTTACAAATAAATAACACATTTCAGGGGAAAACAGCAAAGATAAGCGGAATTTTACAGCTAATGTTTTCTGTTTTTGTGTGTATCTCTCTGATACTTTGGTCTAGAGTGTTTTTATGCGTATCTTTGATTCTGTGGAGTCTTAGCTTTCATTTGAGGGATCAGTCGGCTGTTTTGCACAGTTGGTCATTTCTGTAGTCGGTAATGTTGGGACTTCACACATTGGTGCTGTATGATGTTTGATATTTGGTTATACGAGTTATTTGAGTTGTGTTTGGGTCATGTAAAAAAGGTTTTTTATAAGATAAGATATACTTTATTGATCCCCGAGGGGGAAATTAATTTCATTCATTCATTATAGTCTTGTAGGCCAGATTCTGCTGTTTAAATTTATGTGCAACATCGCTATATTCTTCCAAAATGAGTACATCGTTTCAAAGTGAGGTTAATTACACATGTGAAGAAGAGATTTTAAGTCTAGGAACACAGACGGGCTGTAGATCATCACATCCCAGTTTCAGAGCCATTTCCATGCATGTTTGCCGTCCTGCAGGTAACCAGATGCCGCCCCGGCCGCCCAGCGTCCAGTCGGACAGCATCATGCATTCTTCCATGAACCAGTCGGCCATGAGCCAGGACAGAGGTGAGTGCAGGAGCATCCTGAAGAACATCCAGATGAGCTGTTCGGGGTCACTGTTTGTCCTCCTGACTACAAACACCCCCTCAGGCTGTTCTTTAAATAAATAAATGTGTTCATGGCCTATCTGCCGAGTCAAATGAGGGTAATGGCAGTCGAGATATTTTTCCACTCTGAGAGGAGAGAGCAGCTGTTATCGCTGCTGTAAAAGCGTTTATAGCCTTTTTTTTTTTTCTTTCCAGTTAATTCCACTGTCCAAGTGCTCAAACTGGTCACAACTGACATTTCCTCCTCATGTCCTCCAGTATACATGCGCAACCCTCAGATGCCTCCGTACGGGTCCCCTGGACAGCCCGGCTCCGCCTTATCTCCACGCCAGTCGTCAGGAGGCCAGATACACAGCGGGATGGGACCTTATCCTCAAAACAGCACCATAGGAAACTACGGCCCTCAGGGAGCCCAGTACGGCCCGCAAGGTGAGACCATGTTGCAGGAGCATCTGGGACTGATTTAATAAAGTGGTACCTCAGGCTCTGGATGATATCAGACCGTCTCTGTAACACTGCTTGGACATCGGGGGGCAGTCCATCTGAATCAGCAGACGGGCCTCCAGGCCTCTGCTCAGATTCTAGAGAAACAATGTGGGTTCAGTTCTGACAAGCTCTTTACCGTGGCTAAAATCCTGACGGGGGGTGAGGGTTAGGGGGTTATGGGTCATGGACGTTTGCCTGACCAGTTCTCATGCGCCTTGTGGACGTGGAGGAAGGCAGTTGGGAAGCTTTGTGATGGAGAAGGTTAGAGAGGCAGTCTGAAATATATCGATTGGACTGTAGCTATAGAAGCTTTTATGAGTCGTCATGGCAACAAGATGTTTTCTGTTTTACGGAAAAGCTGTGTCCTCCAGGTTTTAGTGCTATATCTCACCTTCTGGAGTCGTAAATACCGAACATGCGACATTCTGGATGAGACGTGAGGAACGTATCTGACCAATGTCTGATTGACTGACTGAGTTCTGTCTCTTTAACAGACAGATAATAGCTTTCGTCTTGTGTGTCTCATGTCTTAAGGGTTTTAGATTGGCCTTATTATGAAAAAAGGGGCTTTTGAAATTTCCTCTCGCCTCATATTATTTAATGAAATGATATCCTTTTACTTTGAAGTCTGGGATGGCTTCTGTGGGCTTTGAAGAAGTTGTGCTATGAGTCATAGCAGCGAACAGCGGGGGCCAGATAAAGCCTGCTTCGTCAGGCTGCTTGTCAGAACAGGCAGTGCAGAGGTAAAATTAGAGCCGGGTTGGTGAAACACGCAGAAGCGAAGAGAGAGATGTCCCTGTTTTAAGACTGAAACGCAGTAGCATGCTGTGAAAAGGCAGTAGGGGCGCCATCCTGACATAACCCCAAACAGTCTCTGATATTGATCTGGGACCCTTCCAGGTTATCCCAGGCAGCCCGGCTATGCGGGGATGCCCAACGCCAACTACCCCAGCGGCCCCGGCATGGGCGGCTCCATGAACCCCATGCCCGGTCAACCTAGCGGGGCTCCTTATGGGACCATGCCGCCCGGCAGGATAGGACCCGGACAGATGGGGGCACGGCCATACGGTCCGGGCATGGCCTCCAACATGGGCAGCATGCCTCCTCAGGTGGGCTCCGGCATGTGCCCCCCTCCAGGCATGAACAGGAAAGACGGCGGGCCCTCCATGCATCACGGACCCACAAACTCCATACACCACAGCAGGTAGGTGTTTCCGCCTGCAGACTGACTGTTGCATCGTTACTTATTTATCAAAAATGAAGCCAAAAGACCAGGAATCATCATCCCTCTGCCACCATGTCTGACTAAAGCACGAGTCCCACTGAATCACAGCACGTCCAAGCCAAACACCAACACCAAGAGAATTCACACCAGAGGTACTGTGGGGCGGTTTAGACGTGGCCCAGAATTGACCGTCAATTAAAAAATACATGTGGAGTCTATTTTGGCGCTGGGCCGCAACTAAACCACATCAACATACAGGCAGCAGGATGAGCCAGATGGTCAATGAGAAGTTACACCAGAGGTACTGTGGAGGGGTTTAGAAGCAGCCCAGAAGTGTCAACTGAAAAAAAGACTTTGGCGCTGGGGTTTAGCTGGGCCAGCTGGGACTTGAGGTGGCTCCAAAGTAAAGCTACTGCTACTGCACTGATTAATTAGGTGGTTTTAGTTTTTCCAAGTATTCCCGCATAAAAAGAGTTTTCTTTTATAGACCACCGGGCTACCCGAACATGTCGCCAGGCATGATGGGAGCCGGCTCTCCGTACGGCCCAGGTATGAACAGCATGCACGGCGTGATGAACCAGGGAGGTCCAGGGCCTTATCCGATGAACGCCAACATGGCCAACAACACCCCTGGTGAGTGAATCGTAACTGCAGCATTTACTATCAATGAATGGCCTGGACTGGTTTTATAGACTGGTCATCTTTTATATTTTTCTACCACCTCTTCACCGCCCAGGAATGACTCCTGGTTCTGAGTTTGGCATGGACAAAATGAACCCTGCCCAAAAGATGAACAACAAAGTTGACGGCACTCCCAAACCTGAATCCAAAAAGGTAGAAATTCAAATTCAGCTCTTGAACCTTTTTTTCCCCCACAAACATCTCACAGTTTTCTCCTTTCACCTGTCCAACAGAAGTCGAGCTCTTCCACCATCACTAATGAGAAGATTACTCGACTGTACGAGCTTGGACCGGAGCCGGAGAGGAAGATGTGGGTGGACCGATACCTGGCCTTCGCTGAGGAGAAGGCCATGGGGATGAACAACCTACCCGCCGTCGGCCGCAAGCCTCTGGATCTCTTCAGACTCTACGTGTCTGTCAAAGAGATCGGCGGCCTCACCCAGGTACGCCCGCACGTTTCGGGTCAGGCCAGCTGGTCTTGTGTTTCTCCCATGCAGCTCTCTGAAGCTTCTCCGTCGCTGTCTCACCCACCAGGTGAACAAGAACAAGAAGTGGAGGGAGCTGGCCACCAACCTGAACGTGGGCACGTCAAGCAGCGCAGCCAGCTCGCTGAAAAAGCAGTACATCCAGTGTTTGTACGCCTTCGAGTGCAAGATCGAGCGTGGTGAGGACCCACCCCCGGACTTCTTCAACACAGACACCAAGAAGAACCAGCCGAAGATCCAGCCTCCAAGCCCAGGTGAGGACCTCTGTGTAACCTGTGGTCTCGAGTCAAGCCCACACATCCCATCCTGGTCTTGATTAGACATCTCCAGTAAACTCCAGTGATGTTCATCAAGTTAAAGTTCACTGAAACAGGGTGCTCACTGTGAACACAGAAAGTAGAAGATTTAGGCTACATGGCCCAACAGAACCAGAGGGCTTTGATATACAACAAAAACTAGTTTTTCTGTTGGTAATATTATTCATTTTAGATGTTAGCACCACATCATCACCATGGTTACCATTGAAGGACCACATTATCACCATGGTTACTGTCAAAGGGCCACATCATCACCATGGTTACCGTTAAAGGGCCACATCATCACCATGGTTACCGTTAAAGGACCACATCATCACCATGGTTACCGTTAAAGGGCACATCATCACCATGGTTACCGTAAAAGGACCACATGCCACAATCATAAAAGAAAATAAATTTCCAATTGTTTTCTTGTATAGTCACAAATTTAAAAAATGGAGTTTTATTGTTAAAAAAAGTGACTTATGATGTAAAACAGTGATTTTTTTTTTTTTTTTTGCATTACAAATTTTTTATAAATGGAACAGACAGCTGCATTGAAAGTACCTCAGAAATGTTCTAGTTATGGGTTTATGATCGTCCTTGTGCCCTCTTTGCTTAGTTTTCCCGTTCCAGCAGCGGCTCTAGCTGTGTGGCCGATGCTTGAACAAACTCAGAAAGCTGCTTGAGAGCTGTTTTGTTTCAGTCACGAGCGTCCATGTGTAGCTCCGGTCTCCGGCTGTTCCTGCAGGATGTCGGGGTGTCCGTCAGCTGGCATCAGCCCCTCCAGTCGGGGGTGCAGGGACGTAGATCAGTGGAGGGTGGGCTGATCTTTGCCAATGTTGTCCTGGATGCCTGGTTTCTGGCCCAGGGCTGCAAAGCAGCAGCAAAGCAACGCTCCCTGGAGATTAGTCCTGAGCCAGAAATGATGAATGGGGGAAGAGGTGTGTGTGTGTGTGTGCGTGCACGTGTGTGTGTGTGTGTGTAAAAGTCATATGATTCTGTCTGCCTTTTTTTCCTGCTATGCTACTTTTTCTTTTTTTTTTATCCTTATGAGAACATCTCCCTCCCCTTTCCTCCCTTCATCTTTAGTGGAGGGAAATCCCTGCCCAGAGGGAGGAGGGGAGAGGAGAGGAGGGGGAGGGGGGCTGTTAATGTGTGTGAGAAGTGAAGAGGCAAGAGGGCGATGTGAGAAAATGTGAATAAATGTGACCTGCCAATGACCCGATGTTGTGTGTGTGTCTGGCGGTTTAATGAATGGGAACCTGTGACTCATCAGCCTGCCGTGCTAATAGTGGGAAGTCCTAAGCTGAAGTTAAAGATGAGCTCTACTATGTCACACACACACACACACACACACACACAACACAAACAAAGCATCACTCACCCTCGCGCTCACATGCTCAGCTGGCTGTCTTCCGTCTCCACAGACCAAACAGTCATCAGTCAGAGTCGGAGTTTAGATAGCAGCGCCGCCGAGCCAGGTGATCGGAGGATGGGGTGGATGAGCCGCGTGTGTGCTTGAAAAACCTGAGGTAGACCGATTAATGGGGCTGATCTAGCCGGTTTACTTGCATCTCTGAGTCTTACTGGTGTGTTTCCGGTACGTTCAAGCATCGTATACTACTGCACGAACTCCCCAAGTCCTGTTGTACTATTAGTCTGAGAAGAACTGGACAAACCCCATGTGATGTCACGGATAGGTTTCTACAGAGTGCTTTTCAGGCTTTGTCATATGTTGAAAATTGGCGGAATGAGCAGGATGCCCTCCTTGGCCGTTTTTTGATACATCTACTGGTCTGTTCTTGTGAAACTTGTGCTCATTTACAGACGTGTATGTCGCTGTGTGTAGTTCTTTCCAGAATGAAAGGATCTGGGTCCAATGTTGATATATGGGTCAGCCTGCTTATTGTGTTTTATTTTGAAAATCCCCCAGCTTCTCTATGCCATTCTCATGTCTGACCTGCTGTCTGTAAAATTGACATGGTTTAGCTGTGGCCCGGTGCCAAACAACCGTTCAGCGTTTTCCCTCTGCCCATCTCGTGTCAGACGTCCTGACATCTCAATGTGCTGTCTGTGGTTTTTTTGTCTTTTCACCAACACTTCCATGGTCACTTTTAAGTTGTATGTGAGTTCAGTTCTTATTTTATACTCACTTAAATCATTGGTGTTTTTGAATACATTACCCTGCCAGCTGAGCTGTGATGTCATCAACGCAGTTAGAACTGCATCCTGCGACGTACGTTCTCCTGAATCACGCTTGCCAGTAAGAACCTCCAAGTCCTCGGAATTGAGAAATGTCTCGCACTGTCAGTTACAAGATGTTATCTTTAAAATAATATGCTGTAAAGTTGGACATTTCATCATGGAGAACAACTCACCGTTGGAGTCACCATCTAGTGGTCGGTGGTGGAACTGCGACTAAGGTTAGCGTGAGTGCGGTTGTTTCATGTCAAACACGGGAGAGTCTCCTTTTAAATCGATTAATGTTTGGTTCTAAACCAAATAAATACTGACTTGTGGTTGGAGTCATTTGGTCTGAACACTGAAGTTTTATTTTGTTTATGTTTCCTAGAGGTCAGCCTGCGTGGCTTTTTACTATAGCTGATGTTGTTTAGAGAAAATTGAATTACATAAAAAATTCAGTAATAATGTTGTATAAGGAATTAAAAAAAACACTGTATCTCAATAAAGAGACTTTTGTACCGACCACACAGATGGATGTGGTAATGAATCTAATGCAGAGTGAATAATGAAGTTGAGCTTGTTTGTCAGATAATCTTCAGTATTTTCCCCCAAATTCCCTTCCAAGATTAATTAGTTATTTATCAAATTAAGTTAAACTGAATCGTACTTCCCTGCTGTCTACACAGCGCTGTCATTTATTCATGTTGGTTACGTAAGATTACTTATTCGTATTCTGAAGTACTTTCAGGATACAGATTTTCTGAAAGTCACCTGTAGAAGAGGACATATTGATGACCTTCATTCAGGGACGTTCTGGTGGGTTTGTTTAGGACCACCAAAGCAGCACGTGATCCCCAAAGCTCCCACTTCAACTTGATCGCTCCTCGATTCCTTCAACTAGCAGGAGATGATGGACACCAACTCTGAATCCTCCAACCCGAGGACTACCATTGCATCAATGCTCATCCTTGATCCTTTCTTTTGTGCAGCTGGTTCTGGATCCCTCCAAGGACCCCAAACTCCACAGTCCACCAGTAGCTCGATGGCAGAAGGGGGCGACCTGAAGCCCCCGACTCCAGCCTCCACCCCGCACTCACAGATGCCTCCGATGCCCGGTGTCAGGTACGACACACACGCCATGTTTCTACGATCACGTCTCCATCGTGTCGCTGGTGATGGGAGATGAGCTTGCACTTTGCTCTGTAATTACACCAGCGACCTCTAGAGGGCAGTGCAGGTTATTTTCTGCAGTGCTGCAGCTTCCTTTTGTTTACTTCCTTTATCCGGTTCAAAATTGGCGACAGAACAAATGAAATATAACTTACTTGAGTTGAAAAATGTTGAGCATCAGTTATTTTCACAGACATTGAAACAAACTATCGTTCTGGCCGTCTTGAAAACGACGAAGACGACAAACATAGAAGTAATTGGGAATAAGTGTAAATTGGGTGTTTTATACGACGTTCTGATCTAATTCATTGCTCACAGGAATAACAGCGTGAATCAGTGAAAACACGTTACCATCATACTGATTTAAAAATGTTTCTTAGATTATGTGACTTTTCACACAACTCCAACAACAATAACGAGATTAAATGTCGCCTTGAGCAGCTTGACACAAATTGAAACCCACCGCTGAATCTCCTCATCTGATTGGGTGTTTAAATCTCGCAAACACATTGAATCTTTAGTTAAATGACCTGTGCAGGTCTCTGGAGAAGGACTGACTGGTTGTCTCTGCCAGGTTTTGAATTCTGAAGATAGAAGATACAAGCAAGTAATACAGTTACACATCTGACTGATACTTCTGCATCAAAGCTACGCCGTTGCTACGGCTACATCTAATAAAGAGAACATGAGTCGTACATGTTACTGTTTTGATTATTAAAACCTCTGGATCAAAGAAAGGCCTTGGTTGACGGAGCCTATTTCCTGTCCAGCTGTTGTCAATAAAGGACGTCAGCTATCTTTTTTTGATGTTGTAGGTTCCAAGTTCCTCCGAGGTTGAGGGAAGTTGTCAAAGCTAAAATTAACCACCAAACTTCAACAGGCCCACTATAAAGAAAAAGACTCAAATTCTAACAAAGAGCACCGTGTCGTTCTCCAGGACCAGCGTTAATCTGCAGGACCCTTTTGCCGATGGAGGGGACCCAGCATTTTCTAGGAGGAACGCCATGACTCCCAACTCTCAGGGCTACCAGCCTGGGATGGCTCCAGAGATGATGGCTCGGATGGGTCCCTACGAGTCCAACAAGGACCCATTTGGAGGCATGAGGAAAGGTAGGCGTTGGCCATGCCAACAAATCAGCGCGGTGCAGCATTCTCCTCCGGAGAAACTCATATTCTCATCTCTATTTTATTGTTTTAAAGCTGGAGAGCAGTTCATGTCGCCTGGTCCCAACAGTGGAATGGGGGAGCAGTACAACAGAGGACCACCAGGACCACCAGGACCAATGGGCAACATGCCGATGGGCCAGAGGCAGCAGTTCCCGTATGGATACGACCGGAGGTGAACATACGTGGTCACGTAGAAGCGATATTCGATGATATCTGAGCGTCAACAAAACTGACGGTTGCTGTTTGTGGGTGTTACAGACAGGAAGGAGGTCTGGGTCCTGAGGGCAGCATGGGCCCTGGAGCTGCCCAGCCCAACATGATGCCCTCTGGCTCTGACACGGGGATGTACTCGCCCAGCCGTCCTCCGCCACAGCAGCGGTCAGTCCACGTGGATGCAACCAGAGAAATTCAGTTGTTTTTTAAACGGAGCGATCATGACAGACTGCAGGATCGTCGTCGTTTAATAATTACAACTTACCCGTTTGATGCACCTTCAGAAAACATGTTAAAATAACTGTTTTCAAATATATTTTTACTTTTTTAAACCAGCATCAGTCCTAATCCGATAAAAGTGTATTAATAATATAAAAAAAAAAGAAACCTTTTTGTTGGGATGCAACTCCATTTTATGGTCTAAAAACACAATAGATGATATATTTTCTATGTATTCAATGCAAACTGGATTATTTATGGTGTGACTATTGCAGCCTGATATACGTGAAAGATTTATGTGCATTATTCATTTTTGTCGAATACTCATGTTAAACAGTTTAATGTTAAACATTCAGATCACTATTTTTTATGATCCTGCGCTAAAAAATATATAAAATGTATAAAATGTTCATCTTCTCATTTCTCTCCTTCACTTCAATTGAGGCCTGGAGATTTAAATTTATGTTAACAGTGACGTTATTTTTACCATCAATAGTGATTGAAATAGATTTTAATGTGCACGTTTTTGTTCCCACAGAGTATTTTAGCTCAGTTGTTTACAGTAGTCTAAAAATGAAAAATACCTTTTCTGTAAATGAATACACACCTTTACATGTATCATCAACAGTCTGCCTGAAAAAAGCTAAATAATATAAAAGTTCAAAAACACAAAAATATGCTTGGGTGCATCAAAGGGTTAAGAAAAGGAAATAAGTTGTGTGAACTTGTGTTGTTTTCAGGCATGAGTCCTACACAAATCAATACCCTGGCCAAGGAGCGCCCCCTGGTGGTCCATACCCGAATCAGCAGCCAGGAATGTACCCGCAGCAACAACCGGTGAGGACATTTTGTTCATTTTGCTCTTTTCTTTTCTTTTGAAGAACCAAATATCTCGTGGTGTATGTTCCCATCTCTGTCGCCTTCCACATTAACTGGATTGTTTTTTCTTAAAATGAGTTCTTGGACTCTGAGATGCTTGCTGATCATGGTGCTGAATGTCGTTGACAGAACTACAAGCGTCCTGTGGACGGAGGGTACGGTCCTCCTGCCAAGCGCCACGAAGGAGAAATGTACAACGTCCCCTTCAGTGCTCAGCAGCAGCCAGGACCCCAGTCCTCTGGGCACCAGGGCCAGCAGGACATGTACAACCAGTATAACGCGTATCCTGGTGGAGACCGCAGACCACCGGGCCCACAGAGCCAGTTCCCTTTCCCCTTCGGACGGGATCGAGGGCCGTCTTCCGCAGGTCCCAACTCCCAGTCTCCCATGCCTCCCCAGATGATGACGAGCCCCATGCCTTCAGGTCCCGATGGTTCTCAGGGCCCAGTGTGGCAGGGTCGTAATGAGATGGGCTATCCCAACTATCCCAACCGACAGGGACCACCTGTACCCGGCCAGGGACCCGGGTACCACGGCATGAACCGCTCAGAGGAGATGATGCCATCAGACCAACGCATAAACCACGAGGGGCAATGGCCCAGCCACGTCAATCAGCGACAACCGCCATTTGGCCCTGTTGGCTCAGGACCACCTATGAGCAGACCCCTACCTTCCACGTACCCGACCTCCCAGAACCACATTCCTCAGGTTTCGAGCCCGGCTCCCATGCCTCGGTCCTTGGAAAGCAGGACGTCGCCCAGCAAGTCGCCCTACATGCATCCTGGCATCAAGGTGCAGAAAGCTGGACCCCCGGTGCCCGCCTCCCACATCGGCCAGGCCCCGGTGCAGCAACCAATGATCAGGCGAGACATGGCCTTCCCTCCTGGCTCTGTGGAGGCTTCCCAACCGCACCTAAAACCCCGCAGGCGGCTCACCATGAAAGACATCGGTAAAGAACTTCTGCTTCAACCTTTTCTAGGTAGATTAGCAGCTCGAACCTGGAATAAGAAAGTAAAGTCAACCTTGCTTTGCGTTCATTAAACCAGTTTCTTATTTTCAATAGCAACAGTATCGCCAACTTTATTTATACCACCTGGTGAAAGTAACCTGCTTAAATAACAACCGCAAAAGACAAACATGGCGCTCGTAGCACATTAGCCGCATTCGCAACCTCAGTCAGTAAATGCTCTGCATCACAGACAGTTGAAGACTTAAGCGTACCCACTTTCTGGGGTGCATATCTCACAAACTTTGTTGTTTTGTCAATTTTTCAGTAATTATATGAACGTCCTTCTAGCAGTCAGTTTGAAAAAAAAAGAAAAAAAATGGATCGAGACACTTTGAATGAGTGGGATTTATTTGAGATCTTCCAAGAACTGGAATGGAGGTAATCATAGCGCCCCCTATGGGCCAGTTGACTTTGGTAGATATCCAGATATTAATGTGGACAAAAGTTTCTCGATTGGTGAACGGAATTTGGCGAATAAAAGTTAGCCACTGCTGACAATTGACGGCCTGTACAAACGTACCAAATTTCTGATTTTTATGTCAATTAATTCATGAGACGCTTTTCCAAAGTTTCCAAGTTTCCAAACATTGTCGTCCTGGATACCAAGCTTCATTAAGTTTGGTTTATTACATCACAGGATACAGATTTTTAGGCCACACCCACAAAATGTATGGGCATATAAGGAAAAAGCATCGTCCAGTCAAAGATAAATTGCTCCAAGTTTTGAGAAAATTGGTTGGGAATGTACGGAGCAAAACGTTGTGGCTCCGCTGAACGTTGATCAAGATTCACGTCTGTTTGTCCATGAATTCCTGCAGAAACTGTGAAAATAACGATGATGTTCGCCTTAATGCTCATGTCGTATCTGCCTTCACAGGCACTCCTGAAGCTTGGCGAGTGATGATGTCACTGAAGTCTGGTTTGCTAGCTGAAAGCACCTGGGCCTTGGACACAATAAACATTTTACTGTATGACGACAACAGCATCTCCACTTTTAACCTTTGCCAGGTAAGAAGCACAAACCTGCACCTTTGCGCTGGTTTCTGTTACTTGTTTTGGATCATCTTGGTTACGTCCCTTGTTTGCAGCTCCCTGGATTCCTGGAGCTGATCGTGGAGTACTTCAGGCGCTGCCTCATCGAGATCTTTGGGATCCTAAAGGAGTATGAAGTAGGAGACCCCGGCCAGCGCACTCTGATAGACCCCAATGCTGCCGAGGACTCCGACGATGAGGTCCTCATGCCCGAGGCCGAAGACATGGACACGGAAGAGGAGGATGAGGAGGACGAGGACACAGAGGGAACTCCTGACTCCTCCTCACCAGTCCAGGTGAAAGAGGAGGAAGAGGAAAGCTTGCTGAAAGACAAGTCCTCTGAGGATGAGGAAGAGGAAAAGGAAAGCAAGTCTCCTGCCAAGGAGGCCAGTGGCTCCAACGCGAGGTCCTCCCATGACCCCAGCGTCCAGCTGGAGAAGCCCAAGCAGGCGAGCAAGTTCGACAAGCTCCCCATCAAGGTGGTGCGGAAGAAGAACCCCTTCCTGCTGAACCACCTGTCCAAGCTTGGCCAGCGGCAGAGCTTCGACAGCGGCCTGATACACTGGAGCGTCGGCGGCGGCGACACCACCGAGCACATCCAGACCCACTTCGAGAGCAGAATGGATCTTCTCAAGCAGCGGAAACGCAAGCTTGCTGCCGCCGAGGGCCGCAAGAAGGTCCAGGCGCCTGCGACCGCCGCAGAGAACCATGAAAAAGCCAAGTCTGGTGGCGAGGACAAGACTCATCTGCAGCAGCAGCCTCAGTCTTCTGAACCTCACAAGTCTCCAGCTGAGAAGACCCCCGTCCCTCCTCCTCCTCCTCCAACCACTGGCGTCCCAGTCACTGCCACCATTGACGACGTCCTCTCCGCCCGTCCGGGGTCCGTCACCGAGGAAGTGGTGCGTGGAGGCGCTGAGGAGCAGAAGGAGAACGGCAAGTTTCTGTTCAGCATCAACCCTGATCTCCAGAGCCGTCGCAACGTGAAGATCCTGGAGGACGAGCCCCACAGCAAGGACGAGACGCCGCTCAGCACGCTGTCGGACTGGCAGGACTCGCTGGCCCGGCGCTGCATCTGCGTCTCCAACATCGTCCGGAGCCTGTCCTTCATCCCCGGGAACGACCTGGAGATGTCCAAACACCCGGGCCTCCTCCTGCTGCTGGGCCGCCTGGTGCTGCTCCACCACAGGCACCCGGAGCGCAAACAGGCGCCGGTGACGTACGAGAAGGAGGAGGAGGAGGACGAGGGTGTGAGCTGCGAGAGGGACGAGTGGTGGTGGGACTACCTGGAGGTGCTGAGGGAGAACTGCCTGGTCACGCTGGCCAACATCTCAGGCCAGCTGGACCTTTCCATCTACCCAGAGAGTATATGTCTCCCCCTGCTGGATGGCCTGCTCCACTGGGCCGTCTGCCCCTCGGCGGAGGCCCTGGACCCTTTCCCCACACTCGGGCCCCTCAGCTCCCTCTCGCCCCAGAGACTGGTCCTCGAGACCCTCAGCAAACTCAGTATCCAGGACAACAATGTCGACCTCATTCTGGCCACGCCGCCGTTCAGCCGCCTGGAGAAGCTCTACGGCTCACTGGTGCGCCTGGTTGGCGAGCGCAAGGTGGCCGTCTGTCGGGAGATGGCGGTGGTCTTGCTAGCTAACCTAGCCCAGGGGGATAGCCTGGCGGCGAGGGCCATAGCTGTGCAGAAAGGCAGCGTGGGTAACCTGCTGGGCTTCTTAGAGGACAGCCTGGCCGCCACGCAGTACCAGCAGAGCCAGAGCTCCCTGCTGCAGATGCAGGGCGGCCCCCAGTTCGAGCCCACCAGCGTGGACATGATGCGGCGGGCGGCCCGGGCGCTGCACGCCCTCGCCAAGGTAGAGGAAAACCACTCGGAGTTCACGTTGTACGAGTCGCGGCTACTAGACATCTCGGTGTCTCCACTTATGAACTCCATGGTGTCCCAAGTAATCTGTGACGTACTGTATCTGATCGGCCAATCATGACGGCCGTTGGGAGGTTCTGGCTCCGCCTCTTTCCCCCTCGCTCCCCCCCTTTTTTTTGTTTCCCTTTTTTTGGTGTGTATGTGTCTGTTGTGAGTGAATGAAAAAGTAAAACTGCCTTTTTTTTTAATTTATGCAAAATCACCGTGGATTCCACTGTCCTTCATACCCCAGCGTCTCGTAAACGAAGGAATATCACGAATTTAAACGTCAGAGATGGAAAAAGAAGCTGGCGGTGAAGAGCAGACGGGCGACCCAGGCATAGGACGGAGCGGACTTTTTGTTTGTTTGTTTGTTTCTTTTGTTTGTTTGTTTTTTTAAAGAAAAAACAAAACCAGGAAAAAAAAAGAAAGAAAAACTTTAACCAAAGTTGCTGTCTCGTTTACAGTGAGTTTGGGGGATACTTGTGCTTGCTTCGGCAGGAGGAAAGAGGGTACGGACTAAAAACGATATAGCGGTTTGCGTGCGGAGGTGACGGGGACTCGGCGGCGCCGCCGTTCGGTTTTAATTGCTGTAAGTTTGGACGCCCCGCAGGAACCGGATTGTCGGCTGTGAACGGACGTCCGTCGTGGGAGGCCTGTGCAGTAGATTGTAGGACTTTTTTTCTGTACTGTACACATTAAAAACTGTAAACATACTGTAATAATACTGTTTCACACTGAGATAACGCTGGCTTGGCAGCAAACTGTAGTTTTTAAAAACAGTTTTAGTTCATGTTGAGAGAGCGAGAGAGAGAAAACGGCTTTCCCCCCAAAGTATGGTGAACCTACAACACCCCGACCTCTTCTCTTCGTCCCTTGATTGTATGACTTGACCCTCATGTTAAAAAGTCACCTATAGGACTGGTCCTCGACGCTAGATGCAGTCCGAGCTGCAGTGTAAATATGATGTTGTACATTACACTTCTGTTGCTCTACGCCGTTTTTAATCCACTCTCCCTGCATCCAGTACGCCGTCGCCGCGGCGCCTCAGTTTCGTGCTCCCGGAGGGAGGGGGCGGGGTTGGGAGGGGGGTGTTCAGCTGCTCACCATCTCCCCACCACCACCACCAACCACACATCAACCTTCTCCGTTCTGGGTGTAGAGGATATTAACACCGATCACGTCTGCGGTTTCCTTTCAGCTCCTTCACAAAAACAAAAACTTTGATGAAGAAGCCGGTTTAATTTTTGTTTATTTTATTATTTTTTTCCAGTGATGCGGATTCTGCATATTTGTATTTCAGATGATGATGTAGCTAAAGACTTGATGTAAATTCCTCCCCCTCCCCCCTCCCCTCCCCCTTTTTTTTGGCTTAATGAATATCATTTATTCAGTATGAAATCTTTATACTATATGTTCCACGTGTTAAGAATAAATGTACATTAAATCTTCGTAAGACGTCTGCTGTGGATTTATTTATTCACCTAATGCCAAAGAGGGAAGACATCAGCATTTGTCTTAGCGAAGCAGCTGTTGATACCCATCAGTCCAGAAAGGTCTATGATGCAATTTCTGAACAATTTGTGTTAAACGTTTTAGCGTAGGCGCGTTTCTCTTAGCAGGAGAAAACCTATAACGATGTATATCTACTCCAGGAACCACTCAAGGTACTTTTACAGTGCAACCAGCTTTCTCACTGCCACACACATCAACTACATATTTTTCTTTGTTAGACTTAATTATTCCTATAATTACTCCTATTAATCAAGTTACATGACACAACATTTATGTTGTAGGCAGAATTTTGTTAACAATTACCCAACATCACCACGGTAGGACCCAACATCATCAAGGTAGGACCCCAACATCACCACGGTAGGACCCAACATCACCACGGTAGGACCCAACATCACCACGGTAGGACCCAACATCACCACGGTAGGACCCAACATCATCAAGGTAGGACCCCAACATCACCACGGTAGGACCCAACATCGCCACGGTAGGACCCAACATCGCCACGGTAGGACCCAACATCGCCACGGTACAACAGAGGTTAATGGTGTTAAAACTATTTAAATGATCCAGGACAACATGAGACAAGTGGTGTAAATACATACCATACAATCTTTAATTATGAAGTGCTTTCACACAACCACAGTTGAAACAAAGTGCTGTACATTTTAAAACACAAACAGGTAAGACAATAAAAATACAGCTAAAATAGGAATAAAAAGAGATTTTTAAAAAGTGTACAACAGGAGTCCCCCCAGGAGCCTAGGCCTATAGCAGCATAACTAGAAGATGGTCTAAGAGACTGAAGCGTTAACGGCTTTATTGACCTGAACCAACGCTGGAAGTTGATTCCATAATAAAGGAGTCTGACAGCTTTTGGACCAAAACTGGTCAAGATGACCTCTACAGACGATTTGATTATTCTGATGTGCACCAGACAGGTTTCTTGAGAAACACTTTAATTTCCAGTTTGACGTTTTAATGTTTGTGGGAATGATTCCAGGTTGATGATGGTGGTCAGCACTGCTGCTTCACAACAAGGGTCCTGGTCCAGATCCCTGAATGAGGGTTTTTTTCCAGGTATTCTGGCTTCCTTCCAGACTCCAAAATATATGAGCATCTGGTTAACTCTAAACTGTCTGTAGGAATGGTTATGAGTGTGGTTGGTCTTCTGTATGTGTCCCTCAGGGGCCAGGTCTACTTTGTAAAAGAGACCTCTCTGCATCCTTCTGTACCCACAGTTGGAACACATCCCAACAGGAATCAGGTGGATGGTTGTACACCCTGGACAGGCTGTTCATCCCAACTGGACAACCCACCTGTGATGTCACCCTCTGCTTTCTGAAAAGTGAATTCTCCTTTGATCGTGTTGGAAATGGGTGGAAGCCTTCCAGAACTGATCCATGATCCATATTTGCCTCAACGTACCTCCTCTGTTGTGGACCCTAGAGATGAAGTGCTGATGTAGGTTATATTTCAAATGTCCAGGATTTTAGTGCCAACTGAAGGTCAGATAACATGTCCTCCTAAGGTTTTATAAAACGTTATTGTGAAGTAAACTTTATATTTAGCTCCTATACATTTGAACCTGCCAGTCCTGCTTCTCACGTCAACCTGTCCTGGTCATTGATTGGTTGTCTTGTTCTGCCCTCTGGTGGCCATTTGCTGGTGATGCTACAACACAGGATTTTATGGAGGAAATGGGCTTTCAAGAAGGAGCCAAAACATATGACACAAAAATTTATCCATCATCCATCCATCCATCATTTATTTAGGCATCCATCATTCTATCATATACCCATCATCCATCCAGCCTTTCACTCATCTAACGTCCATCATTCATACAGCCACTCATCATCCATCCATCCATCCATCATCTATTCACCCATCCACCCATCATGTATCCTACTATCCATCCATCCGTACATCCATATACCCATCATTAATCCATCCATCCATCATCCATCCATCATTAATCAATCCATCCATCCATCACCCATCCATCCATCCATCATTAATCCATCCATACATCCATACATCCATTATTAATCCATCCATCACCCATCCATCCATCCATCCATACACCCATCCATCCATCATTAATCCATTCATACATCCATCCATCATTCCTGGTTCTTCCTGTTCAGGATCAGGGGGTCCACTAAGTGATCACCAGTAGCTGTGCAGGTTACTGGTGTGTTTCTGGTCTGGAGTGTTCAGATGTGTGTTTCAAGATCTCAAGATCCTACTGATCCTCTACAAATCCCAGAAGGGTCAAAGTGTGATATGTTCAGAGTATAAACCTAGCAGGACTCTTGGATCCAAGGACTCAGGTCAGTAGTCCAGACCAGACTCCAGACTAAACATGGAGAAGCAGCATTTAGCTCTTATGCTGCAAACATAGTGGAAGTGGAACAAACGTGACCCAGCCCGCCTGATCAGTTTGTCCAGCCTGGATGAGTCCTTCTTGGATAAGCTGCAGTCCAGCCACAGTCCGAGGTACTTGTAGGATTCCACAGCCTCCACCTTGACTCCCTCGATAAGAACTGGTCTTGGCTTTGGTCTGGACCTCCTGGAGTCGATGACCAGCTCTTTGGTCTTTGTGGTGTTGAGCTGTAGATTGTTCCTGTGGCACCAAACAGCAGAGTCCTTCACCAGGCTCCTGTACTCCTCCTCTCTGTCATCCCTGACACCCCCCACGAAGGCCGTGTCATCAGCAAACTTCTGAATGTGACTCAGCTCCAAGTTGGAACAAACGTCCGCGGTCTACAGGGTGAAGAGAAGAGGGGCCAGTACCGTGCCCTGGGGTGCTCCAGTACTGTTGATCACAGTGTCAGACGTGATGTCCTTCAGCCTGACGAACTCTCAGTCCTGGAGATCCAGGTGAGCAGGCAGTGGTCCACTCAGTTTGTCCTGAGGTATGAGGGGCTGGATGGTCCTGAAGGCACTCGAAAAGTCCAAGAAGAGGATCCTCACTGTGCCAGTCCCCTTATCCAAGTGCCAGTGGGTTTGGTGTAGTTCATGGCTATTTTTAGCTTAGCTTGTGATACAATTACTTAACATCCACTTCATCAGGTACACCTGTTCAATTAACACATCTAATCAATCCATCACTTGGCATTCAGGCCTGCAGCTGTGGTGAAGATGACTCGCTGAGGTCCAAAGAAAAGCACCAGAATGTGAAAGAGTTTGATGGTGGCCTGGTTGTTGGTGCCATTTAACCTTCTCTGGGGTTCAGAGGGACAGCTGTCCGAGGAGACTGGGAAGACTGGAGATGAAAGAGAAAAGCACTTGTTGCAACCCAGAACATCATCTCTGGACCTTGGAGCAGATGTTGGACAGCTGCAGAAGGCCACAGCAGGAGTCTCTGCTGTCAGCTGCAAACAGGAAACACAGACTCACTAAATCTGGACATGAGAAGATCGGAGAAACATTGTCTGGTCTGATGAGTGGTTCTGACCATCTCCATCCCATAGTAACCTCAGTGGACCTTCTTCTGATGGCCACTTTCAGCAGGATGATGCTCCATGATCACCTCAAACTGGTTTCTTCTCTGAACTCCATCAGCCTCCACAGTCACCAGATCTCAGTCCAGTAGAGCATCTTTGGGATGTGGAGGAATCATGGATGTTCTGGTGATGTCAATCTGGACTAGAACCTCTGAAAGATCGAGGACACCAAGAATTAAGACAGTTCTGAGGTCCAACCTGCTACTAGAGAGCTGGAGATGATGAAGTGTCAGCATGAAAAGCTTCTTCATGTGGAGGATCCCGTAAGTTCAAACACAGAAACAGTATGCTGCTGTAGATCCTGTTTACTGCCTTAAAACTGGTTATTCTGTGAAATCACCAAAATTCTGTGACATCATGGTTAATCTGTGACATCACAGCCTATAAAGTGACAAGTTCCTTTCTTGCCAGTTGTGCAGAGTGTAGATTTGTTTCTGCGGGCAGACTGCATACTACAAAATCAGCACATTCTAGTAGTTTAATCTCTTGTTGTTGTTTTCTTTAAAATGCTTTATTGCTGACATTTGTACAAGAAACAGAATCATCTGTAGTTTCACACAGAAGTTATAGTTTGATGTGTGATTTATAATCTGCAGATGGAAAGTGTGATTGATAAATGATTGTCACAAAGTCATAACTGATAAAGTTAAGAATATGATCTTTCTCTGGGTCAGACCCATCATATCAAAGCTTGTCTTTCAAAATAAAAGCTTTTTCCTGTGACGTCAGCCATCAGCGTGACTCCACCACAGCAGCACCTGCAGACAATCAGTTGATTGAGCAGCGATTGGTGGCAGGTTGGAATAAAAACCAAATCACTGCTGTACAAACCTGCAGAGCAAGTAGCTTCATGGTTGT
>JBAMYA010000003.1:11164887-11183218 GCA_037176975.1 Arrhamphus sclerolepis
TCCACTAGTACCTACTCAACTCTACTCTGCTTTAAGTATTTTCCACTAGTACCTACTCAACTCTACTCTGCTTTAAGTATTTTCCACTAGTACCTACTCAACTCTACTCTGCTTTAAGAGTTTTCCACTAGTACCTACTCAACTCTACTCTGCTTTAAGGATTTTCCACTAGTACCTACTCGACTCTACTCTGCTTCAAGGGTTTTCCACTAGTACCTACTCGACTCTACTCTGCTTTAAGGGTTTTCCACTAGGTCATAGTACTGGTTAGTACCTCTTTTCTTCGCACCTACTTGGCTGGGGTTCTAAACGAGCTGAGTCGGGCTGAAAATGCAATGTCACCAGGATGCAGGCCACTGATTGGCCAGAAAGTGACGTCACTGATGAGTCTTGAGAGCAACTCCTTCATACCTGCCACATTTAAAACTCGGCAACAGCGACTGAGATTGACTTTACCTTTACATCTTTAGTTCTGCAACTAAACTTTGAAATGGCTAAAAACGGCAAGCAAGCCTTCTCCGTGGTGCAACCAGGACGCCTCAATGTTCTCCATTGTTGTTGTCGCATACGTGACCGGAGTTGTCGCATATAAAGGTGGTCCGAAATGCGCTGACGTTGCATATAGAAAGTTGCATATAAAGACGTCACTGCATTTCGGGCCACCTTACCATGAAGGCTCCACCCACATGGAGGTGGTACTCAACTGTCATGGAAAACGACTGAAACCGAGGCGAGTCGAGACGAGTAGGTACTCGTGGAAAAGGGCCATAAATGTCAGGAGCGGCATAGCCTATGTAGTCTACGCACGGAGAAGTATAGCTTAGCTTTACGTCGGGTTCACACTATGCTCCCTCATAGCTAAACAAAAACAGGGGTGGTAGATTTCACAAAGATGAACAACCAAAGACAGCCTGCGACAGATATGGGCAGTGTCGGGAATTTGGAGGAATCATCTCAGAGTGTGACTCAGCATGAAATAACGTAAACATCAGCTTTCTACAATATTAGCTCGACCTGAATTAATCTTAGGAGTCCGTGAACATCGTCCAGCATGAACCTCACATTACATCTGACATTACATCTGAGAAGCGAGGAGACCAAGTGGTGGAGGTTTGGGGTAGTTATGTTGTCGGATTTACGACCGTCGTGGATTGTGGTACATTTGTGGTTCTCGTTTCAGAGTTTGAGGTTAGCAGACGTAGCGCCGTGACAGTGATGCATCAGATGTTTTTGGTGAAGCGTCTGGACTGCAGCCAGCTCAGTTCAGAACCTGGAGGGTTCTCGTACAGAACAAACCCTCATAGTAGCTTTACGTTGTCTTCACAGAGTTTATAGAACATCCAGGATCCTGAGTGGAAGCAGCAACATCGGTCCGTTAACTCTGTTAACGAGAGCACAGTGGTCTTTATCGCTTCCACTTTTCTTTTTCTCACTTTCAGTTTCAATACGTTTCTCACTTCTGCTTCTGAATCTTTAGATGACATTATTTACCGCAGATGCTCGCGCTGTGAGGAAGATGACACTCACCAGCCTCTTCATCAGCTCCACCTGTTCAGCTGCTCGTTTACACGAATATCTAATCAGCCAATCACATGGCAGCAACTCGATGCCTTCAGGCGTGTAGAGGAGGTGAAGACACCTGCTGAAGTTCAAACCAGCATCAGAATGGAGAAGATCCTCACCCACAACCATCTCCAGGGTTTCCAGAGAAGAAGGTCCCAAGAAGACAAAACATCCAGTGAGCAGCAGTTCTGTGGATGAAAATGACTTGTTGATGTGGGAGGTCAGAGGAGACTGGGCAGACTGGTTGGAGATGCTGGGAAGGCAACGGGGACTCAGATAACCACTGGTTCCAAGCAAGGAACGTAGAAGACCATCTCTGAACCTAGAACACGTGGAACCTTGAAGAAGATGGACTACAGCAGCTGCTTTAAGGTGGAATGACTGAGGTGGAGAGCGGCTGCTTTAAGGTGGAATAACTGAGGTGGAGAACAGCTGCTTTAAGGTGGAATAACTGAGGTGGAGAGCGGCTGCTTTAAGGTGGAAAGTCAGGATTTAGCAAATGTTTGAAGAAGATTTTATAATGAAAAGTTTCTAGTTTGTAAAAACTGATTTTATTTCAGAAAAACTTCCTTTCTCAAACCAAAATTATCATTTAAGGACAAAATGTTGGAATTATATTTCATGTACTTTTATCTTATAGAAGAAAAATCCAATTTACATCTGTTGTAATTTTGGCAAAATGTTGCAAAAAGTTTATATTTTCCAACACAAATATTCTAACTTTAAGTGAAAAAGTCAAAATTTGTGATTGTATGGCAAAAAAAAACCTTGGTTGCAATAAATGAATAAATAAATAAGATTATGACTTATGACTTTCTTTGACAAGAAAAGATCTTGTGATTTTAGTTCAAAAGTCTAACATTTGTGATAAACGCTGCACATTTTGTGAAATTTGTGATTTTATGTCATAAATGTATTGTTGAAAAGAAATGTGATTTTGTGAAATTTGCCTTTTCTTTTCTTATTTTGCTTGAAAAAATTTGCAATAACATGAAAAAAATGGTGATTTTAGCAAAAAAGCCTCAATTTTATAATAAAAGTTTCAAATTTTGTGAAATATTTTTTTTCTTTTTACCTTTTTTTCATGATTTAATGCAGAAACTAGCAGGAAAACTGAAAACATAGCTGGTTGAGGAAATGAAGAATAACCGTCCCTTTAACGGTAACCATGGTGATGATGTGGTCCAATATGAAATAGCGTTTGACACCTCTGACGTAGAAGATGAGGCAGGAACTGTAACGCGTCTCCTTGGTCCTTTCAGTCGTCCTGTTTCCTTCAAAAACAGTGACGGATCCGTTAGGATCAACTGGCTGGACAAACTATCACTCCATACCACCTGGTGGCGGTAGCACACCACATTTAGTGTGCGCCAACTGCTAATAAATAAAAGAAGAAGTCGCTAAAACTAAATTTCAAGACAACAGAGACATTTATCAGCCACACAGAAGTTCTCACTAAGTTGTGACTGAACTTTAGGTGATCTGCTGATCTGAAATGAGTTTAAATGACACCAATTCTCATCCAGGCTTTTACATCACTCCTGCTCTTTGCTTTAGCTCCAATTTAGCTCATTGATGCGTGAAAAAGATGATGAATTAGCACAGGAGTTGTGAGTATCTTGTCCTTTCTACAAAACAGGTCAAGGCCATTTATAATCAAGCAGCAACACAGGCCTCATTCCGCCTCTCTGAGAGGACCAGAGGAGAGTCTTTAATGAATCAAAGCACAGCTTATTCTTCTGGTAAGCCGAATCAATTGAACGGCTTTATTAAGTGTAGTCACCATCAGGACAATTCATCTTCATACTGTGATGTTCTCCCTTGAGGGTCCTTTCAAGTCTGTAAAGAAGAGCAGGAAACAGTTCCCTGCCCTTTAAACTTCAGCGCGTGAAATAAGACTCGACTTCAGAGGCTCATTAGAGAACAAGGAAGGACGACATACACAATGAAATAAATGCCTTTAATTTGGAAATAAAAGCTCTCTAACCTCATCCTGCTATAACAACCATAGCAGCAACAAAACAAAACTTCTGACAAGCCACAGGATGGAGGGACTGGTTCATGTCCAGATGGAGGACAAAAGAGCCCACAACAAGGCCGTGAGACTCTCTGGTCTCAGCTTGGAGGCCCAGAGGAGGGCCGGGGTGGGAGTCCACGGCATGGCAGTGGCCTGCTGTTGCTGTGTTTACAGTCGGTGTCAATTCATAAGATCAATGGAGACGCGTCGTGAGGACTTCAGAGGCAAACTGCATTGTTGTGGTGGCGTGTTCTACACGAGCGCTCTTTCTTACAAGACAAGGCTTTGTTGGGAGCATTTGTTTCTCATTTTCTGCGGGGCCCGCGGACCCACTGCGGTTATGCACCAAGAGGTCTTTGTTTAACTTTCAGGACCCTAAAGAATCCCATTATGACATGTGGACACATCGGCCTACATGCTGCGGAAATTCCAAGGCGGTTGTACCGACTGAGACAGATGGACCGGATTATATGACCGAATGCAAATCAGGTCCATGTGTTGTGAGTTCTGTGAAATTTCAAAGCTGCGCTACATCACACATCACCTGTTAATAATGCAGAACACTCAGGTGATCCAATCAGGAGACTGGGAATTTAAACTGAGCACAGCAGGCGGAGGGGGGAGCGGTGAGAGGGAGAGGGATGCTCACCGTAGCACACAGAAAGCAGAAGATTTACCACCGAAGAGGCGTCTGAGCTTCAGGTCAATCACGTCGTCACGACCGGGTCATCGTTTCAACGTAGCATCGGGCCACATTTAAAACCATCAGCTCGAGACGGCTCATTTGCGAGCGCCACAAACACAGTCGTACCAGATTCTGAATGATGACATGAAAGCTGGTTTCAAGCGTACATGTCAAACTCTGTTACATTCTGAGCCACATCATCACCATGGTTACCTTTAAAGAGCCGTTTAGTTTTTGAGCTTTCTTGACTGTTTGGTACTGACATCAAGAAGGGGAATAACTGAGGTGGAGAGCAGAGTTAGCTAAATCACGATTTAGCTAATATTTGCAAACAAAAGTTATCCTATTTTTGGTACAGTTGTTTTGGATGTAATATGCAACCACAGATGAAAAAAAACAACAAAAAAATAATGTTTTTGTACAATGGCTGTGTTTGTGTTTAAAGGGACACTGTGTAGGATTTTCTCCATCTAGTGGTGAGGTCATATACTGCATCCATTCTTTATCGCAGTCCTTTTCCCAGGACCCGTTTCTGTCTGCGGTTGCTGAGAAATGTCATTGATCTGGGACACAGAGAAGTCGTAGCCGACACAACATCTAGCAGTATTCTCTCAGTAGATGAGGTTAGTTTTGTGAAATAGTTGTTTTCATTTAGTAATTTAGACTGAAAAATGTCCCATATGTCCATTACAAGACAACTTATAATGTTGTTGTTTTATTTTTAGATCGATTACTTCATGCTAATATCAGCCAGCAACAACTGAGAATGAAGAGAAGCTAACCTAGCGATGTAGCTACTGATCTACTATAATATTATATCTATAGCGGGTAGAGGCTCACGGAGGCGGCGGGTTTCCCGAGGTTGGGCAACGAGAGACAAGTGCAGGTACCCAGCAAGAACCCCCCGCGGACACACATTGCAACCCCACTCAAATCCCCTGAGTGCCGCCCACCGCCACCAGAGACCACCAGTCAGATCACACGCGTAACACGGTTAGCAAGGAGACGTAGAGTTCACTGGCAGCCACACCCGACTCATCAAGGGTGGGGCCGGATCGGGGCGGGAAGGAGGGAGGGAAAGGAGGGAGAGCGCTGGGAAGGGGAAGGGGTGCCGGGCCCCTGTGGACCCAGCGCCACAACCGGGTGTCCCAAGTGGTTTGCGATAATTATCAAAACAAAAACAGCAAGTGCTCCTTGTAGCTTTGACGGGGAAATGATCTTTCTAGTCTGACATCTATTTTAGAAGAATCTGCTACTGAGAGGAAGAAGTCTGCAAAGTAGGAGCCGCTACCGCTACCGCTAGCGCTAGCGCAAAAACGCGGAGCCGTGTTTTTGTTCCCTGCCGCGGACCATAGTTTCAAGATGGCGGCGCAACATGGTGATCACCATTAAACACGCCAACGCAATGTTTATATAAATGACAAATTCAAGACCTACAAGAACTCTGATTTGTTGATGGAAGTAATTACTAATTAATAAGGTCATATTTTTGAATGAAACAGTCCACTTTTGTTAATAAACCATCTGTAATATTACACAGTGTCCCTTTAATTCTGTAAAGTTGGACCTTTAAACATGGAGGTCAAAGGGGATTTAGGCTACTCTGTTCTGGAGCCAGCACCTGGAGGTCAGTGGAGGAACTGCAACAAACCCAGTTGCTGCTTGCATATTCTCAGAGGACAACCCTCAGGATGCCTTCCTCAGGTCCACAGAACACATGTTGGAACAGTTGGACAAACTACCAGACTCTTTCCAGGACTCAAGCGAACTGGTCCATCGTTCTCCGGCCAGAACTTCCACTGATTCATCTTTTTTTTTTAATCAGAGTGAAGAAAGGTCATACAGACGTCCAACTCTGGACTCAGGTGTGTGAATGTACCGCACGCTCTCAAATGTGCCGTCAGCTCCCACCTTTATGAAAGTGATATATGAGAGGCCGGCTGGCTTTAATGGGCCGTCGGACCAGATGAACCGACTCCTTCTTTGCCTGCGTCCGCCGGCAAACACAATTAGGCACATTGATCAAGTGAGCTGCAAAACAATCGCCTGTACCCCACAGGATCCCCCTCTGCAGCTTCATCTCCTCAAGCCAGACTGCCAGAGATGATGAATGGGCCGCCGAGCAAAAGTTGCGCAAATGACTTCGCCAGTTAACCAATAAATCCACTGGGCTCGTAACAAAAGTCAAGAAAGAAGAGTTGTACGTGAGCGTGGTTGGGTTTTAAATGCTAAACAAAGCAGAATATGTTGGATGTTTAGCTGAGAGCGAGCAGCAGCTGTGTTTGTCATACTACGCCAGCGGAGGAGTCTTTAGAAGCCGCTTTGTCTTTGTCGTCATCCCACCGACTGTTGTGGTCTCCTCGTTCAATTTCTCACAGATGTGGCGTTCACTTTTGAAGCATATTTCCTATCATAGCCATTAAATCCACGTAATGGCGCCAAGATGTTCCCGGAGACAGGAGGCACATAAAACCTAAAGCCTGCTGTGCTCCAGAGGGAAACTGAAAAGACGTGTCTTCTGCGTGGACCACATGCTGCACAGAGCGCGGCTGCTCGAGCAGTTGGGGAGGGTCTTTTCACAACCGTTTCTTCCAAAGAAACCTCCCTGGCGCAACAAATGGCAAGAAGTTGAAATGAATTTGTGTTATTTTAATCAGACACATGCAACATGCCGTCTGAGGGAGTAATTGGAGCAATCAGTCTGACTTTAACGAGGACCTGCTGAGACAGTCTGCAGCAAACAAACCAACAAGCACTCGTAAAAAAAGACGAGGGAAGGAAAGGCATGGCTTCCAAATGCACACTTTAATGAGTAAAACGGAAGTAATGACATGCAGTGAATAGTTTTTCCTCTTTCTTTTTTTGTAAATTGACACCGATAGCCCGCGGCCGGCTTAGCACCCCGCCGTGTGACATGCTTGTGTGGCGACAAAACGAGAGTTCCTCCTGGGATTTTCCTCCTACGAGCGTTTATTAAGAACGATGACACTTGAACAATAGCTGGATCAGAGCGCTCGACTTTGTCATCATGAGTGAATCCTTTTACACGCCGGCATAATGGCCGTCTGTGAAAGCACAAAGAGAATGAGTATCACAAGGCATCCTCTTTTTTTCCTTTTTTTGGGCTGGAAAACAAAGCTTGTTTGAAGCGTCTCGCCGTCCCCGTTGGGCCTCTGCGTCCACGTTTTGGGCCTCGATTGATAAATGATCCCTGGACTGCAGTCCAGACATTAAGGATGCATTCATTCCTGCAGCTTTCAACACACAAAAGATTACATTTGAGCACACACGAGTATACAGACATCTTGTTGGGTTTTTTTGTTCTGCATGCAGTTAAAAGTCATTTCTGGAGGATTTTGGCAGCATCTTCATGAGATGATGAAGATGCTGCTCTGGCTTTTGAACAAAGTGAGGCTGCTTCAGTTAAGCCCCTCCCCTCCAAACTCAACAACAATGCGCTCATATGTCTCCTTTCTAGTCCAGGGACCACTCAAGCTTCCTCTCACATACACACATCAGCCAGACAGACCTATTTACTGAACCACATTACTCCTATAATAACTCCTATTATTCATATAATCACTCACCTAAATCAAGTTATTTTATGTAAAGAGGAGAAAAATATGGGTCCAAGAACAGAACTCTGTTCTTCAGCTGACCCCAGTACGACTGGAATAATCATTATTTACATGGGCAAACTGAAATCGGTCTGATAAATATGACTGGAACCATTTTAACGCCGCTCCTCTAAGTTCAAACACCAGTGAGGGACGACAGCTATGACTAAGTCTGGGATCCGTTCACTCTCAGGATATAATCTCATTCGCTTTAAACTTGTTAAGGGAGCGCTTCTACAACACTTTCAGGACAAAAGGCTCCAGCTCTGAAAGCAAAAGCAGTTCTGAGAAGGCGTATTTCTTTTTCTTTAAGCGGTCAAAAGCAGAGCTGCGACTGAAACAATGCAGCTGGTGTTTCAGGATCATCTGTATCTTATCACTGGACAAAAAGAAAAAAAGGAAAAAGGCCCCTAAACAAGAACAACGTGGAGAGCCAGACTTTTCCTTCAAAGAGCCTCCAGAGCGGCTGTTGTCTTTCAGTGGGGGGGGGTTTGCTTTCAGCGCCTCAGCTCAGGGCTGCTTCTCATCATTTTGACAATAAAACTCAAGGAGTTGAAACAAAGTGACGTTTCATGAAAAAAAAAAAAAAAGAGGGGAAAGTGGAGGGGCAGGGAGACTTCCGCTGCCCCCCCCCCACGTCTAATCCAACAGCCGAAGAGGAGCAGAGAGGTGATTTGAAGGGGAGCTTTGGAAAAAGCTTTTGGTGGCTTAATCCCCCCACCCCCACCCCCTCTGGCACCCCGGGGCAGGAGGCCGGAGGGACCAAAGGAGCTTGAAACGGATCAAAGATGAATGAGTGATTGTGCTTGAAGTTCCTGGGGGTTTGTTTTCATAGTGTCAGAATTTTATTGCAGCATTGTGTTGCTTTTTCTTTTTTTTTCACATGCCAGAGAGAAAGATAAGATCAGACAAACTGCTGTGTTTGATTCGGACCACTTGGGAAAACATTACCCAGCTGACTTTAGGCACTTACTTTTGCTTTTTTTTGTGTACATTAAGAGAAAAGGAAACATGCTTCAATCAGCAAGCTGAAACTCTGTTGTATGTATATATTTACAGGCAAATCTGTACAAATTTTACATCCTACTGATAAATGCGTTAGGAAAAAGTCTGTTTGGTAATAAAATACTGCAGCAGCGACTGTCCTCTCACACATCAGCACTCGTGGAGACCTGTGACAGCCTGGGGTCAGAGTCCACCTCGAAGCGGTAGTGGTAGCCCTCCCACACCTCCCTGCAGGCGTCCCGCATATCGTAGATGCGCTTCTTGATGCCCTTGCGGTTGAGGTAAAGTACAAAGAGGAAGATGAGGCCGATGAAGCCCAGGACGATGCCCAAGAAGACGTAGGAGGTCTGCAGAGCGAGGTCTGCCCCTGCGTCCCTCTGATGGCATCCCAGAGTCAGCGTCCCCACAGACAGCATGGACGTGTTCCTCATGCTGGCTGGGAAGGCGCACGCCAGGTCCTCGGCGTCTCTGACGCGGTCCTGAGATCTGTTGAGCCACAGGGAAAAAGGTTCGATTCCACACGTGCACGTGAACGGGTTTTCCCCCAGCAGGAGGGTGGCTCTGGGCAGGGAATCCAGCTCCTGCAGACCCTCCTCCGGAACCATCTTGAGGGCGTTGAGCGTGAGGTCGAGCTCTTCCAGCTGCTCCAGGCCAGAGAGGGTGGAGTTGTGGATGGCTACCAGGGAGTTGTTGGACAGCTGGAGCCGCTGCAGGCTGCTCAGGTGGGAGAAGATGTGCGAGGGCAGCAAGACAAGGCTGTTGTCGGACAGGTCCAGGACCCGCAGGGTCCCCAAGGAGCTCCAGCGGAGAGAGGTGGCCAGGTCCACCACCGACGAGTGGTTGTAGAGGGCTCGGCTCAGGTTGAGCTCACGCAGGGACTGGTTGAGGACGGTGAACGCCTCAGGATGGATGACGGCCAGCTGGTTGTTGCTCAGGTCCAGAGAACGGAGGCGAAGCAGCCCAGCGAAGGTGTTGGACTCCACCTCAGAGATTCTGGGTTTGAAGAAATCCACAAAACAAACAATGTTTTAAAACCTTGTGCAAGAGCAAAAAACAAATGCATGCGTACGTGAAATATTTGTCCTGTATATTCCAAAAACAAAGCAGTGCAAAGTTTGCTTTCCGTGACAGAGGACGTCACCTGCAGCTCTTACCTGTTGTTGCTCAGGGACAGGTTGGTCACGTTGACCAGACCTGCGAACGAGTCCGGACCGATGCGGCTGATCTGGTTCCCAGTTATGAACAGGTTCCGGGTGTACCCGGGGATCCCAGTCGGGATGCTCCGCAGGTCCTTGGAGACGCACTTCACGGTGTGCGCCGCCTCTGAACACTCGCATCGAGGAGGGCAGGACGCGCAAACGGAGCGGAGGAGCGCGCAGACGAAAACCAGAGCCAGCATGTTGGAGGGACAAAGACGTGCGGTCGGAGAGTCGGGGAAGAAAAAAAACATTCAGAAAAAGGGGAAGAAAGAAGAAGTAGATAAATCAGCACCTCCTTGGCATCCTCCTCGCGCGTCGTCCCGGCTGGGAATGCGCCTTCAACTTCGCGTCTCCGCAGAAAGCGTGATTTGGAGGCAGGGTCTCATTTCCATGTGAACAGAACTGGGGGTCGCTGCTGTTTGATCCTTTCTGCAGAGGAAAAGAGGGGCGTCGCTTGTTCCCCAACAATGAAGTTAAAACGACCACCGTCTGCGGGGAGGGGCTTCTCTCCTGCGGGGAGGGATGGATGAGACAGAGTGGATCAGAGCAAACATTCAGCCCCAGAAATCTTTCATTTTTAAGTGACTGTGTTGAAATAAATTAAGTAAACACGATTATCAGGAAACATCCACTTTTCCACTGCGCCATTATTCATTTAGTAAAACTTAGTAAAACAAAGTGTGGGCAAGGCTAAGTACCCCCATAATGATATGATTGAGATCATTGTCCTGTCACATGACTCAGTTTCAATCAATCAAATGACCAGATGTTTCAAACTCAAGGCCCGCGGGCCAAATCTGTTTAACTTTTAGTTAGTTTAACAAGTACATCCGTAGTTTTAGGTTGGAAAGTCGGTGAGTTTTAGTTTTTGATGTGTTGTTTTAGATATTGTCAAAGAAAAAAAATATTGAATGATGTTACCTATCAACAATGCCATACAGTACAAAAATCCTTTATTCTTTAATTCCAGTAATTAGAAAACTGTAGTGTTAAAGGGATAAAAGGCACGGGTACCCAGAACGCAGTGCAAAAACAATGGATGTCATCAAACATAAAAAAAGACATTTCTATTTAATTCTAAGCCAACAGAGCAAGAATGTTTAAGGACGTAATTAAAGTCAAATAAGAGATGAGAGGAGGTCAATGTGAGCGTCTATTGATTTTGCAACAAAACTTTGCTCATTTTTGCCAAAAAGTTTTGATTTTTCTAAAATTTATTTATTTTTATTTAAAAGAAAATCATGATTTTATGACAAAATGCTGAAATTATATTACAATTTTTGTAATTTTATGTCAAAATTTTGCTTGAAAAAAGAAAAGAGAGAGTAATTTTGAGTTAAGAAATCACAGTTTTGTGATATTTGTATTGGAAAAAGAAATTATCATCCAAGTTTTTCTTTTATTAGTGATTTTACAAGAAAAACAAAATTGTGATTTTAATAGACACCTCAATTTTGTCATAAACACCACAAATTGTGAGAAATTTTACATTATATGGCAGAAAAATACGTAGGTTAATATTGCCAAAATTCACAATTTGACAACAAAATTTGATGTTTTTACAAAAAAACATATGTGTTTTAGAAATTTTGTTTTTTAAAAATTTATGGTTTTAACAAAGCCTCAATTTTTTTGGTAAAAGTTGTGAAATTTGAGATTTTGTGACAATTACTTTTGTTTTTTAAAACTGTGTCGAGGAACTACCTGACAATAAAGAATAACTGGCCCTTTATATTAATGGTAACCATGGTGACGATGCGCCCAGGAAGCTGTAGAATACCAAATTTCACAACCTCTCCACCCTCAACAAAACCAGCAAACTGAGTAGTCTAACATGTAGCTTCAACTGTAGAAAATCATGTTTTGCGTTTGAACAGGTTTTAAACATGTAATTTTAGCATAAAATGCAACAATTATAAAATTTACTAGAATAACTTATGCTAAAACAACCTCATTCTAATGGGTTAAAACTGCTAGTCACAACTCCAGGGCAGTAGGTACGTGGAAGTAATGTAAATTTAAAAGAAAAGAAAACTGCTTTGTTTTGAGCTATAAGGTTGCACAATTCTGCATTTTCAGTTCGTCCTGATTTCTCAAAAGCCAGCTGAGCTTTTATGGCTGATATAGTCAGAATCCAGTGTTCACAGGTGGGTGGGGCTACTCCAACAAATCCAGTTTGTTCTTTTCTTATCGTTTCAAACTGCAGAATATAAATACTGTGTTAAAAATGATTGATTTTCTGATTAATTATTATCTTCACTTTCACATGATAAAGGTAATCTCTCACACTTCAACTTAGCTTTGTTTTGTTGGGTCGACACGATTAATTCATGAACTTTACTGTTTTAAAAAGAAGTTGTAACTAAGTAACGAATAATCATATAATACAAGTTTAAATTATGTCAGTATGCAACAGTTACCCTTACAGATCTAGTTGGACTGAACCTTGGTAATTGTAACCAACATATTTACATATTTATAATTGTTTCTCGCTAAATAAAAGCATTTTATTTGGGTGGAAATTATTTCCATAATTTTACTACAATCTTCGAACAAATTTGGGGTTTTGTGACTGCAGAATGATGTACTTCTAAAACCCTTGCAGATGTCTTTCCCTCTTGGCATTGTGTAAACAATGCTCCAGAAGAGCGAGACACCGAAATGTCCGTAAGCCTGAAATCCATGAAGGACCCTCCGACCACCACATCTTTCTAGATTTTTATACCAGATACTTGTAGATTTGTCTCCCTTCACTTGGCTGGCTGAAATGAATGGACCCAGAATTTGGCTGGATCTGAACCCTGTAATACTATAATATTCCTATTTTTATTTCATTGCATTTTTTTATTTATCTTATCTTTTTTTAAATCATTCTTTTAATCTGTACAGCACTTTGGTCAACCTCGGTTGTTTTAAAATGTGCTCTATAAATAAAGCTCGAGTTGAGTTGAGTAATACCTGGGGGGTACCCGGTATTTCCCACGCGATTATGGACTTAGAAAAGTGAGGACACCACCATGACGAGACGACGGCCGGTCTAAAGTCATAGTTGAAACAAAGCTTCCTGTGTCCATTTTACTTTCTTTAAATAAACTTAACTCCAGGGAAGCGTTTCTTACACATCAGAACTAAATCTATGATTTTTTTTTTTTTTGTTAAAGGGAGCCTGTAAACACGTGACATCCCTGATGGTCTCAGCTCCCCTGGTGGCGAGGTAAAGGTGGGGGAGGGGTGTCAGAGCCTTTGATCACCCCTTAAATACCATTGATGCTCTGCAGGACAATGGGCCTGTTAGCCACTTTACAGCCCCGTTGAACCCCTCAACCGCCCCCCCCCCCCACCCACCCACCAGTGTGTATTCTGATTATTAAGGGACTCACTTCTGAGTGTATTTATGGAAACCTGACAGACTCGATGAAAAGCAGCCGCCACCGCTCAAAGATGGGAAAAAAAGCGAGGTCCCACACGCTGCTACAATAATAGACATCTTTATTGGTATTACAGCTGTAAGTCATGAACACATTCAGGAGCTCACGCCGCCACCGGCAGGACTCTGAAAACTCGGCCATCATGGCCGCGTTGATCCTGCAGCATAAAAAGACACCCCAAGGATTAGAGAAACAGAAAAGGAGTCCTGTGTTAAGTATGTACGGATAATGGCATCCCAAGTGTCTCTGTGTGGACGGCATGAATCACGGGGAACCGCCGGCCACCACATTCCCCAGCTGGCTCCTGGATACGAGGCACCGCTGCAGGAAGCTTCCAGAAACCTCTGAAACAGTCGCAGATTCTTGTGCAAGCATGCATTTATTTAATCACAATTTCTCTCCCTTTTAAAAACCTACACAAAAGCCTTTTAGTAGACAGAGGTAACGTTGTCAGATGATCTCAAAGGGCAATTCAACAACTTTAAAAGCTGAAAATAAAAACTTTTATTGTTTAAATAAATGCTGACTGGCACATTCAAAGAGATTATTTCAAGCATCTTCCAACCATTTCCCGTCCCCTGACATAAAAATAAACCTGGACGTGGATGTAAACTGCACTTCAGGCATGATGAGCACATTTTTACTGAAAAATGACCCTGTAATCTTCTGAATCTAAAGATGGCGTGCTAGCGTCCTCATGACACCCGAGATCTGCCAAACAGGCCCATTACGCAATAATTAAATATTATCAGAAATCACATAGTTAATTTAAAGCAGCACAAAGGAGCTTTTCCCATAATCGTTTAGCTCATGCGGTCTCCGGTTATCGACAGATCGCCTTCGTATGTCATTTAATGCTAAAGGACTCACAAGATCTCAATACATCCTTGTAGCGCTGTTGACACGTGAAAGCGGCTAAACCACGACACGGCAGCAGGGGGAAAGCTTCTGAGCTAAAAATAGAAAAGGTTTCTTTGCGCTGCTTTAAAGAGGAAAAAGAAACTGAACAAAACAGGAAGTTTTTTTGTTTTTTTTAAATAACTACTCTGCAGTTTGCTGAAGTCAAAGGCAAATTTTTAAAACAAAAGAGCCGCAGCTGCAAGTTCACTAAGAACAACTCCCAAAGAGTTCGCTCATTTGCTTTCACTCATGCAACACACACATGCTAGCATGCACTTGCATGCTCTCTTTCCAGTCTCCATGGAAACGAACACGTTTCAGGCACTAATTTTGCTGCACTGCTGATCCAACTCGGTCTCACAGCAAAAAACATGAAACAGTTGTGAAAATGTGTCGATTCCTCTTCATGTAGCGGTTTAGAAGGTCCCAGAAGTGAATACACTGATTTTATTTTGGAGCTGGAACGCAGCTAAACTGCTTTAATGGAACAAGTATGGCTGAGGGGGTCTTAGATTGATCTGAGCCACATGCTAGAAGTTGAAAAACTTGACACTACTGATCCTTTTTAAATGTTTGATTCTAGACGGAACAATCTGCATGGAGACATACGTCAGATTACCGCACTATTCTCACATGATATGGAATCCTTCGGTTAAAGTTCACAGCTTCACCTGAATACGCTGTACTAGCAAGGGCTCAGCTTTCCAAGCGCTCCCCGTGGCATCGATTCCTCTTCATGTGGTGGTTTAGCAGTGTCCCAGAAGAGAATTACATTGAGTTTATTTTGGAGCTGGACCGCAGCTAAACCACCTCAACCTCCACACATCAAATGGAGCTGGCAGGAAGTCATCAACACGAGAACGGCTGAGAGGGTTTTAGAAGAGTTTTGAGCCACGTACGAGAGGAAGATGAAAACTTTGGTACCACTCATCCTTTTTAAATGTATGACTCTAGATGGAACAAGATGCACCGAGATATACGTCAGATTACTGCGCTATTCTCACATGATCTCAAAACCTTTGGTTAAACTTCACAAATTCAGCCGAGGAGCCGCTACTGGGAAGGGCTCAGCTTCCCTGGGGCCGCTGCTAAATCAGAACATGGTGCTTACGTTGCCTTACACCTGTGATCCAAACCAAAAAGGACCCCTCACAAGGACTGGACTTTGGTCCCCATAAGAACTACTGGTCTTTACAGGGTCAGTGATTGTACCAACAAGGCAGAGACCCAAAGGCAGACCTGGGACATCCCCAGGAGAGCTGGAGGAGGTACATATAGATGGATGCTGTAGATCAGATACTGTTCCGTTTCGTTTCTGTGAGACCAGGTTGAGCGAGCAGACATGATATGCAGAAGTAAAGAATTAAATAAAAATAAAATAGAATTAAATTAATTGCATTGCAGGTAATCCATACACACAGAAATATATATATATATATATATATATATATATATATATATGTATACACACATATATATATACACACATGTATGTATGTACGTATAGCATGAAGGAGGAAGTTTAAGTCATGTTGTATAAAGAGCACCTGCTGTATACTACAATGTGAGGTCAAATATTTACAGGCAACACAGGTGAAACATCACAAGGAGGCCACAGAAGATCACTATCTGCATTACATGTCATCTCATCTTTGATTATTGCCGGAAAAATTGGTGAAACTCCGAAGAAGAGCGCGCAAACTTCACAATGACCTTCGAATGCGACCATCGAGCTGGAGAGCCAGCAGGAGCGATGCCGCTCAGCTGTTTTTGGGGCAAAGTGAGGACATTGAGCGTGAAAAACCTGAGGATCCTGGCTACCTGCTGCTTCTGGCAGCACCAGGACAAAGACGGAGCTCAACACTTTTTTTTTACTCTCCGTTTGCAAACAATGAAGGGATTTGAATCGACTGGCAACAGCCATGGCAACGGATTTGGAGTGCCAACCATCATGTGCACTTGACACTTAAAGAGTACACAACAACCGTAAACAACAGGAAAAGCTTGGTTTGTGAAGGCTGTAAAAACAAAATAATCAAATAAGCCACATTCATTGAGGTTGCTAATTACCTGCCATTAACAGTACTATGAGGTGAGGTGTGTAATCAGATTACAACATATCTGAGAAAAATATCTTTTCAAAGATGCACTGTTCCATGTGTCTACAGAGTAAATTCAGAAGTAAGAAAATACAATCTGCCCTTTACTGTTTTCAGCTATTAATCACAGTACGGTGGAAGAGCATAAACTTGATCAGGCATGAGATGCAAGAAAGTCTCCAGAAAGGCAGCCACATTTGTGCTCCACAGTAGAAAAACAAAGTAAAATAGCGTTCTGGAAGCACTGAATCATGGGATTGCAGTCCCAGAGCACTACAGAGTAAAACTATCGCATCTGGAAGCAAAACAAAGGCGTGAGTGTGTTTCCCTCCAAGGACTCCTCTTCTGTCAGCAGGTGTTAGTACAGCGACACGCCTGCCGTCACACCGCCGCTGGTCCCAGTTTATTAAAGATGCACTGCAGCAGGTGGCGGCGGATGAATTTTAACCACTGGGGGAGCGCAGCTTCAACACTGCAGTAACGCCAGTAACAACCCGCGGTCCTCGCTCAAAAGGGTGAGCTGTCTTTTTATCTCCTGAAACACCGTGCAACGCCTCCTCCATTATATCCTTAAAGGGGAGGGGCTCCACAGGGCCCCTGACTCCGCCTCCCCTGCGTCACCGGAGGTTGAAGGCCAGGGCAACTGTGAGGATGATGCCCATGAGCATGGCGAAAGGCAGCCAGGTCTTCAGGAAGCCCGCACAGCTGGATCGGAGACACAGATGATCAAGGTGAGGAAACAGGAAATTAATGACATAAGTCCAATTATATTTAAAACAAAACAAAAAAAAAAAACTGGGATGAAAACATAACACTTTTCAGCTGTAAAACCGATTTTGATTTCAAATCTAAAAGGCACTTAACGTTATCTCTGATAATTTCTCCACATTTTTTGCATAATTATAGATGCATTTAAGAAATAAACTGTATAAAACTATTTTTTCACAATCTTTTGGGATTATGTGGGTGCTCTAGAGGTCTGACAAAAGCTGCGTTTCCACCAATCAGCAGCCATCTCGACTTCAAAGTTGAAGGTCATCCAGGAGGTAGGTGTTGTTGCAGTTCCTACACTGACCACTAGGTGCTGGCTCCAAAACAGAGCAAATCTCCACTGACCCCCGAAACTGAACGTTGCATCAGAATTAATTTAAAAATAATTAATTTTTTGCATCTGTGGTTACATTTTACATCCATGACAACTGTAGGGAGAATTTTTTTGTTCCTCATCGGATTAATTTATATGAAGCAATAAAGCTGACCAATCAGATGACAGCTTTGTCCCATCACCGTTATCACTATAGAAACGACAAACACCCCAATCATCTTTAGCTACTCCAATATTTTCATGTCATTTTACTTTGTTTTTGTTTTTATTCCTTTTTTTTCTACTCATGTCTTTTATTTTTTAAAGATCGGGACTGTTTAAACAACCAAGATATTTTGTTTCTTTTTTATGTTATTATTGTAGTAATTAATTATATGAATTAATTAATTATATTAAATGTTATACAATTCTGAACCTTTTTTTAAAACTTAAAATTACATTTGTTTTCTTGGGAAGATAAGTTTTTGCAACATTTAAATGTAAAATTAGAAGTATTTTTTTGTAATTTCAAACATTTTGTCCTAAAAAACACATACTTTTGTTTGTTTGTACAATTTACAAAAATCACAAGTTTTGATGAAAACTAGCAACTTTTTGTTTTGAAATGTTTTTCAAACTGACTTTCTGACGTCAACAAGCTGCTCTCCACCTCAGTTATTCCACCTTAAAGCAGCCGCTCTCCACCTCAGTTATTCCACCTTAAAGCAGCTGCT
>JBAMYA010000003.1:11183318-11208041 GCA_037176975.1 Arrhamphus sclerolepis
GAAGTACTGTATTTTTCGAAATTGGGGTCATTTAATCTGATACCTTGGCAACATCTGTGCTGCAAATTATGTAAAGTCAGTTACAAATGTTTCACATCTATTGGACAAAGAAAACTGAGAATATGGCAAAAGCTGTTTCTTTAAGTCTCACTAGACAGCACTAACAAGCCGCATGACAGCGTTATTTCAGGTCATTTCCAGGTTAACCTTTCCAACCGGACATATTCATGTAAAACTATGCTCCTTTCAATAATCTCTCAGAGCAGGGGAGTTGTTCTAGTTTAATTCAGTGCTTTGTTTATTGTTATTATTCACAATGTAAAAAAAAAGCAACCCCCTAGGTATGCACATATCATTTGGAAATGGATCCCGTAATGTTGTTTTGGCTGTCATGGTAACAGAAGCCGTGGTGGACTTCCTTAATCTTGTTGTCTTTATGAGGGTAGAGTCGACTTAATGAAAGATCTCACGGAGTCACAACCCGGGAGTGGAAAACACTCATCCTTCAAAACGTGAGCACAACCCATGACATTTCCAAGCTATTGTCTGCTTGTTTCCATGAGTGACCACACACACACACACACACACACACACAGCTCCCAGGACAACCTAGACCCTGGCACAATGAAAACTATCAGCGTGGGAGTGAAAGGATGGAGGTCGCTATGAAAGAGAGAGGAGGCAATATCAGGAGATAAGAGTTTATGTCAGCAGGGACAGCTGAGTCATGTTGAAATCATAAGTGTTTATCTAAAAATGAGCTGAAAGACTGGAAGAAAAACAACACAATCAAGAGGGGCTGCTGGTGTTTCCCAAACTGATGGCTGTTTTGACTCTTTGGACATTGAAAACAGAGGTTGGAGCTTGGTGTGGACCTGGCAACGTGGTAAATAATATTAAATATTATCTGTTGACATGAGTAGTGTTCCTGCCTGACTCACAAAAACAGCAAACATCGCTTGGCTGGTGCTCACTGTGCACCCCTGTCCCCACCCAAGAGGCGTAGAAAACAACAGGGGTAGGCCTTCACTGGTCAGTCTAAGACGGGTTGTCTCATCTTCTGTTGTGTCTCTGCTCATCTCCAGTCAGTTTCCTCCCACTACTGTGTTGACTCAGGTGTGAGTGTAAATTTGGGCTTGTCAGGCTGCACAGGGATGAGCTCAGAGCGTTTCCTCTGCATATACACCCACCTTGGAGATGACAGCTTGGTCTTGGTTTTCAGCTACTTTGATGTAACCACAGAGAGGATGTAGAGGTCAGGTCTGTGAGATCCTGACACATCCAAATGAATGGAAGATGTCTCCTGGTGATTGGTCCGATCCCAGTGCTTTTCCTGTTGTTCCAGCTCACTTATCTTCTTCTTCCCCACCCGCCTCAATGATAGTGATGATGGTAAAATGTCTCCGATTGTAGGGACGAATGCTTCACAGGAGAGATGTGGTTTGGAGATTAAGAAAATGCTAAAGGTCATTAAAGACGTCAGACCGACATGACTAACCCCACTTTAACTTAACCCTTAGAGACACATTTTTATGCAATCAACATGCAAACGCTTTTGTTTTTTGTTATAAATTCCCTTTTCTGGGCTTTCTATACTAACGTTTAGGATTTGCTTCCCAAAACAATGCCTGACCGTTATATCCAACGAACGGCGTAGGATTGCTCCTGAACGTCATGGTGAAATCTGAGGTTGAATCTCTTGTTTGAACAAAGAAATCTGTTTGCAATCTGATGTAATAAGGAGACATGAGAGGAAGAGAGGAGGCAGGGGAGAGAAGAGGAAGGGGCCAAGGGTGAGAGGATGTAGGAGCAATGGAGGAGTGCTGACAGCTTGTTTAACTTTTGTGTGTTGGGATCCATGTGGGGAGCAACATGTGTGTTCACACACATTTTAAACAAGAGAAGCATGGCTCACACTGACAAGGCATGATTCCTTTGCAGCCTTGGATGCCCACGAGTGTGCAAAGTACTGACTTTGTATAGTTACGTGAGAGTATTTGCATGTTTCTAATCATGCCAGTAGCATGACTTCAGGACTAGAAATATCTGCTGGTCAATTTCTCAGTCCGTCACAAGTATCAGACTGTCATGAAGCCTTTCAAATTACGCACCACCAGATGTTCTGGAGTCCAACACAAATGCATTTCATTATTAAAGACATTCAGTTTATCCTTATTGCTGTTGCATTTTACATGCAACATTAAGGACTCGTTCACAACAGGCAGTCTGTACCATGCACCAGCACAGCTGACTTATAAAGTCTGGTTCGTTTTGCATGTGTGAGTGCTCCGTTCCATGCCCAAGCATTGCAAACTACCTGGTCTCTGGCATGTCTGGGGGAGGCACACTTGGGCATGGTATGGTCGCAAATGTATGTCCACAGCATATGCATGATCTGTGGATGCAACAGTTCCCTGAGACAATCATTTGGACCAAAAGACACAACAGAAGAAATGTGGATTGGATGGAACATTCTTTCTTTTACATTTTTGGGTGCAAAACCAACTAAAATTAGATTTTTCTTCAAACTTTAGCTTAGTAGATTTGTTTGTTTCCTTAACTGAAGCAAGTTTTGTACCTCAATCAAACCAAACAGCGATAGAGAGCAAAACAGAAAGAATTCAATGTTGTGAGAAGAGGTGTCCTAGTCTAAACTAAGAGAATAAAACAATGGTATGATATGAGGTTTGAACCCAGGTCAAAGCCAGCAAAAGTCCCATGACTTAAGCTGCGTTATTTCTTCTTTGTTCCCAGAATCAAATAGTATCTTTCTGGCCTATGTGTCATGGCACTTACCTTGCAAAGCAGCTGGGTAAGGTTGCAACAATTACGACAACAAAATCCTCCTTTACACACATTCCAACTTATCCATTTGTAGCCACAACATGAAAGTTCAGGGCGATTGTTTTCCTGGACTGGCGGGTTTTCAATATAACAACAGTTAATTATGTGTAAATAAAGCGGCAATAGACATGTTTAATCCAATCACCTGCTTAGCATTTACTAGAATTTACTTTGTGTTTACTGTGACGCACTCTTTGTATTAAGAAGCACTTTTTATAGATAAGATATTTTATCATTCCTTTTTGTTTGTACTGAAATGATGCTTCTTAGTGTTGTTGTACACTTACAATGACAATAAAGTTTCTTGAGTGTGCCTTCCCTTTAACTTGTGGCTCCATGGAGGTACGAATGAGTGTCAGCCAGGCGGCTCAAATTCACCTCCTGTTGGACTTAAATCACTCAATTATTGCATTTGTGCATTAGAAACTGCTTCCTGTGAGAAATATAATCTCTCTCTCTTGAAGTTTGATCCACCTTTGAATGCAAAAAAAAAAAAATGCAGTGAAGACAATAAATAAATACAGTACATAGTCCAACCGTGTGTCTGTCTCTCCATCCGTCCACTTTTGCCAGAACATTCTTCAGCTCCTCAAATAAGAAACAGGTGTTCCAGTGTCAGACAAAAGATTCTGGTTTCTGACCTGAACAGTGACTCTGCAGCCCTCCCTGTAGCTCAGTCGCTCTTCAGAGGTTTGTTTCAGTTACCATAGAAATCTAGACGTACAGTGAGCAATTTTGAATTTGCTCAGCAGGTCCGTCTAGCTATCCTACACTGAAGCTCATTGATGGTGCCCAAAAGTCTTTGGGAGTCAGTCAGATCAGTCTACCCTTGTAAAGCGTCTCCAAGAGGACTTGATGACGACAGAACTGTGACGTTGCAGTCTGGATGGTAAACAGCAGTATTGGTTAATTAAAGACTTGGGCTTCTGTGACAGTCTCTTAGGGATTGTGGTGGATGAGGTCCATCTCATTTACAAACGTCTGGTAAACTTCAATGATAAAGGAAGCTTTTCAAGAAGAAATCTGAACATGCTTAAGTATCTGTCTAATGTTAGAACGAACCACTAGGTTTTTCAAAGATATTGGTTGAGTGTTTGAGCACACCAGTTGTTCTCAAATTCTGCTTCTAAAAATGGCAACAATTGTTGGATTCCATTTTTATTAAATTTGCGTCTGTGCTCTCCACAACGGGTCCTCTCCCGTTTACTAGTTTGCATTGCTCTGAATACATCACCTTGTTTGTTGCTCTGATTGGCTGCAGCACTAACCATCTGCGTGCAGAGGCAGTTTGAGAAGCCTCCTCATCCCACCTCCTGGATGAGGAGGTCCTACAGCTCGTTTTCAGACCCTTCATCTGTCCAGATGTGGCTCTGATCTACTGTAGGCTGCATTTCGCTCGCTTGTATTCACAATCTTCAGCAGCTGATGGACAAAGGTGAGAGTTTGAATACAAATCGACGGGTTGATTGTTTTCAAAGAGGAAACCACAAACTTAAATACATTAACCTCGAATTCATGATGGGCGTCATGAAAGAAAAAAGCAAAAACCTAAGAAACAATTCCTGTCTGTTCACATAAATGCAGTGGTTTTACTTCATGTTTAGTCCGTTTTTTACCATCAGCCTGAGCTTGTGTATCCGCTGTCCTGAGTGAGGTTGGATATAGTAAACAATCATAATGATTAGACCTCTGATATCCATATGAAACTCAACAAATGAAGCTGAATCAGCAAATCAGATCTAAATTATAAACTCTAATATCGTTTTAGATATAATAGAAAAGAGCATTAAACCATTTGATAGCAAACAGAAATGCCCAGCTGCTAAGCTTTCTGAGGCTCTTCATATGCGATGTTAAGATTTCCATCCATCCATCCATTATCTATACCAGTTATTTCCAGTGCAGGGTCACGGGGGTCTGCTGGAGCCCATCCCAGCTCTCTTGGGCCAAAAGGCACGGGCACCCTGGACAGGTCGCCAGTCATATCGCAGGGATATTACGATTTCTTTTCGTGAAACCAGAAGATGGACCCTGATGATGTTTTTGCTTTGTTTGATAAGTCTCCATGGTTACTAGAAGTTACTTTTTCTTTTCTTTTTTTTTTCGCGTGCTTTGTGTTTCCTAAACCTACAACAGTGGTGACTGTTCACATTTAACTGATATCAAGATACAAGATATTACTGGTATTTCATGTAGACACATTTTAAATTGCCTGAGAGGTTAAAGCAATCAGCACCATTTATTAAATTAGTCAAGTGTATATTGTTCTAAATTTTCTCATTGTATCAATAATTCTATGTAAATAAACTTCAGAGATCTGGCTTTGCTGCAAGTTCTCTGCTCCCTGCTTGAGGGGCGGTTGTTTATCGGACATCCTTCTCGTGTCCTGGCACATGCCCACAGCTCTTTCCCAGACGGCCCCTGCACCAGCCATGCCTTAACAGACGTGCACTTACTAAGAAATAAATAACGTATTGAGATGTATGCAAGCTCTGCTGCCAATTACATTGGTGTCACTTGTCATTTTGCACCATTTCACTCCACACAGTCCAGAAGTGCCTGCTTTGATAGTCTGCTCAGTCTTCATCCCAACTCTCCCACACTCCAACCCACACACATCATCTGAAACAGGATCTGCCTAATGGTCTGGAATACCCCTGCTTGGGCTGATCATCACTCTAATTTTCTTTTCAAACGTGTAGTTTTGATAAAACCGCAGGCTGGTGTGATGTGAAAGGAGAGGTGGAGGTGGGGAGTGGGGCGTAAACATTGGGGTTGCTATGGAGGCGGCAGCCTAAGAAGAAGCAGTCAGAAAGGCTGTGTATGCGTGTGTGTGTGTGTGTGTGTGTTTTATTGCAGACTTGAAATGACCTTACCGCAGAGGATGTGGGAGTGAGGGGAAAGAGACAATTCTCCGCTCTTCAGTCCGTGAGTCTTAAAGGCAATCAGATAAAAGAGACCAATAATAAACAGTGGAAAAATCTGGGCTTCTTCTACCTTAAGCGCTCAGTGTCTGCAGTTCTCATGTGTGAAGTATTATGAGAAGACATGCGATCATCGATCAAAGTGCTCAGTTCATCAAATACCAATGCAACAGCTGTGTCAGGATGCGAGGGTGCGTTCCATCAAGCATTTATATACCAGAAAGCAACTCACCCTTTTCCTCATATCTGGCTTCTCTAATTTATGCATCTCTCCCCTTCTGGTTACAAAACAGGCTGAATCCAGTGGAATCTTGCTGGTTGCTTTGAAGCTGAAATAGCAATGGGCAGAACCAGACTGACCGGACTTCACTGTGACTCCACAGTCTGTGCGTGCACCCTGAACCCTCACCTTTGACCCTGTGACCTCAGATGGGATAAATTGCTCACGTCATACTTTGTGACAGAGTGTGAGGCTGCTGGGTTTAACATCAGGGTCAGTGGAAGTGCATGGTTAAGTAGGAATGCTCTTCAAAGAAGAGATAATAATTTATTACAATGCAAGAGCTGGGTAAACACCGTCTCAAGTTTAATCTTTGCATGCGATTATATGGACAGTTTTGCATTTCTCTCAGTCTGTCTTCTACTTTTACCTGTCCTCGCCCTCACTCAAACTTCACATCTTCTTTTCTTCCTTTCTCTCACTCTTCAGCTACAGGGCTTTTGGCTGTCTGTCATCATCTGCAAAAGCATCGGGTTCCAACGTCTGGCAGGCTGCACATTGCAAAACACGGGGGCAAGGAGACCGCCCAAACATTCTCTCGCTCACATCTATCACACCCTGGCCCACACTTAAATATCAGCCCAACTGGAACAAAAGTGGGATACAATGCAAACAAATACACATTAACCTGAATATCTCCTCTTCCCTGCCACAACACAAAGCTCATGAATCCTGAAGGAAATTGTTGAGGGCGCAGGAAACCCACTGCCAAACCCAAGTTCTTAACCAAAGGGGAAAAAAAAGAAACTTGGCATGGTTTCTGCATCTACAGCTGGTGTCGAGACCAGGCGCAGGAGGTCGCTGGAGCCATGACATGGGTTGACAAGGTCTACATCTTCACAGAGAAACTCCAGTTCCTGAGAAGCAAAACATCAACAGTGGCAGCTCTACGCAAGCGTAAAATCTGGAAGGGGAGGGGGGTGGTACTACAACATTACCCAAATCATGTGTGTGGTTTTATGAAGTTAGAAAGCCCATAATGATGGAGTATTAAATGATTGCAGCGCCATGAGGTTTGATGGTTTGAGGAGATGGGGAGGGGGGCACATATATAAAAAGCCAGCTTTCTCCCATGAACTCCTCTGGCACCCAGAAATTCGCTTGGATTTCGCAAACTCACCCAACCTACTACAGCCACCCCTCATTCTCATTGTCCCTGCTTCGACCTAAAATAACTCCAGCTCCTACAGGAGGCTCGTTTTTCTGCTGGCTTTTCAAATACTACACTGTTGTTCTTCTGGCACTGGGAAAACTGGAGAGGTGAGGGAGGTCACTCCCTGGCCTAACAGGAGCCACTGCCATGTTTAGATGCTGCAACCGCCACGATGTGTGACCGCTGGCCCGTCTGTGGACACTCAACCTTAATGAGGTGGTCCAGCAGTACCATCTGCTCTAACAATACCTCATTGTGCATGTGTTTAGAGAATGTAGGTGTAAGTGGACAACAGAATTAATAGTCTCATCATTTCTTCCTTTCTTTTCTTTTTTTTGGGTACATAGTTGCGGTAATTTTCATATTTTCATTGTTTATAACTTTGTCAATCAATGTTTTCTATTAAACATATAAATATGTATTATCTTTAATGAAAAAAGGTGTTCACATGAGAATTTAGTCGCCCGCTCTACTAAGTTATTGTCTCAATTTATTATTATGTTGTTCACAAATCTGAGTGATCACAAAGTATGTGTTTCTAATTTTTTTTTCTCAATTGAAAAAAATAAAAACCTTTGTTAAGCTGTCTATGCATAACATGTCAAACCACCAAACTTTACACAGACAAAGTTAGCATCAGGCTGATGAATTTAAAGTGACGGTTGACACCTTTATAGCCAGATATTTCCCCCAGGGCTTATTTGAGACAAAAACAGAGCTAACATTAGACTGAGATCCATCAAGCGGTGACAAACGCAACCAAAAGTAAATGGTAATATTTTCCTGTCTCTGCTGAATATGTGAAACAAAGACGTGGACAGATGTGGGGCTGGGGAGGTAGAACAGTTGTCCACCAATCAGAAGGCTGGTGGTTTGTTTCTCGGCTTCTTCAGTCCACATGTCGAAGTGTCCTTGGGCAAAATTCTGAACCCTGTGTTTTCACCGACATATCAGAGTGCGTTACAGAAAACTGTGTTGAGAAGAAAGCTTTCAGCAGTCAACAGAAAGGGAAAAAAAGGGTTTAGAAGTTTTCAGCAGTAAGCTAGAGCTAGCTGGTCACATGATTCTGCCACAAAAATAAAAAAAATGCTATTTTTTTAAAGCTGACTCAGAATGACTAAATATAAACTGATGTAGGAATATTTCTATTTTTTTGAAGACAACTACAACCTAATTCCAAAAATGCTGGGATGCTGTAAAATGCAAGTAAAAACACAATGCAATGATTTTCATATTTCATAAACACACTTTTTATTCCCAGTAAAACATAATAAAATGAGACATTTTACTCATTTCATGGAAAATATTAACTTATTTTGACTTTCAAGGCAGCAGCACATCTCAAAAAAGTTGGAATATCTGGTAGGTGAGGAGACCAGTTGTTGGAGTTTTAGAAGAGCAATGTATTGTCTGATTCAGGATTCTAGCTTCTCCTGGGCCTTCATTACCAGGGTTTTCATTTTATTTTGTGCATAATGTTGGTGAAAGTTCTGGACTGCAGGCAGGACAGTTCAGCACCTCCACCACACGTGATAGGTGTACAGAGGAGGACACAGAGTCACCAAGGCTAACGCAGAAAGCTTGATCTTTCAGGGAGGACCTGAAGCCAACCCACTTGTCTAAACGAGAAAAAAAAACACTCTTCTCCTGTGAATCTATACTGTTGAGATGATTGCAGTATGTGCTTTAGCATTGTCTTGCTGAAATTTGCAAGGGCTTCCGTAGAAGAGACGTTGTCTGGATGGGAGCAGATGTTGCTCTGAAACATCAATGTACTCTTCATCATTGATGGAGCCTTTCCAGATGTGGAGGCTCCTCACGCCATAGACACTATTGTAACTCCACACCATCAGAGATGCAGGATTTTAAACTGTCCGTTGATAACAAGCTGGATGGATCCCCTTCCTCCTTAGACTGCATAAACATGGCGTCCATGGTTTCCAAAAATGATTTCAAATTTTGATCCATCTGACCGCAGAACAGTTTTCCATCTTGTCTCAGACCATTTTAAACAAACTTTGGTCCAGAGAAGATGGAGATGGTGTTTCTGGATTGTGTTCACAGACGGCTCCTTCTTTGCATCATACATCTTTAACTTGCATTTGTGGACGGATCTGATCTGTGTTCACAGACAGAAGTATTCCAGAGTCCGTGCAGTGACGCTCAGGAGAAGTTCATGACTGTTTTTAATGCCTGAGGGCCCAAAGACCACAAAACATCCAGTTTCAGCGTTGTCCCTGGTGCCGGTGGAGACTTTTCCTGATTCTCTGACTCTTAAGATGATTTTTTTTGTGCAGTAGATGGGGGAACTTCTTCGATATTTTACATTGAAGAACATTTTTCTGAAATTTTTCCAAATTTTTAGACAGTTTGTCATAGATTTGCGAATCTTTACATCTGACAGGCTCTGACTCTGAAATGCTCCTTTTATATCCAGTCATGCTACTGACCTGTTGTCAGTTAATCTAATTAGTTGTCAAATGCTCCTCCATTTGTTTTTATTTGCACCAGCTACTTTTCCAGCCTTTTCTCTCCCTGTTCCAACTTTCTTGAGATGTGCAACTGCCATCAAAGTCAAAATGAGCAAATATTTTCCATTAAATGGTAAAAAGGTTTCAACATCTGATATGTACGTTTTTCATGTTCAGTTGGAAATAAAATATGTTGTTCTGAGATTTGTGTACTATTTTATTCTGTTTTTAATTATGTTTTACACAGCGTCCTAACTTTTTTGGAATTGGTATTTCTAAGCAGTTAAGAGGATTTTTTTTTCTCTCTCTCAGGCATTATGTGTGACACTAACACTTCCCACAGTGAAAAACAAATTCATGACCAAATATCTGACAAATCGAAAAAGTATTGTTTAAAACTTTTCTTTCAAATTTGAATGACACCAATACCTGAACCATGCTTTTTTTTAATGCCAGTGTGATCAAAAATATTGATGTAATGGAAGTTACATTAGACGTTAATTGTAGGAATGGCAGAATTTGGTTTAACTAAACAAAGGGATGAATAAGTGAGAGGGGTTTTACTTCTAATTTCCACAACCAAAACAAGGCAAACGGCTCAATTCAGCATCTTTACTGCGGTTCACCCTGGTGCTTATTTTTCAATATTTACAGAGTAGCTATGTTGGAACCAGACCGTCAGCTGGTAATGAGTCAGTTAAATGGAAATAAAAACTCCAAAAGCAGATGACAGAAGTCCAAGCAACAATTAGCTTCTTCCTGATAAATTCACCACCATGATGGAAGAGATACAATAAAAATTCCTTAACTTGTCATGGAAGTTGCGCAGCCACTGCAACACATGGAATTCATCATTCTGTTTGGTTGACATCATCCCATTCAGAGTCAGTGGAGGTCAACGCCGAGGCTACGTGTCAGCGAGAACGGATAAGTGATAGTAAAACTTCCACACCAATTACCAGTGCTCTTAAGATCTTCCACTACCACTTATCTGAAGCTACTACCAGTGTTTTCACATGGCTGGCTGAACTTGGTGCCGCCCCGTCATGTCAGAATTGGACGATTAAAGCGGTGTGACAGTGGCTCTTCACTGCTCATTAAAAAGTAGAGTGGCTGCGTGTTTCTACAAGGTATCAAAAATAGGTATTGAATCACAGAGTTTTTGGTACATGATGGTGTCAAAACAATGCAACTTATATCAGAAAAATGGCAATTTTTGATCAGAATACTACAATAATGAGCTTTGAGCAGGTGAATAAACAGTTGGACGGTAACCAGTTCAATGCAGCCCTTACACATAATATCTAGTTGTACAATAAAGTAAATGTGTAGATGTGAGCTTGTTCAGGCTGATAACTTCAGCAACAGTTTTCAATCAAATACACCTCTATTTGGTTCACTCCAATTCCAACCACTTGCAAAACCAAACTTGCTGTGTACAGAAAATGCACTTTTTACTTGTGGCTCTGCTGTTCCATTGGTAAAATGGCAAATGGCTTACACTTATATGTAACGCTTTACAACTGTATTTTTACAGCGCCAAAGCGCTTTACACATTGTCTCTTATTTGATGCACAGATTCAGAGACTGTACCTCCTCTGTTGTTTGTAAGGGGAAATGGGTTTATTCCAGAGTCTGCAGCTCAGTCAACTTTTGTTCAATATGCACATAGGATGCCCATTTTGTAGTGATCCAGTCGCACAGATCACATACTTGTGGAACACTTCACCAAGTGGCCCGGTCAACACATTATGGAAGGAATCTGCTCCTGAAATGTTCTGCTTTCATCTGGTCCTAACGGTGGAGAGCTTTTCAAGAATACATTGACATCATTGACTTCTGGCGTCATGCAGGTCAGTGATGTCACACTGGTCCATCCAAAGATGCAATGTTGGTTATCTTCATCTATGCAGCTTCTGCTTCAAACCCTTTTCCCATGGTGCAGGTATTACTGGCTTCACCTGCACAACTCTACACTAACATCTCTGGGCTGCTGGTTACTGTCCACATAAATAAATCAAAGTCAGACTTTTACTAAAGCAAATCTCAGCTGTCCAAAGCTTGTAACTTCATATCAGTATGCTTTTGCATTTCAGGAGGTTGTTGGGTTAAACTACTGTATTTATTTTCCTAAGCTTTCATTTGGTTGATGTATTTCTTCGAGACAGTTTCTCACTACATACACCCCTCATTTGGGAAATTCCCATTTCAATCTACACTCTGATTCATTGTTGTTGGGGGGCTTAAGTAGTTGTTGCTCTCTCTTAAGATGTTATGCTTTCACTGCCTGGATACAAAGGCTGGCATCTTGGTCTCCCAATAACGTCTCCCTAGATGGTATACACTCTTCATGATGGTGTACTCTTAAGGAATGGCCTCACAATGGGTGCCATGGTCACAAAAAACTGTCTCTCTCTTCATACACTCTATGTTTTTGTACACAGAGATCCCACTTTAAATATACAAGCACATCTACAATGGTTTGTTGTTGTTGGGGTGTTAAGTTGTTGCAACTCCATCCCAGTATCTCAGGGTAGGTGTCATCTGAGGGGAGCCTAGAGGCCAAACTACAAGGATTTCTCATGATAGTGATAAGTAAACATATGTTCTCATTGTAGCAGGTGTTCGTCAATTAAAATGTATTTCTAAAAGGGTGAATGACACTGCTAAAAACCCAGCAGCACTTCACAACTGAGCAAATGCTGCTTACTGTTTTCTGTCACATGCTCAACTATTCAGTGTGATACGCACAAATAATAAACATGAATTTCATTTCTGATCAAGGAAAAGTGAAAAAGGAAAAATGGAGAGAAACTGAGGAACATGAATTTTTACATTTTGGCTTTCAAATTATTATTACTTTGACAGTTTCTGCCGACCTAAACATGTTTATTATTGACCAGTTGGACACCCGGCCTCCAAACTCCCCAATCTGATGAGTTCTGATGCATCCTCAGATGTTCTTTCTCCACATTCTGAGCAATAAAGTGTGTTTTGACAACATGAGGAGGTAGTACAACTGCATTAGGGAAGCAGTCAGAATGTTCAGACTGATCAGTGAATGTAATATACCGTTCAATATATTGCAGAGAAAGGAGATTGGACTTGTGGTTCGGGTGACTCTGATGCCTCACTTTATTTTACTTTCTATCAGTGACTCAAGTTCTCAGTTAAAATCAAATTGATGTCACCACAGTGCATGATGGTTCATGTATACTTTATTGATTTCAGTTGATTGCCAATTTCTTATGAAAGCAAGAGCAAGCATAGCCCTTCTTCTGGGTTCTTCTCAGTAGTCTTTGGTAATTTGACATAATCATCTGCATGTACACTTGCTCACAACAGTTCTGGGGAATGTTAGTTTAATTTCATTCAGCTTGCTCGTGATGAAATCCATTTGATTTTAACTTGTAACATTGACAGCAAGTAAAAAGTGAAGTAATTATGGGTGGTTACTGCAGTGATATTTATGTTACTCACAGAGCCGCCTCACTATTGAGTCAAAGGTATCAGAATCACCCCGAAACCACAGATTCCACAAACATAATGATTGCAGGAGATTTTAATTCCATCATTAACCCTAAACTAGATCGCTCACATTCATCAACCTTGTTTAGCAGCCTGGAAGATCCTTCATCTGCTGACCCCGTGGCTACCTCCTGCAGCAGTGGAAACACCAGAAACTGCCAGCAAACTAAAAAGTCCAGCACTGATTAAGACAATCGGGTAAAATGTTTGCATGATTTAGCTGAATAAAGAACTGTCAATTACAAGATACTTTTTGCTTTCTATAAACTGTGAAGAAATGGACCATCTTCAGATGTTTTGTAACAGTATACACTGGGAAGGCAACACTTTGCCTTTGTGGGATCATTGTGAATGCACAACAGAAGAAAAGATAAAAAGCAGATCTCCAGTGTAACCTTTTACCACAATCTTTGTGAGAAAGTGGCTTCAGACAAATTCCTTTTCATTGAAACCAAGTAGTTTTGGTGCCAAAGCTAACCAAATGATAAGAGTGACGGCGTGAGAGGGAACTGGAAGCACAGGTGTTCAGAGCAAAACATTAGTCTCTCACTTCATTTAAACTGAGGCCTTTCAGTTGGAGGACAACTGAGTTATTCTGCTGCCGATTTCAAGAAGCACAGAAAAAATGAAGGCGATTCCCATTAACAGAATAGTATAAATGCTTGAGTGCTGTTTCTCACACAAAAGCGGAATAAGATTATCTGTTAAAGGTCCCATAAATCTTAAATGCATGTCATATAGAAATGCACTGAATCTCAAATCCTATTGCCCCCCATCATACTGTATGTAAATTTCACAACTTAAATCTCCAATCTGAAAACCTGCAAAGTGTTTCTAACACTTTACGCAGACTCGTTTGGATCCTCCTCCAACATTCATAAAAGCTAGCCCACTTTCTGATGGACTCCATGGCTGTAGTTCAAATGACCTGTATGGACGCAAAGAAGGGAAATCAGTTTGTTTAAAGTTGTATTTTTCTCCACTCAGGACTGTTTGTCCAACCTTGGAAAGTTTCTACAAGACTTTACTCAGCAGGAGCTGACAGCATCAAGACAGCAACCTGTAAACTCCAGCCCATAAATGCCAACATTTTACAGACAATATGCTAACTAACAGAGCAAAATAAAAACAAAACAAAACAAAAAAAAGATCTAATTCAGACCTGTTATGGTAGAGGTAAAACACTGTTTCCATTTCTGTTGGAGATTCTATCTTACCTCCCATGTTGAAAACACTGCATCCCTGCAGAAGATGCAATGGTTGCTGGTGAAGTTGGAGCTCTTTTCCTGCAGTTTCCTGAACTAACTTTAAAGTGTTGCATCTCGTCTCTGTATAGCAGCATGTGTTTGAGCCTTTGGACACCTGGTTGGTCCCTGTTGCTGAACTTCTACTTCAGTATTGTTGCTATTTTAACTACTTTTTTAAGTAGCTACTATTTTTAGCAATAACTGTTATCTTCATTCACCAGCTTTGAACTGAGTTTATTTGAGCTGCTGTCACTTTCGTACAGTCAATGATACAATCATAAATATGCTCCAATAAATCAGATTAAATATCATCAGATCTTCGGCTGCATGTTTTGGACACACGGGTAAAGAGAGGATCTTAGCTGTCAACTGATCACTACCTGGTGGTGAGTTGGATCAGTTGGTGGGCGAAAATGCCGGTCAGACCAGGTAGACTCAGCATGTAGTGAGGGTCTGCTGGGAACATCTGGCAGAAGAATCTGTCAGACAGATCTTTAATTCCCACTTATGGCAGAGCTTTAACCAAACCCCAAGTTAGGTGGGGGACATTGAATCACAATGGGCCTTAACCTTCATTGCTGAAGCGGCTGACTGGAGCTGTGAACGCAAAGTTGTTGGCGCCCGTAGAGGTGACAATCCCCAAATTCAATGATGGAGATGTTGGGTGAGGGAGGCCATCAGGTTGAAGAAGGAGTCTTACAGGGCTTGGTTAGTATGTTGGACTCTGGAGGCAGCAGACCAACAGGCCAAGCGGGCAGTGGCCTCGGCGGTCTCTGAGGCAAAAACCCGGGTGTGGGACGAGTTCAGAGAGGCTATAGAGAGCGACTTTTGATTGGCTTCGAGAAGATTCTGGCAAACTGTCAGGCACCTCAGGAGAGGAAAGCAGTGCTCCACCGATACTGTGTACAGTGAGGGTGGAGGGCTGTTGACCTCCACTGGGGAAGTTGTCAGACAGCGGAAAGGATATATCGAAGATCTTTTCAATCACACCAACACATCTTCCATAGAGGAAGCTGAGTCTGGGGACACTGAGGTGGGGTCATCCATTACTGAAGCTGAGGCCACTGAGGTAGTTAAGAACCCCCATGGTGGCAGGGCTGCCCTTTGTCACCAATTCTGTTCATAGCTTTTATAGACAGAATTTTTTGGCACAGCCGGGGGGTGGAGGGGTGTTGGTTTGTTGGTGGCTTTATCGGGCATGACCCTTCAGCTCTTGCTGGAGCAGTTCACCACTGAGTGCGAAGTGACAGGGATGAGAATCAGCACCTCCAAATCCGAAACCATGGTCAGATGTCGGAAGAGGGTAGAATGCCTTCTCTGGGTTCGGAATGAGGTTCTCCAGTAATTTGGACTCTGTACTGGTCTGTTGTGGTAAAGAGGGAGTTCACCCAAAAGGCAAGACTCTCTGTTTACCGGTAGGTCTTCATTCCTAACCTCACCTATGGGCATGAACTGTGGGTACTATGGGAACCTATGGGTAATGACTGAAAGAATGACATTGTGCAGACAAGCGGCTGAAATGGGTTTCCTCTGTAGGGTGGCTGGACTCTCCCTTCGAGATAAGGTGAGAAGTTCAGTCATCCGGTTGAGACTCAGTGTCGGGCCATTGGTCACATCCAAAGGAGCCAGTTGAGGTGGTATGGTCATCTGGTGAGGATGCCCACTGGGTAGCTCCCTCAAAAGGTGGGGCATGTCCGACTGGAAGGAGGCCCAGGGCAGACCCAGGACACGCTGTAGAGATTATGCCTCTGGCCTGGAAACGCCACTTCCTCCAGAAGAACTGGGGGAGGTGGGTAGGGATAGGGGTGTCTGGGCTTCCCTGCTTAAGGTGCTGCCCCCGCCATCCGAAACCAAATAAGCAGGAGATAATGGATGGATGGCATCACCCGAGGAGGAGAAATAGCTACTGTTTTTAGCAATAACTCTTATCTTTGTTCACCAGCTTTGAACTGAGTTTATTTGAGCTGCTGTCGCTTTCATACAGTCAGTCATACAATCATACGTATGCTCTGATAAACTGAGACAACATTTGCCAGTGACTGCATGGAGATGTTGCTTCACAGTAAACCAGCCACTCAGAGCGCAGCTCATTCATCACCACAACAACCAATCAGGGTGTAGCCTAGTTAATCATTAATGAACGCACCAAAATAGCTTTTTCTTATGACAGAGTGAATCACAGAGATTTCATGGGGTGGTTAAAAATGCACGTAAGCAATTTTCTTTCAAAACAACATTATATCCTCTATTTAGAGACCTCGGAAAACAAATTTAATCAGCTATGGGACCTTTAATAATAAATAATAAATAAATAAATAATAAATGTAATCCTGGTTTAGATGTAGCAGTATGTATTGACTTTCTATTATTATTATTATCCACAATGCAGCTTGTGAAAAAATATCCAGACATTGTGTTACTTCTGTTAAAACATCCAGTTTTACAGGATTGCCTCACGTAACATAATTTAATTGACCACTATTGCTTTCCAAATCCAGCATAATCAGCAGACAACCAGCAGAGCTCTTTGATTCAGTGACTCTGATTCTAATCATTTTGTTGTGATCGGTGGCCTGGTATGTGCAAAATGCAGAATGTGGTTTCAAAAACAGTCAACTATTTTTGCCTTCTCACCATGAAAGAGCACTTTGATGAAGGTGGCAGTCAGGCTGAAATCTTCTGGCTGTTGCAGGAAGCCCTGATGTGGACATTCATGGCCAGAGTTGTGAGTCACCAGAATATGACGTTGGGTTTGCATGACTTTCTTCACTTGTCGTAATAGTGGAAACCCAGATTTAATGTCATGTTTCCTGCCTGTGATTATGGTATTAAATTTTACCTGCATCCAGTTCATCTGTGACGATCATTGGGAATAACAGCAATGATTGGAAATGTAATCAGTTTAGAAAATATTGGAGAAGTTGCAGGAAAACCAGTACATACATGTTTTTGAAAAATAAAAGCAGATACTTCTTTTTTGCAAGTTAGATGAGAATATTATTATCTTTATCATGATTGGAAAGCAGCCAGTTTACAGAAGCACTGAAATAAAAAAATGGGCATTGTTATATGAAGTATGAAGAAACAACATGAAGTATGTACTCTCAAAAACTATTCTCAGATTTTTGCATTTATCTTCCAACATGATGGTTTGCAACATTAAGACTCATGGAGATCACATTCAAGGAGGAATAGATACATACAACACTTTACCTACTACTAGTTATCTGATTGTTGATTTAAACCATTGAGACTTTATACAGTTCTGATATAGTCTTTGCATGCAAAAGGATTTTTTTTCTTTCAATTTCACAACTTCATCTTCAAAACTGGTAGGCCTACAGTATCATGTGCAAACAGATGCATATAGGAAGAAAATAAAATTGAATCAGAAAATTCGCAAGAAAGGAGATGTTGTCTGGGACAGGCTGATTTCTCGTACTTGTACAATCATCTCCAGTTTAACACACAGATGTTGCATTTTTGAGGACAGACAGCCTGCCAGGGATTTTTTGAAAATAGGATGTGGTAAATGCATGAATAATCATTCCAGGTGTTGAACAAATTTGAGTGTGTTCTTTTCCTAACTCCTGCCCTGGGTTAAACAGTATCATTTTATCAATGAAAATTCAAGACTGAGACCTCTCTCAAAACAGATTTTTTAATAGGCTGAAATTGACACATAGCCTAAATTTGAGCAAAGAAAGTGAGATGAGCAAGAGAGGGACACATATGAAAACCTTAAAGGACTGGGTTTTTCTGTTGAAGCCAATGAGGAATTACCTAGAAAAGGCTCCAGAAGTGTCAATTTACTTAATTAAGGGTGCAGTTTTATTGGTGACAGCGTCATCTATGGTGTTAAACAGCTAGCTGTCATCACTACTTATTACTTTCAGTGAGGTGGACTTCTGAGCTGTGAAAAAAGCTTGTTTGTTATGCCCATTTATGGATCAACTGGGGTTAGTGGGAGTCATAATGCCCCCCCCCCCAGCTCTGAAAAGTCACCCTCAGAAGAAACCGGCAGATGACATCACAGCATCACAGAAGGGTTTGTCCAGTTTTGTTTATACAATTTATGCATCTTAGCAGAGCTGAAATAAGCAACAAGCTGCTTCTTTCCTTTTTTCTTAAAGTAAAAATTACAAGGTGTGATGTTGGACTGAATTAGCTCAGCTGTTGATCCAAGTTGTTGCTTTATTCTATTCTCTTTTTATTTTAATTTGACAGAGTCAAATAATCTGCTGCCTGTATTTGAATAACTATGAAATAACTGTAACAATGAAAAAAGTCTCCTGAAGTATTTAAAACAACACAAACCTTTTGTTTCTGTTAAAATATCAGTTTCAGTTTAACCTAAAGGAATATATACTCACTTATAAGAACTTTAATCAAGCTGTAGATGTTTTTTTTCTGATAGCAGAGACAAGTAACTTTAGTTTTTCTCTTATTTTTTCTAACTGTCTGCATGTATACTGTATTAATGCTTTGTGCCATAGTTCGGCAGAACCTTTATGCATATTTTTCTCTGTTACATACTATATATGTATGTTTACATGAGTGTATATGTGAGTGAGAGTTAATGTGTCTTTCACCAGCCCTCTTTGACAGTCTGATGTGAACACCTGAAACCTTAAATCCTTCAGAGGAGTAAAACATGAGATGAAAACAGGACAGACAAAAAAACAAGACATGCAGTTATCAGTGTATGTGTAGTAAGGTAGTGTATATACTGTGGTGGTATGATGCTTGATGCAAACCCTCATCACACCAGAGCTAAAGCTGCCTAGCAGCCACACATAAAGCAAAGCAACTCACGAGTGCCACAAATTTATGGGAAGAACTTCCTGAATAATATTTAATTTCCACTCTAGAAAGAATCCCACAAGTGTGTCCAGCTGTTATAAATACCAAAGGTGGCTGCTTTGAGTCATAAGTTGGTTTAATTGATTCCATGATTTCTCCTTCAGTTGTTTATTTGTTCTAAAATAGACATTAAACTGCATCATTTTCATTAAAAAAATAAAAAAGGTGGATAAATCAGGGTGTTCTATAACTTTACTGCAAACAGCTCCCTAAAGTAAATGGATGGGATTAGAAAATAAAAGTTCTCTGTAAAAGAAGTGTAACATTTCAAAATAAAAGACTACATAAATTAATTAAAAAAAAAAGGGACATGGCAAAAATGAAGCTGTGGAATATCTGTCCTATGGAGCACCAAAACTGACATAATTAAAAATAGAAGCAGAAATATATATTTTTTTGTTTTTCCTTTTCCTTATACATGCACTGTCATCAAAAAAATATGTATTTTGCTTTTTCTTTTTCATTTTACATGCATTTTCATCAAAAAACGTGTATGTTGTTTTTCCTTTTCCTTATACATGCATTTTCATCTATATATATATATGTATATATATATGTATATATGTTTTATATGTTTTATTTTTCCTTTTCCTTATACTTGCACTTTCATCCAAAAAAATAAAAAAAATTTGTCTTTCCTTTTCCTTATACAAGCATTTGTTGTTTTTACATTCCCTCGTCTCCTCTCTTTCCTTTACCGTATGCATTTCTGCCTCATTATGCAAATGAGGAGGGCTGCCCTTCTTGGTCCAGCTCCTGATACAGGAAGAAGCAGAATCCTGGTGTAGATCATTGTGCATGCCTGCTTATCGCCGTTTCAGGAGAACGCCTTATTTGAGAGGAAGTGAAGTGCCAGCAGAGACGTCTCAGATGATTGCAGAAGTCTGTGGACCACACAAGAACAGTTGGGAGACCTGGAGTTCCATGGAGTTAGTGGCGTCTAGCTCACTGTTGATCCGTTTCAGGAACTCTAATTTCGGTCGGCTGTTCTCTGCTGCTCGCTCCTCTCAGGCATGGTGGTTAACTTAGGGACCGTCAACAAATTTACGAACCAAACACTCCCGAGAAACAAATATAAATATATTTCCTGTATTACATAAAACAATTGAAAACGGATTAATGGCTTTATTTAATTTTCTTAATTTAATTTTAAGCCATTTTCGATGTTTTTATGCTGGGACTTCACTACCTCTCAAATAAGGCGTTCTCCTGAAACGGCCACAAGCAGGCATGCACAATGATCTATGCCTGGATCCTGCTCCTTCCTGCTTATTGACCAATAGTAGAGGAGCTGGACCAAGAACGGGCAGAAATCCTAGCTGCACCACCAAAACAAAGTAGGCTAGGCAGCAGACTCCATAGCTACAACTGTGAAAGCATTTAATTTTTATTAAAATGGTTAAACAAGTGCTTGCGGCACTTGTAAAATTGTTTCGGCGTTGGTAGTTCTGAACTAAAACTCCTCCTCCTCCGACTACATAGAATTGCTGGAAATGAGGAGACACAAAAATCAGACTTTACTACATTAATGCCTGATAGTACTGGAAGCACTCTCAATTTCTGATTCTGATTTTAAATTTGATGAGCAAATATGTTCTGTCATTAAATGTATCCATCCATGCATTAACTCCCACTTATCCAGTCTGGTCGTGGGAGCAGATCACACTTGATCACAGAAGCCCAGATGCCCCGATCCCCATCCACCTCCTCCAGCTCTTCCAAGGGAATACCGAGGCGTTCCCAGACCAGCCGAGAGACATAATCTCTCCAGCATGTCCTGGGTCTGCCCCGGGGCCTCCTTCCGATCAGATATGCCCAGAACACCTCTCGAGGGAGGTGTCCAGGGTGCATCCTCACTAGATGCCTGCACCACCTCAACCGGCTCCTCTTGATGTGAAGCAATGGCCGACACAGAGTCTCTCCCAGATGTCTGAACTTCTCACCTTATCTCGAAGGGAGACTCCAGCCACCCTAAGGAGGACACCCATTTCAGCTGCTTCTATCCGTAATCTCATTCCTTTGGTTACTACCCACAGTTCATGACCACAGCTGATGGCTTAACGAAGGTTGACCGCTAAACAGAGAATCTTGGCTCAACTCCTTCTTCATTGCAGTGGACCAACTCTGCATCCACAGCTCCAGTCAACCGCTTCAGCAACAAGAGGTTCAGGACATGTCCCATTCCAACTCAATGTCCCCCACCCCCCCTCGGGATGTGGTCAAAGCTCTGCTGGAGATGGGAGTTAAATATCTGTCTGAGGGGTTCTTCTGCCAGACGTTCCCAGCAGACCCTCATGATAAGTTTAGGTCTACCTGGTCAGACCAGCATTTTCCCCTGCCACCTGATCCAACTGCGACCAAGAGTCTCCTGGTGCCAAGTGCACTTACGGACACTCTTATGTCCAAACATGGTGTTTGTTATGGACAAACTTTGACTAGCACAGAAGTCCAATAACAAAACAAGATCGATAGAGCCCAGCAACTATAAACCACAGCCAGTCCTCCATCTTACTGGTCACTCCTCCCCTACAGATAAGTGTGTCCAGGCTGCTGATGAGGACGTCTCATTGACTTCAGTTCACTGTGTACTGGTCAACCAAACCTGACCAACCAGACCAGATCAGACGCACACACTCCAGCTCCTGGATCAGCAGCTCCTTGTTCAGGGATCTAGTTTTCATTCTGACTCAGATGTTGGAACAGCAGCTGCAGAAGAAGAATGAGAACAAACTCTTACCTGGTTGCTCTGCTGCCCGTCGACACCAGCACTGGACCAGTCTGAAGTTTGAGGACTGTTGAGGGGTGTTCACCAGCACAGAGGTCTTCCTGTTTACTTTACAGGAAATGACAGGAAATGACAGGAAATGACAGGAAATGACCGGAAATGACAGGAAAACTGGGAGAGAGAGAGAGGGAAACAGCTTCTGTTTGTTTTGGTGATTCAGAATGAGTTTTTAAAAATCAGGGGAAGAAAAGACGAGTTTATTTGTGGAGCATTTCAGACAGAAAGACCTCTGAAAGCAGCTTCAGTCATAAAAACAGCACGAGAATGTAAATCCATTTCAGAGCAGAAGCAGAGTTTTTCCAGAAAGCTTCAGTCAGTAAAACAGAGCAGCAACAGGTTCAGCATGAAATGAAATGAGAAATCAGGAACTTCCCAGAAATCCAAGAAGTGGCTAGAAAACCTGAGCAGACGACTTTCATACTCCTCCCTAACCCTCACCTCCACTCCAAACCTGTCTCTAAGCCCCTCCTCCTGCTGGCCAGGAGTTAGTGTGCGAGCGCTAGCATGAGTGACAGTTGCTTTACTGTGGAAACCCAGAGGGAAAAGGTAAAAACATTGAAGCTCCAGAATGCTGAAAAGGACAAGATGATAACTTTCCTGGAGAACTGTTGACCAGAACACCTGACGCTCGCAGCCCAGGAGGAGCAACGACAAACCAGCCACAATTATGAGGCCTGACAACAGAGAACACAAAACTGAACTGTTAAAACAAGGAGGAGCGTTGAGAGGATCTGACGTCTACATGAACAAACAACTGACCAAACATGGACACTGGCAGAAAAGTCCGGATCCTGAAGAAGCAAGGGACTGGTCATCTGAGAGACACTGAGGAGCTGCAGGGACTGAAGGTAAAACAGAGACAACAGCATCAGGAAGACACTAGATACAAGCAGTTATTCACCATCAGCTACAAGAACTGTGATAAACTGCAAATAAAAACATTTAATTACACAGACTACAAAGGTTAGGACATGGAGGACGATTTTGACCCGGATAATAACTTCTACTATGACGTAATCAACAACTGCTGCTACAACTCAGAGGATCAGTTCAACAGGACAGCGTTGGACAGCTCAACAGGACAGCGTTGGACAGCTCAACAGGACAGTGTTGGGACAGTTCAGCAGGACAGTGTTGGGACAATTCAACAGGACAGCGTTGGACAGCTCAACAGGACAGTGTTGGGACAGTTCAGCAGGACAGCGTTGGGACAGTTCAACAGGACAGCGTTGGGACAGTTCAACAGGACAGTGTTGGACAGTTCAGCAGGACAGCGTTGGACAGCTCAACAGGATAGTGTTGGACAGTTCAACAGGACAGCGTTGGGACAGTTCAACAGGACAGCGTTGGACAGTTCAACAGGACAGCGTTGGACAGTTCAACAGTCTATCAGAGCAGTTCTGGAACACGCCCACCTTCTTTCAGACACTGTTAGATGTTTTAGTTTGGCTCGCGTCACCATTTTTCAATTCACATGTATTTTTATGGCGTGTTTATAGATTAGTGTTTGATGTTTTTCCCCTCAATTCGATTCAATTCAACTCAGTTTACTTGTACAGCACCTATTTACAACAAGTCATGTCTCTGAGCTTTAGGAACCCAGATCATGACCCCCGAGCACATGACAACAGCATCAACCTGGACCAGAACCTGGTTCTTAGGGGGACCCTCATGCTGAAGACCAGCTGGGTAAGAAGGACATGAGGAGAACTAGGACAGAGGGAAGGAAGGACAGAGGAGAAGGACTGCAGTACCGCAGGACGGCCACTCTGGGGAGCATCCCACGGTGACATCCAGTTAATCGGTGTAGTTGACAGCATCACCACCAGAGGTTCACTGCTGTCAGGTTTAAGCACCTAAAACATTTATATGACAACAAGGAAAGAAAGAAAGAGAGTTAGAATTCTTTTTACTCGCGAGGAGAATGGACAGAGAAATGCTTGGTTACGATCTCCAACCGTTCTGAACAAACTCCGCTGAACCCTCTCTTTATTACAATCGGGGCGTGCCCTAATTACATGACCTTTGCTGCTCTAAGGGGGAGGGGCAGAAACAGCATCAAAGGTGACAACATAAACAGTTATTCAGCGCACAATTTTATCTTGGAACAGAAACTGCACACCCGACTGACCTCGCTGGTTCAGGGACGGTTCCTCTTTTGTCTTGGAGGGCTCTGTTGTGGTCAGGGTGTACCGTCTGCTTTACAAGGATAGCTCAGCGATGCATCACTTCTGCAGTCTTTCACCTCCTCAAAGTACTTCTGCATGCGACAAACTCTGCACACACATTAGTAAAAGATCAAAGAGTGTCAAGAGGTTAAAACAATAGGTGAAAGAGAGAAGGTCAAAGAGTAAATATGAGATATTTCATGTACATTTATTTCAACAACCGCAACAGTGCCTGAAAATGAGAAGAGAGCGAGACTACGGAAGATAGACAACGTTGATCCTATGAAATGATTCAGGACAGTCTGAGACTGAGGTCAGACAGACAGAAGATGCAGTCTAGGACTATAGCAGCATAACTAGGAGGTGGTCTAAGAGACTCCCCAGCAGTCTAGGACTATAGCAGCATAACTAGGAGGTGGTCTAAGAGACTCCCCAGCAGTCTAGGACTATAGCAGCATAA
>JBAMYA010000003.1:11214781-11232796 GCA_037176975.1 Arrhamphus sclerolepis
ATGTTATTTAAAGAGGAGCTTTAAGTCTTTCACTCATGCACAAATGACTTCCCCAAATGTGCTTACGGATCAGGAATATGGACCTTAGAACTGATGCAGCTGAACATGGGGATGGTCCCCGAGACCGTAATCGATTATTCTGTAAAACCCAAATGGTGTATCACAGCAGCACAACCGCTGTACATGAGCATCTCAAAAGAAAACACCCTCTAGCCCCTCCCCCAAGACTGTTTGATGTTCACCTTTCCTGACATTATACAAAACAGTCCGATAAATAAAATTAGTGGCCGTAGAGCGCTCGAGGCGCCACTTCTGACACTGTGTTTTGTCTGTACTTTTTTTTTTTTTTTTTGTCTTTTTGGTTGGACATATGTTATGTTAATATATTTCCTCTCTGTATATAGAAGCGTTCTGAACAGTTTTTGTACTCTTTTGGGCTGTAGATAAGTTTGGTTATAAAACAAATGATGCCTTAAGTCTCTTTGGCTTTTGTTTAATGTTCAAATTAGTTGTTTTTTTTATGTTTAAAAGTAATAAATTATGAGAATGGTAAAATGTATGATCAGTTGATGGTATTTCACAGAATGATTAATCGAAAAGTGGAAAAAAATATTCATTAGATTAATCATTAGATTAATTGATGAAATAATCAATAGCGACAGCCCAGCATTTTACCTCGTTTACAGTTAATGAACAATTGTTTTAGTTTATTTTCTCCCCTGTTTATTACTGACAAGGTTTTTGTTGTAAATATGCTCAACAATGACAACGTGACCGTTCCTCTAATGAATATTCTACGTGACTACACATGCAGTAGTAATGCTTTTATGAACAGTATATGAACACACAAACAACAATAATAATAGTAGAATTAATGGAACAAAAATTCAAATCATTGACATATGCAAGATTATGTTGGCTATAGGTTTTTAATGCTGTTTTTTCTTTGTTTGTAATTAACTCCCATTCCTGGTCCATGGTAGTCATACTTGTTTTGGATGGCAGAATGAACATGAGCAGGGTTTTAAATGGGTTACTGCTCTGTATCACAGAAAATGTTGCTATATTTATTCACTGTTGTGTGTTCAGCTGTGAAAGAGTTTCTAAAAGTAAGGAAAGGCGAGTTTATTTTTTATATCACATTTCAGCAACAAGGCAACTCAAAGTGCACTACGTCATAAGACAGATTTTTCCAAGTTTTTTTCCAAATATATTTAAAGCTTTTTTTGTTTTTTTCTTTCACAGTAAGACCAAGTAAGCTTTTATTTTATGTCTTAAAACTCCTGCTTTGTTTTCTCCAGGGGAAGGGGAATGCCTCCTTCTGGTGTCAGGGGCAGTGTGACCCGAGGTGGCCCAGCCAGAGGTGGAGCAGTGAGGGGTGCCCTGGCAGGCAGGGGAGGACCTCCTGCAGCATCTGTGAGGGGAGCAGTGGCAGCACGTGCCAGACCGCCAGCTGGTGGACCACCCCAGAGGATGGCACCACCCCCTGCCCACCAGCATACCCCTGGTGCAGCTGCAGAGGGATACGATGATTATGTAAGTACATGACCCACATCTGAGTTTTAGTTTTATTTTAGCCTTTTATTTCCAAACACGCAAACGCATTGGGAACACTGCATCTTCTATTCCAGGTCAAAACTTGAAGAAAAGTCTGATCAAATGTGTCACTTTACTTTCTTAGGCTGCTCTTAAAAATAGCAATGTCTGCATTCTTCTTCATTAACTCAAACATTTACTATTTAAACTCCAGAGGAATCCATTGTTTTTCCAACAATGACACTTAGTGGAGGCTTCATGCCGCTATCTTATCCTCACGTAGGGGTCGTCCAGTCATTACAGTGCTCTGAGGTAACTATAGATTCCTTTGATCACCTTTGAGCTGATTATAAGAGTCATTTTGGCCCTGTGAATGTTAGTTTTCTGTCTGCTTCCATCTTTCTGGTTTTGGTTGCCATTTTAAGCATTCAAGATCGTTTTAGCTTAGTAGCCAGTCATTTTCTACCGTTTTATGCGTTCGTCCTGTGCCAGTCACGGTATTCTTCTGAGCAGTGTGTGGAACGACCCATTTTAATCAGATTTTCACGTCATGGTAGATCCCGTAGTAGAGCACTACAGGAACAGATTTCTCAACGCTCTAAGCTCATCCATTTTACTTGTGTGGGGTCTCACGTTCTCCATTATGATGAAAAGAATGACGCAATTAAGCTTCCTTTTTTCGCTCTCTCTTCTTTGCTTCTGCTGTACATCTGCGATATTTCCTTTTCAACTCAATCTGGGTATAACATGGCTCCTCGAAACCTCAATCAGCTGCTTTTTTTGCTTTTTTTTTTTTTATAACCAACTTTCTAGTTGTTATGGTGACCCATCATAATAGATGGTACATGACAGAGTAACAAAGAAAAAAGTTTACCCATAAAGCTAAAGGAGAAAAATGTATAGAATATAGAAACAAACATGCAAAGGAATTGGACTGTGCTAGCTTTGGGTTTTGTATTTTGGGTTTTGATTTAACTTCTTCATTTAAAAAAAAAAAAAGATTTTTAGGACAAAAGGTTATACATAATTTCGAAATTTTGTCTGTTGTAATTTTATGCCAAAAATGTTGTAAAAAGTTTATATTTTCGAACCAAAAATTGGAATTTTAAACTAAAAAGTAACAATTTTGTGACATTTGTGATTGTACAATTTAAAAAAAAGTCTTGATCTTTCAAAATTTTTGCATCAAAATCTGCTCCTACATGCATACATACATATATTTTAAAAATGGATTTAAATTTGAGATTTTTACAAGACATTTGGGATTTTAGTGCAAAGTCAATTTTATGATAAAAGGACACAATTTTAGGAAATTCTGAGATTTTAATTTTTTTCCACAAAAAAGATGCGATATTGTGAAATTTGAAACCAAAATAACTTTTTTACCTCCCAAAAAATCTGCTTTTTAAATTTGCAATTATATGAGAAAAAAAGTCACTTTTATGATAAAAGGTGTGAATGAGTGAACATTTGAGAAATTGCAGAAAAAGATGAAACTTGTCAATAAGATATTGCATGAACATTTGAATTTTCATTTATATATAATATTTGCATCCATTGTGAAAAAAAAACAAAAAAAAGAAAATCTTGTTACTGAAAACATACTTGTAAATTGTAAGTACGTGCTGCAGTAGAAATGTAGAAAAGGTTTCTGTAAACTGCAGGAAGCAGAGCTGTTTTTCAGGAACAGATGCTAATGAACGCCCTAGCCTATTCTGCTCCTCTGTTATAGAACTAACTGAACATAAATACTGGTCTCCTCTTCAGGGCTACGATGAGAGCTACACGGACGCGTCCTACGAGTCATACGACAGCTATTACAGTCAGACACAGACGTAAGTGAACAAACATTGCCTAGTCCCACTTGAAATAAGACTGAAGTACTTCTTCCCCTCACATCACAGACGATGCTGTCGTTTGTTTTGTTTGTTTGATTTTTTTCTCTCTCTCCTCACCATCTGTCCTGTTTCGACCATCAGAGAACCAGAATACTACGACTATGGACACGGAGACACTACAGAGTCCTATGAGTCCTACGGTAAGAGAAGCTGTCATTCATCGACATATTTAAAAAGCAGAGGGTGAACCCGTGTTGTTGTTTGTGTCCAGAAAATCTTGAAGCCCACTATTTCTTATTTTGAACGTAAAAACGTGGTGTGCACATCATCTAACCACAATAGCTGCCAGATGTGACACTGATGGCATTTGTTGTAAATTTGCAGTTCCAAGTTTTTGACCTCATTATATTAGCGGATGGATGGATAGAGATGTAGAGATAGTTGTAATGTATGCATATGTGTGTATGTATGAGCAAATATTTATTTTCATTTTTTTAACTCTCCTGTTTATTGATTCCTGCTCACTTCCAGGCCAGGACGACTGGAACGGCACCCAGCGGGCAGCTCCTGGGAAGGTTCCTCAGTCCTCTAGAGGGGCCAAGTCGACCTACCGGGACCACCCTTACCGGCAGTACTGAGGCAGACTCGCCGCCCTTAGTGTTGCCCCAATAACAGCCTGTCTGCCACGGCAGCTCTCGCTTTAAGACAGCCTGACAAAAGTAATTGAACGTTTTTGTCTTTGAGTTTTTTTTTTTCCCCCTCCTTTTTTTCTTTGAGTTTTTTTTCTTTTTCTACACTGGACTTTATACGAGAGATCAAATTGGGAACTGAAAATCGGGACTGTTTTGTAGATTTGACCACAAACACTTCACCCCACTCCTACTTTTTCCATGCCTCCCAACTAACCGACTGCCCATCAAACCCACAAAAGTGACTCCCAGATGGGTAAAGCAGTAGAAGTCTGCATCCTTATGGTTTTTATTTTTATTTGTTTTGCTGTATTTTTCCCTCCCAGCATTTGTATCCCCCTCTGGCTTTGTGGCGATTATTGATGATTATGATGATGATGATGATGATTCTTCTTCTTCTTCTTATTATTAACTGTTTTATGAGTAGTGATTTCTAGTGAAATTAGTAGCTCAAGACCTATTTGTCTAAGGAATCCATTTTAATTGCTTTTAAATACAAAAGTCAGTTGCAGATTCCCATTTAGGCTACATTTCAAAATTCTGTCAATATAGCAAATAATAAAAAAAATCTTTTAAAACTTTCAATTATGTAATATAAAATCAAAACAAATCATAATTTAAGATGAGGCTAAATCAGTGTTAATGGAATCGGTACAATTCATTCTTGATAATGCCTTGTTTCTAAATAGTTCTAAAACAATTTCCATTTAGACTCAGGCAGCAATATTTGTAATTCTACGTAGAGTTTTGAAATATAGCCCTTATAGACACTGTTGAGATTGACTGTCCTCATATCCTCAGTTTGTTTACTTGTTAATTAATTAATGTTTAATGAGAATCTGATCGATACATGGCCTCCTGTTGAGATTTAAAAAAAAAAAAAAGAAAAAGAAAAAAGAGTTCAGGTCTTCATTCTGTGATCTGATTCTATATAAACTGCATGCACAAAGAAGGATTGGGACAAAAATCTCCACATGGGTCTTCTCTTTCTAAAGAGAAGGGATCCTGCAGCTCAGTGCGAACTCTTGTACATATTTTAAAACATCCTAACTGTACTTATTCTCCCACTAATATCTGTACCCTCTCCATAAAATGCATTATGCTACCTGTGTAAGCTTGCCTAAATAGGTTACTAAATCTGTCCAAAAGATGTTTTGCAGCAATTTGTCAATAAAGCTTAGTCTGTTTTTTATGAAACGTAACATGCTTTATTTGTTTCCTGTCCTAGGTAAATTCTGAAATGGCTTTTTATTTATTTTTTCTTATTTCTGTTTTTATTTATTTAAAAAAAGAGCAATCTACACCGATCAGATGTAGGTGTCTTCTTTTGTTTCCTCATTCAAAAGCGCTTTTTAAATCTAAATGAATGTATTGACGTCTGAAGACTTTAATCGTTCTAAATGATGTCTTGATTGATTATAAAAAGAGCACAACTTATTCTTTTTCTCTCTTTCTATACTTTTTAAAAAGGATCCAGAGGTAAGACCTCTAAAAAAACCTGGATAGCTTCCTAATGTGTATAGAGTTCTAAAGCATTGAATGCCTGGGTACGTATAAGACTTTTTCAATCCTCTTACCTGTGGTCGTAATCGTCAATGAGAAATGCTTTTATAGCATCTGAAAATTAACGGAATTCAAACCACCATTCAGGTCTAGGTTTCATTGGCGCGATGGCTACTTTAGCTCAGTGCAATGGAGAGGATGGTTATAACCTAGAGAACTCCACTGTTAAGGTAACCTAACCCTAAATGTTCAGTTTCCTCGTGTTCATCCTTTGATATAAATATTGGTAAATACCAAACTCTTTCTTAAAATATCATTGCAGTCATGGCAACAAAAAGAATCAACTCAAAAGTAAAAAATGTAACTTCCAACATCGTACAGTAGTGTTTTCTCTGAACCAAAATAACTGGTTTGTGTACTAAAATATAATAGGGTCATGTTAATGCAACTCTTGCTAAAATGATCAGAGCCAAATCTTTGTCAACATCTTAGTGTAAAGTTGAGCTGCTGTTACTTTTCTTTGCTGTGCAAAGGTTTCTTACTGTAATATTTAAAATGTTCTGCTTGTACAGTTATCCAAAAGACGGCCTGAGTTGCATGAGCATATTGTCTCCTGTAGACTGTGCATGATCTGTGTCGAGTTTCTCCCGCTGTTTTTCAGACCAGGTATTGATTTGGGGTTTGTCCTTCCCTCAGGCAGCGCCGTCCACTGAGCGGCCAGAGACCGACAGTCTGCAGAAGAGCACGCAGCCCTCAGGTTGGTTCGACGTCGTGCCCCCGTCACATTTTAAAGCAACGCAACGGAACTTGAAACGGGGGGAAAAGTTTCTAAAATGATTTTAGCGGAGGGGGAAAAAAGGTTTGCAATCGGACAAGCCGCTTGTCCGCATCTTTCCCGTTTTGATCACTGATGAGTCTCGAACTACAATTGTGGAAACTGGAAACTAACTAAACCACAACTGAAACCAGTCCCTCCAGGATGTTGCGATCGCTCTTATGAACACAAATTTCAACTGACGTTCACAACATCTGCAGAGGGTTGCAATTTTTCAAATTTACCACATCATCTCCCAAACGTTGGACACTCAGAGGCCATTATTAATAAATTGTAAAAGATTTATTTTAAGCGAGAACTGCGAGTCCCACAGTTCTGGAAGCAGAAGTACAAACGCTAGCTCCTCTGGCCATCAGGCGTGGGTTTTACCAATCTGAAAGTAAGAAAGCAATCTGCCAACTAAAGTAACGGAGATAGACGGTGCAAAACGATTTCCAAATGTAACACCGTTAAATATTGTCTTGGAACACAGATGGAAGACAGAAACTTCATCTGAAACGTTTCTACAATAAAATATTTGAAATCTGCATCAGAGACAGACAACATCACAGTTATGTAGCGTTTATAGTTGACAGAGTTTGTGGTTGCAGTTTCTGTCTTATATTTACGTACATATGAAGTTTTGTCTTTGTAACAAGAAAATGGAAAAATTGCACATAAAGGACAAACGTTTTTGTAAAAACGTTTCTGCAAAACCAAGCATTTTTGATCATAAAAATCACAAAAAAAATACTGAGATTCTGGAGGGACTGTAAAACAGACGAGCCAACTGCCGATATTTGAGCAACTCAAACTGGTTTATGGTAACCATGGTAACAGTGTTTACAATGTGGAGTCTTCCAGTTCCTTTGTGTTGCTTTAAAGGCGTGCATGCTGGCACACATTAGCACAGCTTGGCTAGTTTGCTAATGGGAACCACTGGATTTGTGCAAAGATCCCCTCTGGTCCGTCCTAAGATGCAGCTGTGTTAAAATAAAATGGAGTAAAACAACATCAACATCCATCTAAGGGCTTTTATTTCCAGCCAGGCTGATCCACTCCTGTTTTTACATTCCTTTTAAGTCATTTTATCCTTTTATTTGTTTTGAGACGTTGACTTATTCTTTTCAATTTTTATTTGCTTCTGTTTCTATTTTTTTCTATTGTTGTTTGATTTCATTCTTCTGCTGTCCAGCTGCGATGATTTTGAAGAGCTTCATAAATAAGAATTTAAGTTGAGTTTCATTACTCTGAAAGAGGCTCAGACCATTGCCATGTTACAGCAGTCAGATGTTTATGCTGGTTGTAGTGCAGTTCTCTGCAGATCTGCAGAATAAATCATGGAACGGTACGATCAGGCATGTTTCTAAGGGAAAAGTACATTTATCAAAAGAATGGGGTCAATATCACTAATGCCAGGTTGGTTCGGAAATTGGAAATCTTTGCTGCATCATGATGCATCTGTCTTCTAGTTCTTATGCACTTGCATCTCTCTGAAACTGAAACCCTGGACCACTTCAGCTGATGGATAGAATCTTTAATGAGCCAGAAAAAGTGTTGCCTGGCTACTGCAGAAACACTGGGCTGCTTGGCAGGAAAATTGTCTTTTTAATATGTGTGTTTGTGTGTGTATTTTCAACTGTCTGTCTCTCTCTCTCTTCTCTCTCTGTCAGAGCCTGGTACGAAGGAGGCGGTTCAGACGGTGACGGGTTCAGTTGCTGGATGGAAAGGTCTGGAAAAAGTGGCGCCCGACTCCCCCAGAGACGGCGGCTGAGTCGGAGGAGAGCTCGGAACAGGAACCGAGACTGAGCAGCTCAGCAAAGCGATGTGGCTCTTGAACGACGTCTTTCATGCGGACTGCTCTCTCGTGTTGCAACACATCTCGGCAGTATTGAATTACCATGCATTATCCTCGTGTAATTATTTTAACTTTGAAGACACCCGCTTGAAGTGCGGCCGTACGCCTCTTTGCACAGCTTCTGCAGACCACCTTCTCTTCTAACAAAACTATATTTGTTACAAGATGATTTACCATAAAATGAGCTCTCCTGTTTAAGCAGGCTGTGAAATCGTATTCAGACATAAATGGAGCTCCCTTTACTTGCTGCAGGACGTGCTGTATCACTTCATTTTAAAATATTGGCTTTCTTTATTTTTTACTTTCTTTTTAATGGTAGTATTAACCCTTTGATTCACCCAAGCACTTTTTTGTAGTTTTTTTTTTTTGGCTTTTAATGTATCATATATTTTTTATCCTTTTTTCAGGCATATTATTGATGATGCATTCAAGGTTGTGCATTTTTGAGTGGTGTTAATTTTTTTAAATGAATGTATTTTTCATTTTCAGATTCTTGTGAACATCATGGACTAAAATGCTCACATTAAAAAGACCCTACACACAAAAATGTGCACGTTGAAAACATCTTCATTTCACTATGCTTTTTATGAAAATAAATAAATAAAAAATGATGTCATCAGGCAGTAAAAATAAAAAAGAAAATATATATATATGAAGCTCCAGGCCTCAAATGAAGTGGAAAAGTGAAAATATTCATGTTTTAAAATGTGTTAAAGGGTCTTTAACGTGAATATTTGACAATAATGCCTATAAATAGATGCTGCTAATCTTTCACATATATAAGGCAGGAATAGTCCAACCATAGGCCTAAATAATCCCGTTTGCATAAATTGTTTAAATGTTTTTTTTTCTTTTTACACTAAAATGAAATTTCATCACGACAGGAACTCCATTTAAGAGTTAATTAAAAAATAGATTCATTAATTGGTTTTGTTACGTGCACTTTAAGCTTTTAGAAGGTGCATCAAAGGGTTAATGTCACGTGATCATGAGGAAATGACTTTTCCCGGCGTAGATCACCAGATTATGGAACTTCCAAGCATGTCGTAATCTGCACATTTGCATGCACCGTCTCTGCAGATGCTCTAAAAGCTGGCCTGCTCTCTGCAGCTCAGCATCCAGCCAGATGGAGCCAAGAGCAGAGCTGCCTGTGAGGAAGAGCCACAGGCTTTACCAGCATCCATCCATCCATCCGTCCACATTTGGTTCTTCTGGCCATCACAGCTGATGACATTGCAGCTGCCTGTGGTGCGGCATCACATTTAGAGGTCAAAACTGTACTTTGCTGGATTAAAAACACATTTCTCTGTCCCGACCGACTGGTCAGATGCTCCATTTGGTTTATTGAAAAAGCCCGCTACTTAAAGGATGAACATTAGATATGAGGATTGAAGCGATCATTTGAGATGAAATGTCAACGGGCCGTATCCAAAACAGACCATTTCTCAGTCTTCATGGCTATTATGTCTGAAGTAATGATTTCCATGTCTCCTACAATCTAATGGCAGATAAGTGATGGTTTGGAAGCTGTCTCTGTGTTTGAATCGATGGGACTGTCAAAAGCATAAGAGTGGAGGGGAAAGTAAATGTTGCTGCGCAGTGATCAATAAAGGTAGAGCTGAAGAGGAGCAGGTCTTCCTCCAGGCTGGTTCTGTCCGTTCTGTCTGCACTGAACTACTGTGTTGAGCTTCATGGATAGAAGTTGGGGAAAACCAGGCTGATATGTTTTTTTTTTTTTTTGTTTGTTTTTTTAATGAGGGGGAGGGTTGAAAAGGCACAGCAAGAGGAGGAGGATGTGTTAAAAAGATGAAGGTGTGAGGTGGACAGCTGGATTTCAGCCCCTGGCCTTGACGGATTCACACCTTCAGAGAAACGCTCACGGAGACGCTTCCAATCAGCCTCTCCCACACGCATCAGGAGCGGATGTAATCTAAGTGACACTTGGAAGTGGTCTGACCTCCCACCCAGAGTCCTTGATGCATCAAGGGAATTAGAAGACAGGGTTTCTAATAATAAATACCGTGTATGAGCTGGTGTTCATGCAGTACAGGTCGAAGAAAGGCCCTTCAGTAGGACAAAGTGGAGCACAGGGGCCCGAACCCTCTAACAGAGGTTCCAAACTATTTCATCTCGGGCCACATCATCACCATGGTAACCGTTAAAGGGCCACATCATCACCATGGTTACCAATAAAGGCCCACATCATCACCATTGTTTACTATTGAAGGACTACATTATCACCAAAGTTACTGTTAAAGGGCCAGATCATCACCATGGTTACCGTTAAAGGGTCACATCATCACCATGGTTACCAATAAAGGGCCACATCATCACCATGGTTACCGTTAAAGGGCCACATCATCACCACTGTTATGATTAAATGGCCATATCATAACCATGGTTACTGTTAAAGGACCACATTCTCACCATGGTTACCGTTAAAGGGCCACATCATCACCATGGTTACCGTTAAAGGGCCGGTTATTCTTCACTTTCTCAACCAGCAACGTTGTCAGACTTCCTCAACAGTCATAAAAAAGAAAAAAAAAACCCACAAAATTAATGTTTATTATAAAATTGAGACTTTTTTTAATTATAAATTTACAATTTCTTTCTTGTATAATCGCAAAATAATAAAAAACATTTTAAAATGTCATATTTTGTAATATCAAATATTTTTCCATAAAAAACTAAATATTTGCCATGAAATATAAAATCTCAATAATTGTGACTTATCAAAAAGAGATTTTTGTTCTGAAAACACTTTTTAAAAATCATATAAAAAAGTTTAGAATTTCTTTTTTTTTTTTAAAAATGCAATAAAATAAACAATAATAATAATAAAATTGCAAATTTTGAAAGTTTTTATATTAAAATTAAATTTTTGGAAAAAATCAACTTGGCACTTCCAGATTTCTTAATGAAAAGTACTTTACAAATGTATTATTATTAACTGTGCAAGATTTTGAAATAAAATTAAAAGTTACAAAATTGCAAATTTTTCAATAACCTCAACTTTTGTCCTTATATCACATATTTTTTGTTATAAAAACAAGTCTTTTTTTCCCCCCAAAAAAGTTTTGATATCATGGACTCCCGGACTCCAGGAACTAGGAACTGGACAAAAAAAAAAATCAAAAAATTTGTGGCTTTTCTCAACTTTGTTCAAAAATTGCCAATTTTGCAATATCACTTTACTAAAATGTTTTTTTTTTCTTAATAAAATCAAAGATTTACATATGGTAGACATTTTCTTGTAGAAAAAAAGTACATTTTGTTGTAAGACGGCAAACTTTGAAAGATCAAGACTTTTTATTGTACAATCACAAATATAGAATTGTGACGTCTTAAAATTACATTTTTCTTTTGGAAAAATATCAGCTTTATGCAACATTTTGACATAAAATTACAAATTTTTGTTATAAAATTTTTTTTTAATTTTACCTGCTCAGTTGTTGTTGATACATGCAAGTTTGTACAAGTACAAGTTTTTTGAGTGTTCTTAGTTTTATTAATGTATTTTACATTCTTAGACTCATAGACTAACCCGAACCCGAACAACGTGGACTAAAATACTCACGTTAAAGACCCTACACACAAAAATGTGACCATTGAAATCCATCCAAAATGCATCTTCTCATTTCTCCTCTTCAGTTGAGGCCTGGATGGGCTTTAGGTTTGTGTGAGAAAATATCTCAAAACACAAACTTAAAGCTCCAGGTACTAAATGAAGTGGCTAAATGAGAAGATGAATGTTTTATACTTTATAAAACAGGATTGAACGGTCTCTAACATTGAGCTGAGATTGAACAAATGCTGCTGCTAATCAGTAAACAGTATGTCAGGCTGCAATAATCCAACCATAGATAATCCAGTTTGCATTAACTATATTGAAAATAAAATCAATTATTGTGTTTTTAGACCATAAAACAGTTACATTTATAACAGAAACTTGACAGTTTAAGGGTTAAAAGTTATATAAAAAAACATCAATATTTGATACATGTGAAAAAATGGGTTAATGCAGATTTTGAGGCAGTTTACAAGTCTGGAGTATTCAGGTGAAGACAATGCAGAGATGTAAAGACATAAGCAATGGTCTCAGAGAAGTAATTATCGTTGCACGTTTCCATTCTAACTTGTCGTTGTACTGTCTGTTTAATGCGCTGATGACAGTCATGACCAGTATGTGAGGGGTCCTTCCTGGTGGTCTGAGCATCTGAGCATCCTCACATAGTTCTTCTGGTGTGTCAAACAATCACCAACTATCTTTGTTTCCATGGATGGTGTACTTACAACAAGCTTCTAACATTATGCCACAGACCGTCCAGACCGGTTGGAGACGAGTCAGAAGATGAACACATCTACCACATGTTTGTGCCAGCATGTAAACTAGGCAGGAACCCACTTAAGTCACTTTTATGCATTTGGATCATTTCATCATGGAAAGTCTTTGTGTTGACCTACTGGCTCACTGCCTCACACTGCATGAAAACTTCTTTTTATTTTTATTGGACTGATTTTTTTAAAATGTTATGTATATACTCCATTGGTGTCTGCAACTGCAACTGCAGTCATACTATAATAGTGTTCACGTTACATTTTGTTCCAGCCCCATTCATCTGTACTGGGACCAGTTGACTTCACACAGCAGAGAATCTACAGCAGATAAAAAAGGAAAAAGGTGATGGGCTAAGGGGGTGCACCAAGACTGGGTCAAAGACTAATGGATGAATTTTACCTTTTAAAACAGCTGATCTGGAATACATAAAAGGCTGCAGCGCATGGCTATCGACTGATGAAAGATGGTAGTTTTATTTATAAAACAGCAAAAGCATTCACACAAAAAAGAAACAGTAACGAATTAAAATAGGGAAGAATAAGAGTCAACATCACAAAACTGGGTTAAAAAAAACAACAAAGAATAATGTCACTTAAAAAGAATGCAAAAACAGGAGTGGATCAGCTTGCCTGGAAATTAAATAAATAAATAAAATAAAATATAAAATAACCTAAAAGAGCGCTGCCTCAAAGCGAGTTAAAAGCGAGAGAATAAATAAATACACTTCAAGGGGGATTTTCAAAAAAGGAAGTGAGTCTGAGCAATAGGGAAAGAATGAGAAGTACTTTTCGTGCACAGGAAGTTATAGCCAGAAAATGCCATACCTGTCATGTTTCCTAAATACCATTTATCAAATTGTGAGATCACATTTAAAGAGCAACACGGCTGTCTTTTAGTGTGGTTTACAATCTGAAAGCTCGTGACAGTCAGACCTTTCACTAATCCCATTGATATTCACAAGTGCATCTTTGTGAAAGCCGGTACGGAGGCAAGTTCGGGTATTGAATACTTGCCCGCCGAACGGAAAGCAGAGATCAATCAAACTCAAGCTTCACTGAAGTCAGCTCTCTCTTTCATGTGCAGGAAGCTCAGGCAAAAAGGTGGGATGGGGGTGGGCGGTGTGACAACGAACAGCGTTTCAAATAGCCCAGCCTGTCATGTCCTCATGCTTTTGTGTCATGGCCGATTTAAATCAGAAATAATGAAGTTACTTACTCTTGTCTCAGTCCTTTTGGCAGTACGGATCATCCAGATGCAAACATACAAAGCCTGGTTTCAGGCTGTCACAACTCTGTATATTTTTACTGTAAATTGTTTTGAATACTTTTGTTGCACATTATCTGGATTGGAACATAATTTGAAAATTCTAGTGAGACTTTGTACTTTCTGGAGTCCAGGGATGTTGCTGTACTGCTTTACGCCTTCACAGTGAGGTAACATTTGTATGTAGGACTCTACGAGTGCTTAAAATCTCACAACAACGTAACGCCAGAGGTTCAAAATCCTGACTCAAGTGGATGGACAAGAAATTAATCGATGCCTTTGTTACCTCTAGGCTGAATTATTGTAATGCATTATTTTCTTTCTGTACAAACAGCTATGTTTTAAAAAACTTCAAGTGGTCCAGAATGCTGCAGCACCAGTCCTAACCAGAACTAGGTATGGAGACCACATCTCACCAGTTCTAGTTTCATTACATCGGCTCCCTGTTACTTTTAGAATCCAATTCAAAATATTACTTCTCGCATATAAAGCCTTGAATGATAAAGCTCCAATATATCTGAAACAACTCTGTAGTCTCTTAAACCACCTCCTAGTTATGCTGCTATAGGCCTAGGCTGCTGGTGGGGGGAGCCCCATCTTCACCTTGTCTGTCTGATCTCAGTCTCAGATTGTCCTGAATCATTTAATTGAATCAGTGTTGTCTATCATCCACAGTCCCTCTGCCCTTCTCCTTCTGCAGGTCCTAGCATTCGATTAAATCCAATATATTCTTTAATTCAATTCAATTCAATTTATTTATGTAGCACCTTTTTATGACAAGTCATCTCTAGGCGCTCAAGAAACCCAGAGCTTGACCCCCGAGCACATGGCAACGCCATCAGTGGCAAGAAAAAACTCCCTCATGGGAAGAAACCTTGAGCAGAACCTGGTTCTTAGGGGGACCCTCCTGCCAAAGGCCAGCCGGGTAAGGAGGAGATGAGGAGAATTTTACAGCGCCTACATACAACAAGGACTCTCTCGGCGCTTAGAAGTCATCTCTAGGCACTACCATAATGAAGTGGGGTCTTACCATGGTAATGCTGAGTGTTACCATGGTGATGTTGAGTCCTATCATGGTAATGTTGAGTACTACCATGGTAATGTTGGGTCCTTCCATGGCGATATTGAGTATTACCATGGTGATGTTGAGTGTTACCATGGTGATGTTGGGTCCTACTATGATGGACAACAGAGTAGCTTAGTGGTTAACACTGACATTTCACAACAAGAAGGTTCAATTGGATCTTGGTTCAGCTCTGTGTGAACTTTGCATGTGTGGGTGAGTTTCTTCTGAGTGGTCCGGTTTCCTCCCACCTCAAAAACATGCTGTCAAGGCTAATTGGTAACACAAAATCCTGCTTTGGCTTTATTTCTATAAACTATATATATAAATTCTATAAACTATATAAATATAATATAAATATACAATATACAATAATATACAATAATACAAATATAATTTGCTTTATAGGAGTAATTGTAGGAATAATAAGAATAAATATAAATATATAAATATAAATAAAAATATTTGGTCTAATAAACAAATAAATAGAATTAATATGTGTGTATGATTGAGTGAGAGAGGCAGTGAGAGAAAGCTGCTTGTGTTGTAAAAGTAGCTTGAGTGTTTCCTGGACCAGGACGATGTTCTATTATCCCAATCCTTTTAGGGCTGGAAAATACTTGCTGTTAACAACCCGTATGCAAAAGGCACCATGACAAACGCGTATCCTGCGTTTGTTTGGCATGTTGGTTGTACACGTCCTCCGAAAAACACGAGATGCATGTGTGAGGTGCAATGTCCTCTTCTGCAGTTACATCTACAGTCTCTATCCGTGTGTGGTGTTAATAGTGCTGAACTTGGACGGAAGCCTGACGCAACACATCGGCAAACGTTGCAAAGTACGTATGAAAAAGAAAACTTCTCCTGAAGCGGGTGTTAATGAAAATTTGCAGCCTGTTTGTTGTTTGTCTGGTTGTCCATGTTTCTGATCCATGTATCAACACCTGATTCACGTTGGAGTTGAAGACGCGTGATTTAGTATTGATTAAAATGTTTTTTGTGTTGCCTTGTTGAACCTATTTTTGTCCCTCCAGTGGTGTCCACTGCACTGTCTAAGCATGTGAATGCCTCCACCTCCTTGAGGACACTGTCATGCATGTGAATGGGGGTGCTGGACTTGAAATGAATCTTCATGACCTGCGTCTTTGTTATATTGGTTATTAGACCAAGTTTTGGTACTGCTTGTGGGAGTAAGAGCTCAAGCTAAAATTATAAAATATTTCCACAGCTTCATTTCTCCTTGACTTTGCTTCAAGCCCCCCTCCACCCAAACTGTGCTCCCTGTTTCCCTTTGTTAGCTGTGCTCGGGTCTCTCACCTCTCATTAGCTTCTTTTCTGCTGACTGAAGGCACCTGTCCTCAGGTCCCGCTGTGGTTATCTCAACCCGTATTTAAATCAATTTCCATGTTAAGCAGCTGCTGGAGGGGTCTGATGGTAGGTGTGGAGGAGGGGTCTGGGGTGGGATTGGTGGGGAAAAAGGTTGAGGCTCATTACAATAAACCACAACTCTTTCACATCTCTGACCCTCCAGGGTGATCCAGAGCCCTTGTCCTATTCTCTCTCCATGTTCCCCTCCTTTTTCCTCTTTTAGTTAAGTCTTTCATTACTTGGTGTTCTCCCCCTCTGGCTTTTCCTCTTTTATTTTATTCTCCTCCCTGTTCTTCTCATTTTTTTCTCCTTTCTCTAGTCTGTCTTTCACTTTCATTCTCCCAGCATAGCCCAGGGGATGCTCTGCTTTTAGACAACAAGGTTGTGACAAGATGATGTGGGCACATTTGTTTGTTAGTCCATGCAAAGCATCCTTCAGCTCTGCAGACAACGTGTCACTTCACATTTAGTATCAATACACATCTCACAAAACATATCTTTGCTAAAATAATGGCTTCCTCATATTTCCTTAAACACAGGGCGTTGTCATCATAAATGTCACAACCCATTACTGTCTCAATCATGAGTGAAATGCAGAAATGACAAACAGTCTTCAAATGGCCTTGTGGATGGCGGATTTATACATTAATTATTTTGCAGTAACTGTGAGGCTAACCGCTTTGAAAAAAAGTTTCCACTCTGTAACTCACCAATTTGTCTTGCATACCCACAATGCAATGTGAAATAACAGTGGGCTCACTGGGTTCAATTTCAATTTAGACCTTTATTAATCCCTGAAGGGAAATTAATATTTCTCCACTTCTTCTCCATGATGGAAATACTGTTTGGCATAAACCTGATTCTCCTAAACTCCACAATCATCTCTTTTGTTCTGTTCACACTTAAGATGAGATGATTGTCTCCACACCATACCACAAACTGGTCCACCAGTTCTCTGTCCTCAGTCTCTTGTCCATCACTGATACACCCCACAACTACAGAGTAATCTGAGTATTTCTGCAGATGACAGATGGAAGTCTGAGGTGTTCAGAGAGAAGAGGAATGGTGAGAGTACAGATCCCTGTGGCGCTCACCTGCTCACTTACAGATGTTGATATTAAAAAATCTTGTTACTATGCTACTATCTACAATCCCATCCAGTACAAAAATCCTTTATTCTTTACTTTGAGTATTTAGACAAATGTAGTGTCAAAGGTCAAAAGGCACTGGTACCCAGAATGCAGTGCAAAAACAACGGATATCATTAATTATATATAAAAAACAAGGCAACATTTCTATTAACTTTCAACACAACAGTCTTTGCTTGAAGATGTAGCATGTTTAAGAACCAATCTGGAAAAATGAAAAAAGTCAAAACTAAAGAGTTGAGTGGGGTTGTTTAAGATGTTTAATTTGTTTAAGTTAAGATAAGCTGTACCCTGATTTATCAGACCAGATGACAGCAGGAAAAAATATGCTCAACTAAATCCTGGGAGGCAGGAGCACTAACTAAATCTGAAGTTACTGGAACATTATTTCAGTATAAATATCTTCTCTTACTTCCAGAAGTCCAGTGTGTCATAGACGATTCGCTGCTGGAGTTCATCCATGGATTTAGTTATTTCACTGATGGAGAATTCATTCAATTCAATTTAACTCAATTAAATTTATTTATATAGCGCCTATTTACGACAAGTCATCTCTAGGCGCTTTAGAAACCCAGAGCATGACCCCCGAGCAC
>JBAMYA010000003.1:11232896-11253146 GCA_037176975.1 Arrhamphus sclerolepis
TATACATATATACATATATATATATACATATATAATAAATCAAAAACATCAGACCACCATGGGTCTTTGTTATGGTAGGCCTATATACATTCTGAGATCAATATACAATTGTATTTATTTAGTCATTTATTTATTAAACCCACTGTGACATTGTTTAATTAATAATATTAAAATAAGGAACCAAAATGAATTTAAAAAAAAAATGTTTGCAATACTAAGTACACCTTTCAGTAATATTTAGGAGTGTAAGTTCCAGCCAGGTGCTGCTAACCCTCAGTCCTTGGCAAATTTGTAAGCAGCATTTGGAAATATTTCTATAAAACGAGACGTTTTAGCAGCATGTCTGGAATACTCAGGTGTATGTTAACAAAATGCAAACAGGGAAACCTATAAGCAGCGGCCTTAGAGAAGCAATTGCTGCTGCCCATCAGGAGAAATCGGAAAGAAGAATAAAATCCTACAAACAATTTGGATTTTAACATTCTTTATAAGGAAAGACTGTTTACAAGTGGAAAACATTTAAGACAGTTGCCAATCAACCGAGGAGTGGAAAATTCAGCAAATTCACCCCAAGTCGGAACGTGCAATGCTCAAAGATGTACAAATTAAATACCACAAGCTACATCTCGGATCCCACAGGCTTTACTGTGCAAATACTTATCTGGTGGCATCATGAGTCATCCACTGCTCTGAGATAAAATAGGCATAAGCCGTCTTTATCATTACTGGTAATACGAAATATACTTGACAACATGTACATTAACTATGATCTCATTTAATTTATAGGAGTAATTACAGAAATAATAGAATAGTAGGAATGATAAATAAATCATTCTAATAAATGTGCCATCTGTGTTCATGTTAAACTGAATGAATTCAGAAACATTTTAAGCAATTCTTGCCAAATCATTAACTTCTAACTTTGCACTGTAACAGATGATGGATATAACTCACCAACAGTGAAACATTAATGGACACTGATAGTGCAGTACAGTGAGTCCTGCGGTGTATGTACAGTCAAGCCAAAAATTATTCATAGCCCTGGCAAATTTTAACTTAAAGTTACTTTTATTCAACCTACAAGTCTTTCTTTGATTGGAAACAACACAGGGGTCTCCCAGAAGATAATAAGACGATGTACAACATTGTGGAAAAAAAGGATTTCTCAGCTTATATGTACATTTGTCCAACATTTGTCTAACATTATTTATACCTGTTCAACAACCAATAGAAAAGCCTTTATTGGCTATTAAATTTCCTATAATTGCTGACCAGCTTTCTGCCTGTCTCTGGTATTTCATTCATCTTTAAGCTCCCACTCTTTCAGGTTGGAGAGTCTCCTCGCCATCGCCCTGATATTTAGCTCCCTCCACATATTTTCAGTTAGATTCAAGTCAGGACTCTGGCTGGGCCACTGCAAAACATCAATGTTTTGATCTGCTAACCATTTCTTCACCACTTTTGCAGTGTTTTGGGTCGTTGTCGTGCTGAAATGTCCACTGGTGTCCAAGGCCAGGTTTCTGTGCAGACTGCTTGATGCTGTTGATGCTTTTTTTTTTCTTTAACGCCAAATGAAAGAAACATCAATGTGGCCAGACAATAATTTTTTTGTTTCATCTGACCATTAAACATTTGACCAGAAGTCTTCTTCTTTGTCCAGATGAGCCTTTGCAAAGGCCAAGCGAGCTTTCGTGTGCCTTATCTGGAGAAGTAGCGTCCTCCTTGGTCTGCGTCCATGGAACCCAGCAGTGTGCAGTGTCCGTTGGACCATCTGCCTTGAGATGTTGCCACCAGCAGAGCCCAGATTTATCAGGATGGCCTTGATGATGATCCTTGGATTCTTTGTATCCTCTTCCTCTGTCCTCTGAGATGTTCCAGTGTCTTTTATTTATTAATACTTGAAAACATTTAGATATGGCTTTATATAAATGTTTCCTGACTTGTGAGCAGCCACAATGCTGCAGCTCCTCAATGAACTCCTTCATCGTAGCCATGACTGTCCACAAGCCAACTGCAGAGAGCTCCTGTTTTTCAGCTGAGTCGATTAAAATAGCTGTTCCCAATCAATCAGCATGATTAGGATGCTTTAGAATAGCTTGAACTATTTGGAACTTTAAGTGAATGTGATGCAACAAAGAAGAAACATCAGACAAATAGATGTATGTAAAAACAAAGTAAGTCATTTAGTGTTCTTCTCAAGTAATATTGGGCTTCAGTGTGTCCACATGTATCACTATACTGGTTGATCGTTTTACCAGTTGTTTTAGCCACAGAGATGTAAGTGGCTATCGCTGTTTTAACTCCAGAGTTTTGCTTTAAACACATCATGGGAGGAGTAGCAGAAACTATTTGTGAACATTATTAAACAAGTGCAGCAGAAGATTGCTGGCACATTACATATGACCTCATGACAACTCATCTTGGACCTTTAATGGACTAATACTAGCAGTGGGAACTATTAATAGATAAAGAGAAGGAGCTTTGGAGTTCAGTCATAGACACGCAACCACAAAAATCAACAAGGGTCTGCTAGAATCTCTTGATTGATGAAATTTCATGTCATCAGATGGTACTTTGTGGACATCCATATAATGTGATTGAATATTGCAGCCACTGAACCATGACAGTGCCAAATGTGCTCAAAAGGCAAAATGGATGAACTGGAATGGTCGACTGCCTTTTTTCAACTTAACTGTGGAGTAAAATTCTGGCAAATCTGAGTATTTTCATTATTAGTTCTCGAAATATTCAGCTGGTTTTGACCTTATGTAAAATTCATGTGTTGACCTTTTATAGCTAGTTCCACTGCTCTGAATAATATTAAAAATTTGCCTGAACACAAATGGAAACAGTTGACCTGACCTCTTGAGCATAAACATAGAGTTCTTTGTGTACAAAATCTCACATTTCCATATTCATGATTTTGTAAGTTTGTTAGTAGACTACATTTATCTTCCTCACTTGCTAAATACTCTTTAGTTAAACTCAGATAACGGAGCCTGAGTGTTTCTCTGATAAACGTGTTATGGAGAATCAAAAGGAAAACCTATGCAGATACCGAAATAGAGATTCACCCTCTACCTTTTACCTCTGAAACTGATAAAGCAACCATTATGGAGCATGTCCAAGACTCTCAGTTTGCTCTTTTATTTGTAGATAAAATATCAAAAGGCATATGTATCTTTTTTTGTACAGTACACAGGCAATAAAAGCATAATCTCCTTCAACCCTTTTGAAGCTCACTCTAACTGGACACCGTCTGTTAAATCTATGGCTGCTGTGATGTCAACCGAGTACTCTCACAAGGGTGTTAGTGACTGCATGAGAGGATGTCAGAGCTTTCTGATGTTACTTGGAGCCATCTCCTCTAAGGCGTACTATTGTGCATGAGGCAAGAACTGGGTTATGGCTTATGGATTTAGCATCTCTCATTTTCCAGAGCAGGGAACCCATTCATGTTTGCTCAGCCAAAATCTTCCCTCCAATGGTGAGGGATAAGCTGCTGGTGAAGACTAGTAATAGGCTTTTCACAGCACAATGTTAACAGAGCTGGGCATGTGAGGTGTTTGGGGGGGTAATATTTGCTTCCACCTCAAAAACTTGCCAAATATAGGCATTCATTTGATGCACAAGGGGGCATTGTAGGAATAATCTCAGGGTAATTAACATGTCTGTATTTTACTTTTTTTTTCCTTGATCAAGGGTGTCCAGAGCTCTAGTGAACAGAGGAATATCTTATTTAAAGCCACTTGAGATTTAGGATGAATGACGTAGGCACATTGCCTCCCCCTCTTTCCCCTCTCAAGTCTCCATTCCCAATCACCTCAATCCCTTCCTGCTTGGGTAATGAAATCTATTCCACCTCCGCTCAGCTATCATTCGTCACCCTGGCCTGCCACCTTCCCTTGTGTGTCCCCAATCAACCATCACCCACATCTTCCAGCACAGTCTTCAACGCCGCCTAAACTTTTTTTCTTCTTACTTTTTCAATAACATTGCAAATCTACCGCAGAGACCTCCTGTCTTCCTCTCCTCAGTAAACCATCACCTCACATTAGAATAAGTCCTACTGGTAACCAAACCACTATATTAAACCATAAATAAAGCTGTAATGTGTTACTGTAGATTAAAGTAACATTTAAGCTCAACTACGTGTCAATAAGGATACTCTAATTTGAAATTGGACAAAAGAACTGGCATAAGCACAGCAAATTAGTGTTGAAAACAAGCAAAAGAAGTGAACCAGAGGTCATTTTTTTAACCACTCTGAAAAGCTTCAGCATCCACCAAAATAACTCCATGACCAGAGGGATAAGAAATCTAGGCTGATCACACACATAAGCAGTGGCCCCGTTGCTCCGTTGTTCACTCCCGGCAACGAAAAGTAAGAAAAGTAGCATAAAAACTAAAAGAAAGTTTAAGTGCCAAAGCCATGGCCACACAGTTTTGCTACACAAACTGAACAAAAACCAAAAACGCAGCAATTAAACTGACTCAGGCTCAATAGGTCCAAGAGCACTGCTGAACTGTCCAGAGAGTTAGAAAGACCTAAAACAATTTAAAACAATGTTCCTCTCGCACACTTAGTGAACTCTAATTCCACTTGTGTCGGTCCAAATGCTGGCGCCCACTCTTAAAAACGCTTCTCACTTCTGTGGAGCACGGACAGTCGTGAGAGACGTGCACGTAGTAACTCACTGAGTCTTGTACAACAAGGTTTAATGTTGATATTTTGAATCTAAATGCTTTGGTATAAATGGTCACAGTAGTGAAAATAATTAGAAGATGCGTAGCTGTAATTTCTTGAAAATAAATATGCAGATACCAATGAAATAGCCAACTAGCTTCTGTGCTAAAATAATGTGCTGTTCTGGGAATTGCCAAAGTCAAAAAGCTCAGAACTCCCCGCCCCACCTCTACACAAACACATACTTATACTAACACCCTGGAATGCAGCATGCTAATACTTTTGAACATCCTGTACCGAGCAACTGAAATGCAATACTAATACTACGAAATGCACGTTTGCAGAAAGCACACTTTATTCTTAGGGTTTTTTTTTTGTTTGTTTGTTTTTACCAGTTTGTAAGGTTTTCATAAGATCTGGTGTTAAAAGTCCACATCTAACACCCTGTTTCTCAGAATAAATATAAACTTAAACGTGTTTAGGTGTAAAGGACAATTTACTACAGAACTGCAGGAACGGTAGAAGATGACCAGTCTTTTATTAGTTAGTATATTTGTTAAATGTTGTTTCTGTTGCTTTTGTTTTAATTCTGTAAAGCACTTGGTGTTGCAAAAGTAGCATCCAAACAAAGTGTGATTGATTGATTTTGTCAAAATAAGCTGAGCATCAACAGCATAGTATATTTTTCTACAAATGAGAGATTCTAAACAGTTACAAAAATGACAGAATAGAGTGCATGTGTTCAACTCAGGTTCATTTTATGTTAATAAATAAGTAGTAAAAGGTTAATTATGTTTTTGTAGTATTGATTGTTACAGCTTATTTATTGTTAGCTGTAATATTTCCATCAAGGCAGAAATGCAGTATTAGGTTAAATATTGGCCACAGATGTCTAAGTTGACTCAAATTTCTCATATGATAAATTTCACTTAAGTAACAACTGTTATTGTGAACATCAACCTTCCAGGATCATCTCACTCTCTTCTTTATTCTAGTTTCCTCCTTGACTGGTGATTTCACGAGGACATGTCCAACAATGGTTTGACCAGTGTAACTAACATGATGACGATGATGATGATGATTGATGCTCTACAGTGCGTGGTCCATGTGTGCGGAGCGCCAGCGCTGCATACTTTCATGAACACTGACAGACGGCCCCTGCCCATCCCCTTTCTAACACAACCTAAGACCAAGGTGAGCCCTCAGCAGCATCCACAAATGGATGGTAGAAACTGGCGAAAATGATATGTATTAGCTGATGTGTTTATGGTGGTCAGCGCTCGAATCATCAAACTTTCACTATTTTCTGCCCATGATTTTTCACAGGTGAATTGAGGTGGTAAGGAGTCAGCCTTGGCGAAACGTGAAAACTTTTGACATCAAATATTTTTTGGAAATATAAAAAAAAAAAAATCTGTAGAAATCCCCATGCCTGACTGTGGTGTCTTTAAGCTGCCTGTGGAGCCAAACTGTACTGACCAGACCAGCATAAAATGATGAGCAGCTTTTATCATTCACTATGTAGTGTCAGATTGCTCGAACCAGCCAGCCCAACGTTTACAATAGTACTATTTGATTTTTTACCAGTGAATGTATTGTTGCACTGATTATATGTGTTAAATTCCATGTATAGCTTTATTCTGAATTAGTATTGCTAACAACAGCTAGTCCGGCATTTGGAAAGGTTCATTTTGCGACTTAGCAGTGGTAATGTGGTCACCTCTGGTGTGACTTTGGAGGTAAATGGAATTCATATGTATCAGTCAAACTGGAGATGGAGATAAACGACAGCTGTGTAGGTGCTAAGATTATCTTGGCACTGGAAGTACTGGATGGACGGGTGAAGTACAAATTGCACTTTTTTTTTTTTAATCATACTGTCTGCTAAAAATGCAAAGCTAACTGTGATGGACCTGGATTTCACATCCTCCTCAACTTGTCTGCCACATGTCCCACCGCCTATAATCCGTTGTCAGATTCCTGCAGTAGCAGAACATGAAATACAGCCTGCACCCTCTTCTCTCTGTTGTTCACCTACCTCATACTTTCTGTCTTCTGCTTCCTGAACTACATCCAAGATTTGCACTCTACTCACATGGTTGTGCTTGTCCCTACTCTGTCAGCTACACCCCTAGGACCTGATCTCCTTTCCCTCCGCCCTCTGCTGCTCCTCATTAGCTGCTCCTTTCTGCCCTCTGCTGCTCAAACTGGCACCTAACCACTTGAGGGGATCTCTGAGGGGATCTCTTAAAGATCAACACTGGGCTGCAACAAGGACTAACTTTGGACTACTATTCCTACATCAATTAAATTATTATTTTATTATTATTATTTAGTGTTTAAACTTTTCAAGTTCAACGTTGTGTTATCAAGACTTGTAGAGTAATTATTCCAAATTCAGACTGTATTAGGGTAATTAAAATAATCAAAGAGATTGTTTTTTGATTTGTTTTTGATGTCATATGTAGCTGTCAATCATTGATGCAACTGAATTGATGTAAGACCTGGAAATGCCACAGCGTATTAGTGTAAACAATGTAGAAGGACTATCCAAACCAGGGTGAGTCTAACGCCTGATGCTACAGGTTACGCGTGGGCCCTGCGTTCTCTTTGGTGTTTATACTTAATTGCTGCTTGGTAATTTCACCACCAACCGCTAGAGGGTATTGCAGGTTATTCTCTGCAGCGATGTAGCAGCAGCCCTAAAATTCCTTCTGTTCGCTTCCTTAATGTAGCTCAGACTTAGCAATGCGGCAAATAAAGTATCATCACCATCTTAAAATAATGGCCCAAGTGATTCTCTTGGTAAAAATGTATTTATTTTTTTTGCCTTATACCAGGTTCTCACTGTACGATTTTTACAGTTTTATAAGATTAATTCAAGTCACATTGCACGGCGTTAAATTGGTAGATAATTAATTTACAGCATGTTATTCTATGAGATTTAACATTTGTTGAATTGTAGCTACAACAGAAGTGAATCTGAGTGTTTTCAGGCTCAAAACTCATGTGTCATCGTGTCACTAGCAGGTTGCTGCTAATGTCCTGGCGCACTCTGAAGTTAGCGTTAATGTAGTGGTTTTCGCGTGCTTAGAAAAGGAAACAAATAAAATAAAGAGTCTCAAGTGTCTGTCGTCTTTATTTGAGTTGCATATTTTCCTTCCCATTTCTCCGTTGTATCTGGCACTGTTGTTGCTAGGTTACTGTAGAAGCACTGATGTTTACATTATCAATCGTGGAGATCATAGAGGCAAAGAGAAGATGTCCCACACTGAGACTCTCCAAATTTCTCACACTGTTTGATATCTGTCATAGCCCGTTTTGTCTCATTGTGAGATCTGCGACCACCATTTTCATGCTACGATGGCTAATTTTCCCCACGATTGTGTGTCTTTTATCTGAGATGGCTGAAATCGTACAGTGTGAACCTGGCGTTAGTTGTCATGATGCTGACCACCTCTGGTAAAATTACCTATATCCTAAGTTTTACAGATCATGCGATTATACCTCCATAGTGTAATGTCCAATGTCAAGATGGTGAATTAGGCCATTTTATTTTGCTGAAGTCACAAGATAGTGACTTAGGCAATTTTATGCGTTTCAAGATGGTGGCTACTTCAAAAAGAAAGAAATTCTATCTATCCATCTGTGGCTATTTGGTCCTCTTAGTCAGAATTTTAGTTAGCAAAATAACCAGATCCATAAAGCTAGCAATTACTGAAAAATTAAATAGCGATCTTAAAGTATGGAGAGGCTCCAGAATCTGTGGCTGCAATGAATGTTTTTCAAAAATATCACAAATTTGAGGAGATGCACTTGATAGTTCTGACACTGATCAGTTCCCATCCAATGAAAATGACAATGAGACCATCTTTAAAAAGATGGAGCAGCATGCACCACGTCAAGGCTCTGTTTCAGATAGAGCAGAGAATACCTTCAACACTCCCTGAGATGCTGTTGAAGATGTCAAGCAGACACATTCACATCATGAAGAAGACACATCTGATAATAATATTATCCACACTACAATCCATACTGTGAGGAGTTCAGTGCCCCCGGAAATGCAGATGGACTAAACAATACCATCCAAAGGAAAAGGCATAAACAACTCAGTCCAAAAACATGAAAACAAAATGGACTCAAGGAGAAATGTCTCAAAGGAATGTCAAAGAGGAAGAGCAAAGGTGGCAAAGAAATAAGTGCAAAGCCTATAGGTCCTGCCTGTTACTCAAAGTTCTGTCATCAAGTCAAAACCCGAGATGTCCAATCCATTACAGAAGGACAATGGCAGTAGATGTTTCAGAAAGTTTGGTCATGGAACTTTATATAGAGTGGACTATTGCCCTCATCACCAGCTTTATTATTATCACCTTTGTAAGCTCAGACTCTTCTGATCATCTCAACATCTGGAACAATACCGAAGAGAAAAACATGTAGACTGTCTGACATCAATAAAATAGCCTTCCTCGAGTCCATCGTCTTTATAGGATTATAGTCTAGATGGACTATATAATGCAGACTTACAATTTGTCATTAAAATTTTAATGCAGGTTACTGAAAATAAGGTATACACAGTGACAGCTGACTGAAGAGATCAGAGTAGCAAGAGATCTTGGTTGAAGCTGCACAGAATTATTTCTTAACCTTTATTTAACCAGGTTAGTCCAATTCAGATCAATGATCTCTTTTACAAGGGAGACCTGGGCCACACACACACACACACACACACACTCCTAAGATTAATTTAGAGTCACCAATGAGCCTAACATGCATGTTTTTGGACTGTGAGAGGAAGCTGAAGTACCCTAGAAAACCCACACATGCACGAGGAGAACATTCAAACTCCACACAGAAAGGCCGCTGCTGGGATTTTCTGCCCATAAATAATATATCTCCATGGTAACTTGTCCAATCCCACATTCATCCAACTGACTAGAGGATCAATTAAGCCTGGATAACTGACATATCCCAACTTAATGAGAACATATGCACACACGCACAAGCAAAGGAGGGCAGCCATCATCTTATTAGATCAAATCAAATTTGTTTAGCACTATCTCATGAGGGCATTTCAGATTCCTTTACATAAGCTTTTACAAAACTGTAAATGAGGTTTCCTTGTTTACGGTTCACTTACCTTTACTGTGACTGTGTTGAGAGCGGTCCTCTGGTCACAGTGAAAACACATCTTGCATCTAGCTGTTGAAGAAATGTCAATGGCGTCCAAAGGATTTAAAACTGATGGACATTTTCAACATTCTTAAGATGCCTTTGTAAAGCACATGTGCTGTATGACATGTGCTATATGAATACATTTACCTTGCCTAAAATGTATAAGTACTGATGCCATAAAACAAGACTGTCTGTCAGGATGAAGTTGGAGGGAGCAGTGCTGAGTGTTGTTAGCTCACATCCTGGACAGTTTATCCAAAGATAGGAATCTAATTTATTCTAGCTTGGTATGTTGTTTTCTCATTTTTCTTTAACTATTACCTTTGTTGATTTGATAAACATAACCTAATTGAACTGCTATTGTCTATCATGTTGTTTATCTCTGTCAACCACCCAAAATGGTGCAGAGGTGTGCGTCAATCACAGGACTGACAGAGAGAAGTCAGCGCATCACCCCCAAAAGCAAAAATAGCATGTGCACTAGCAACTTGCAAACAAGGAAGGAAATGTTATCACTTAGAAATTTATTTTTTACAGTCTTTTTTTGTTTTGTTTTTTTATTGTAATTATCATTAAATATGTATATTCAGTTGATGTTTATATATAGGGCAGCATGGTGGCTTGGTGGTCAGCACTGTTGCCTCACAGCGAGAAGGTTCCTGGTTCCAGCCTCCACAGGGGTCTTTCTGTGTGGAGTTTGCATGTTCTCCATGTGCTTGTGTGGGTTTTCTAGGATACTTCAGCTTCCTCCCACAGTCCAAAGACATGCTTGTTAGATTGATTAGTGTTCCTAAATTGTCCCTAGGTGAGAGTGTGAATGGTTGTAGGTCGACCTGTCCAGGGTGGACCCCTGCCTTTTGCCCAGAGAGAGCTGGGATAGGCTCCAGCATACCCCCGTGACCCTGTACAGGAAATAGCTGGCATAGATAATGAATGTATATATATATATATATATACATATTTGTAAAAATCATCATTAATTGCCATCATTGCTAATGTCAGTATGTGTAGCTTCTTAACCTTTCAATGTGAACTCTTGTACTCTACTATTTTTATTTGATATTGTTGTACTAATGTCAAATGCTAGTCAGTATTATTACCCTTCCTTTTTCTTATTCTAGAATCAAATATCTACTCCACTCTTCTAACTTTACCATACACGTACAAACAGCTCACCTCCCCTAATATCTTCTTTTTCTGCCGCTCCACTGACATCCCCTCCAACCCTTTTAGTTCAAGAAAAAATGCTATCTCCTCTCTCATGCCACTGCACCAGAATGATATTGCTCCTCCAGAGTCATTCCAGTCTAATTTCTTCCCCTTGCACACTATCTCATCCCCCTTTCTCCTTCATTTTTCTATCAAGTCACTTTCTACAAACCTCTGCACCAAGAACCCTCCGTCTGCAACATTCATCCCCTCTGCTCCCCTCATCAATCCCCTTCTCATTGCTTGCTGCTCCCTTTTTCCCTCCTTCTTTCGGACCTTTCATTTAACTTCCTCTGCTTGCTCTCTCCACCCTTTTACCGCACTGCCCATCACTTTAAGTATTTCTCCTTCCCAATTACCAGGTAACCTCCTGCTGTGATCATGCTCCTACATCCCTGCCAGGTTGCCTCCCTGACCTGAAAAAGCCTGAGCCACTACTTCTCCCTTCTCCATCCATCCTCTTTATTAAGTGCAGCCTCACAGCAGCTTAGGGTGTCTAATGTTTAATAGCTTGATAACTCACATCCAAAGGAGCCTCTAATTAATGCTGGCATTTCAGAAGAGATTTTTTTTTCTTTTTTTTCTTGTATTTGGCTCCATTTCCAGCCTCCACAACTACAACTCGTATCTTTTCCCTGAAGTAAATAGCAAGAGGCTAAAAAGCCCTTGATGTTAATATGGCAGGGATGAAGGTAGTGATGCCAGTGTTCCAACCTGGGCAATTGGAGCTGACAGTCAGTAATTCGGCCTTGCGGTTTAGACAGAGATCAGACAGACTCAAGGATGTCTCTCTTCCAGAGAGGCTTGCAGTTTTTGAATATTAAAGATAACAGGTCCAACAAAAGCAAAAAAAAGAAAATTAAAAAATCAGCTCTGCAGTGTAGCAAAGCAAATGGAGGTTCTGAGTTCATGAATGCATGTTTCTGTTTTCCCTCATGCAAGGAAGTTATAATTCATTGTCACCTCATCAGTGTGAACCCTGTAAAGTATCAAAGATTTTCAGTTTTTCCTTCAATTGCATGATGTTTTTACTTACTTTAATTGCAGTGCAGAAAAATGGAAGTCAAGTAGAATAAAAGCAAAAATAATAACGATATCTAGTTAAAATTATTAAGCACTCTAATTCCCTCACATGCCACTGTTTTCATCTTCCCTCCACTTCCATCTCCAGCATGCATTAAAGTTTATTCATCATTGTTTCATCTTTGGTCGGCGTCTTGGTTTGTTGGAAGCAGATGTTCACAAACCTCGTGAGTAATGCGCGTGCTAAACTAATTAGTGCCAGCCTTGCTGTGAAGAAACACAGGGGCTTTTCAGTCACTGATGAAAAAAAGAGTCAAGACATCACAGAAAACTTTGGCAAAGTTACCCTTCTTTAAATGAGTGAGGGGAAGCATTTCCTTTAAAATCTTGATCTGAAATGTGTTTGAACTGCATAAAAGCGCCTCGCTGTTAACTCCAATCTCATCTCCAAGGCCTCCGATTGACAGTTTTCAACTAACTACAGGAATAAACAGATAAATATATTAATAAAAAAAAGCTTCATTCTGTCATACTTGGTGTATCTTGGGAACACATCATAAGAGAACATTCAAAACTTCTAATGACAGTTGTATCTTTTTTTAGTTCAGCGGTTGTACTGTAAATAACCGTGGATATATTGACATTATCACACCTTGGATGTGAGCTTGTTTCCTGGTACTGAAGGAGCACGCAAACGATATAGTTAGGGTAAGAATTTAGTGCCGCGGTTGCACACATCTGGACCTAATGAAAATCATTTGACCCTTGCCAGGCCTGAAAAGTGGATACATATTAATATATTACATATGTCACAATTCAGTTTGGAACCCAAAATACTGGAGAACAGGATGTAACTAACTAATGTTTTTTCAGCCAAAATTGGTGCCATTGCAGGATAGCCAGGAAATCCATAAAACTAGATCAGAAAGGCTCGGAGAACAGGTGAAAAACACCGCAGGGAAGTGCTACCAGGAGCATGACCAGAACCACGGTGACATAATAAGAATGGACTAGCAAGAAGGAAAAGAGACAAATCACCTCACAAACACACTGAGCCCTTCAAGGGATACCTGATGATCTAAACAGAGATGAAGTCAAACAAGAAATAACTCACAGGGAAAAGCGGAAAATAATCAAAAGGGTACAAGTAAACCAAGACGGAACACAGTAAGGCCAAAATCAAAATTCCAAATTCATAATAACATATTACACTGCACCATTATTTATTGAACAACGACTGAAACAAAAACAACCATTTGCATGAAAAGCTAAGTTCACCCTTGAAGTTTCCATGTCATTTAAGATGATAAGTAGCAGCCAGGTACTGCTCATCAAATACAGCTGATGAACTGGTCATCAGCAGGTGTGCAGACCCCTATAAGCAGTTTGGTAGTTTATTGGTCCAAAGGGGAGATGTTTGGCCATAATGCAAAATGGAGTATTTGGTGAAAACCAAACCACCAGATATCAGCATAGAGGTGGAAAGCTGATGATCTGGGCTCTTTTTTGAAGGTACTGGACACTGGCAACATTGTAAAGAATTCACATAGGTGAACAATCAGTTAATGAGACTGATCGTCATAAAGAAAACAGTAACTTCAAATAAATGCTTCTAAAAGCATCTCTATAAAGTACTGAAGCATAAAGTGTTTTTCACAAACCTCTTAGTTTATATTAAAGGAATATTGGCACACATGCTTTTCATCTGAGCTTGTATTTACTTGATTTTAAGACCTGATAAAGAACCTTTAAGAAAGGTTGAGCTTCTTTTTTTGCAAGCCTGAACACACAGCTTATCCTTCTGCACATAGTCTGGTATAAACAGGGAAAGTGAGTTTTCTGTACCTCCATTAAACAGCAGCAGGTACATTATCTGGATCACTCTCCCAGCCAATTGTGTCGCCCTCATTAATGGCATTAATAAATAATTCAGCTCTCTAACTTCCATTTCCCTTTCGCCTTGTTCTAACACTGTACACACCCTGTCTGTGAATTTTCAGCCTTTTCCCATTAATTGCTTTCCCTTCTGCATAATGTTCTGCAGGTCTCAATATTGCTGGACACATTGTCACTGGTTGATATGTGTGACGCACAATTAGTGAGGAGTTAAATGGGGAGGCTAAATGATGTTGCCTGGCCTGGGAGATGATACGGGTGATAATGACCGCAATGATAAAGGACGCTTCTCCAGTCTAATAGTGTTTGATTTCCCCATTGGCCAGCAAGAAGAGAGATAGGAGGTATCAGGGTTGCTCATCCAGTAAGAATGACCTTTAATTTCACAACAAGGCCCTGCAGATAGCAGGCACATCTCTCTACAAACCCTCATTAGATCGCAGAGCTGGGAGCACAAGTGAAACTTTACTTGGCTGGAAGCTGGAGAAGTTTACAAGGTCAACTGCCATCATTGGCTGTATGAATTTTAGATTATCTCTGTCTCTCTGGAAAATGTTAAGTCTCTGGAATAGCTGAATAGGATCATATAAACTCAGCGAGGACGTGGTCTGAAATCAATATATGGTCTATATGTCAGTGTGAGGGGTGCTTGGGCTGAACTATAATAGTCTATGAAATTCAGAACTAAAAACACCCACTCAGTTTTTCTTGGCTTCTTTCTGCCTTGTGAAATGATCCCACTCTGAGTCAGATTTCATCAAAGCTTAACACACAGCCCCACAACTCACAGAGGCAGTATAAGGCTGATATTTTACCTCTGAAATTGTTTCTGGTGTGACTGTAATTGGCACTGACAAGGTATGTCAGTGAACACGGGGAAAATGTAATTTCTCCACAGTTTATTTAATTACATAGCACCTTTTTTTCTAAAGGATATCTCATCATTTCAAAAAGCTATGGAGGATGCATGTCGGTTTTCTTTGCTTGTCAGCACTGGTTGCCCCCATCCTCCATTCATTCTGACAAAACCCAGTAACCACCAGTGTTCCAGCTATAGGTCTTAGACACAGAGAAGTAAGAATAGCAATGCTTAAGTTCAGTTTCATGGAGGAAATTTGATTTATTTTATTTTTTTTTTAAATACACGTAGCACTGTAGAGAACGGCCTCACCAGAATTCCCTCGCTGCATGTGCTCGCCACCCTAATGGCAATGAAAAATACTTTTTTTTTTTTATCTGCCTGCCACAGCTGCCCTAGTGACCCTCACAGCTGCAGAGAAACACTGAAAATACTCACAGATAAGAGAAGCCCACAAGGGAAGAACGCATTCTAATCACTTAAGAACATGTGTTGTGGCGATACTGTCATGTTCCCCTGGCAGAGCTACTTAGTATAACAGCACAATCATGGAAGGACTGCAGGGATGCCTGTATCAGTATGACAGTATTGTTTATGCATGAGCTCGTTTTGGCAGGGAAGTGAATATCCAACACTCCTGTTTCAACAACACAAGTAGCTTTGCCAAACCTTTTTGGACACAGGCATTTTCTCTTGGTTAAGCTGTCAATTATCCAATTGTGTGAGTTTCCTGGTTGTCTTTGTCACTTCTCCTTCAGTACTCGTCTGCCCTTCTGAGACAATAGAACTGTATCATGTGAAGTCACACCACATCTGTATGTGTCAAGTAATGAACACAGATTTCTCAGATTCATTCCTTGTGTGAATGAAATATGCAAATGAAACAATTCAGTAGAGCACAAATGTCTTGATGAACTTCTCAAGATGCTGTCTGTTTCCATTCATTTAAGGCGGTCGTATCAGGGCCAGAATGCTGACAGAAGAATCAGACCCAACAACTCTGACATGATGCTCAGCTCCTCCGAAGGCCCTATCAGTCACTGTGGCGACAGGAAGCAGATAGAAGCAGGAACCAAGACTGGAGTGAAGATGAATGACAGACATGCTTGTTGGGTAATCTGACACTGTCTGATTGGACTGCTCTCACTTCCTCCTGCTGCTATTCCTCTGGTAGATACAACTATCTCAGCTCTCCTTTGCTACCTGCATTTGATGGTTGCATTCATTGCTTAAAACCGCTGTAATTACAATTTCATATGAATCTATTTGTATCTCCATTAGGGGGAACTCTCAAAAGGCAAGGCAAGAAAAACAAGACTGCATAATGAGAAGAGAGACCATTAAAAAGCCTGAGGCCTCTGAACATGATAAATTATACACAGTATGTAAGACATACTTAAATTCTGCATGCTGCCCATTCAGTGCAGCTAACCCACTTAGGTCTATAATGCATGGTTAATGGGAGAACTGGGAATATCTTGAGAGAAAAGATGGCATTTGAAAATAGGCACTTCAAAACACATGTGCTTGGAAATACATGCTTTTAGAGCAGTGGCTTAGGGTTAATTCATCATTTGAAATACATGCCAATTACGCAGCTTTTCTCTCACATGCAGGATGGGTCGGTGCTTTGGTCAATGTGAAACTAGCAATATTGTGCAGAGAACAAGCAACAAATGAAGAAAAATGAGACTCTGATGTTAAATTTTATCGGATTCTTTATTGCTGGACAAGGGTTTTGGGGGAAACACACAATTTGTGGATGATACAACACTGGCCTCACCTTAGCGAGTCTGAGCCCAATTCAATATCTCATTACTTTTGGTGCGAAAAGGCTGAATGGAGACGATGGTCGGTGTGTCTTGACGATATGCCAGGGTACATACTGTAAAAGGCCAGAGCTTCTTTCTGATATTAAGTATTGATTTGGCTACATTGATCTAAACAGCGGTCATATTAAAAGAGCACAGAGACAGAACCAGTTCAGTACATTGTACAAAAAGAAAAGGGGAAAAGACCACTGAGGACAAAATAGGAAGAAAAAAAAGAACAATGGTAGAGAGCTGTAAATTTGTGAGTATGCCTGAGGCTAAAAAAGCTGAAATTAAAGGGACAGAACAGAGAGAGAGAAATGGAAAGAGAATCCAAGCCATGTGGAGGAATGTTTCAGGCTTGGGGAGGTGACACTAATTGGGGTGCTGGCGGTTAAAGCTGGAGATTGATTCCCCAATATTTTTGCAGAGCTGCATTCAGGCAGTTCTGCAAGGTGTCAAGAATGTTTGTTAGTGTCAAAGTTTCACCCCTCTCATGTTTCTCCATGTTAACAGGAATGACAGAACAGAAGAAACTGTGTTGGTAAAGAGACAGTGTAAAAGGGGTGGTGAGCTGTGTGTGTGTGGAGGGGGGAGGATTTTCTGGATTTTCACACATGCTTTCTCTTTCTATGAATTTCATTTTATGTCTTGCTAAAATTAGCTAAGGTGTGACACAATTTGAGTGCATCTTTTATGGAGTACAGACTCTCCTAAACAGGGAAACCAGATTGCTGGTCTCAGAAGCATCTATCTGTAAGTGACTCCAAAGACCACAGTTCAGTTCATTAACAACAATCATTCCCTTGCCTTAAAGTTGCACTAATCTGTATTATATATTGTGCAGTGTATCGGGTCATTTAAAGAGACAGAAAATTATCTCACAGTTTCTTATAACTGTATTTTGGTTTTATTGCAACCATTTCATCGTTTTTGTTCACTTTATACAGTACCAGTACGCTCATACGGGATCGTCACGTCTACTATTGATGGAGGAGGTGGCTGATGCTTTGGATGAATTGTGTCATCATGACCAGAAAAATAAAACAATCAAACTACCTGCAAAATATCCAAGAAGAGTGGTATTTGTTTGGTTGACCAGCTAACCGCTAGTAGCTTCGCTCCATGGAAAAGAGTACTTTGATCATTCAAATAGAACTGAAAAACTGCAATTATAGACAATCATAGATGGATACGAGCTGCTATTGAGCAGCCCCCGTGTGTTCATTGGCTCTCTCTTTCTGCCTAGCCGCAGTTTGATTGGTTGATGCAGTGAAACTTGAAAATTTCTTAACTTTTGACCGATGCAACACACTGAACCCACAACTCATTTTCTCACCCCATTCAAAGTCTATGGACGGCGATGCAGATAACGCTTCCAACGTGTACATGTGAGTGTATGCTAACGGTGCATTTACACGTATGCTTTGGGGCAGCACGCGGCAAAAAAGGTGTAGTCCCATCCCATGTATGATTTAAGCGGCTAGCACATTCTGCCTAGCCACAACCTGACTGGCTGATGTATGCCTTGATGCGTCGAAGGTTTCTCAACATTTGATGGAAAGCTCGGAACTGCTGTGGCACACAGCAGCTCACAATACATCGTTGATGGAAGATCTCGCCCCGATTCTACTCGATTAAAATGGATGCAGACGCCCCACACACCACTAATGTGGGAATGCACCATGAGGCTTGAGTGCAGAACCCATCAGGCACCAATTTAAGAACAAAGTTGGGAAATATTCTACATATGATGCCTGATTACAACAAATAAAATGGAAAATTTAACTGACACAAGAGGGAAAAAAGAATGGATGATACCCTTCAGTCTAACAAAATCCTTTTGCGATATTTTCTTGTTCAAATAATATACACAGCAAAGAAAATGTATGAATAAAACAAAAAAGACGCCACATGTAGACTGCAATCTATCCAAGATAAAAGTGTAAGATGCATAAAGATTATACAACGAATCAATTGTACTCTGCGTCTACATTAGTAAGTTTTCTTGTGAGTTTCAGTAAAAGTTGGATATTTCTTTGTAATTTTCTTCTTAATAATTTTGTGCAAATAAAGTTCAGTGTATATATTTTGATGAAAAATAAAACCCTTACGAAACATTAGGGCTTGAGGTTTAACGACATGTTGGTCGATTGAGAGCATTATTTTGAATCTAGAGTAAAGTGTCTGTTAATTGTGTGTGCAGTATAGTTTAACATCTGCTCATGGAGTTCACATATAGCTTGGGGACTGTTTTAGAAGCAGGGCTCTTAAGAGTTTGCCATTTTCCTTATACATTTATTGATGATCTATGGAAATGCTAGTGTGTGTTTATGTGTGTGAACATGGAGGATTCATATATGCTCTCCTTGGGGACTATACTTAGCTATGCAGGTCAGTGTGGCTGTGATCTGAATGAAGACCATTAATATTTAAACACAGGCTCCTCAGGGAAAGAGACTGTAAATGATTCATGATTTATATGAATGCCTCTCAACAGCAAAGTCTGCAGCTTTAGCTATAAGATTCTCTTATTCTTCCCTGCCAGCATGTCCTGCTCCATCCTGCATGGGATGCCTTTCAGCATACATTCAATTAAATTCAATTAAGTTTTATTCATATAGCCTCTATTTACAGCAAAGTTGTCTGTAGGTGCTTCTGAGAAACCCAGAGCATGACCTCCAAGCACAGGCAAAGCCTAACAGTGGCAAGAAAAAACTCCATCTTGGGAAGAAACGTTGAGCAGAGCCTGGATCAATTATAGAGGTGAGCCTCCTGCCGATAACCAGCTGGGTAAATGAAGAAATGAGGAGGGAGACAGGACTGTGAGGAGGAAGGTCAGACAGAGGAGAGGTACAAAATATATAACATATGGCACAAAAATATACAAATTGTATAAAAATATATAAATATGTGGTGGTCGGAGGATTGGACTGCAGGTCGGTCACACCACAGTGGCATCCGGTCCACAGGTCCAGATAAACGCTGGGATGGTCAGAATATAGAAGGTTTGAACTTAATGACAGCACTATCAGAAAGGTCTATACTGTAACATATCTTTTTTTATTGCATATGACATTATTGTGACAAGTAAACTGGAAGGAGATTAAAGAATGATCAGATAGAACTGGGTTTTTGGGGAAGATTGTTAAGTACTTGGCTTCAATTCCAAAGGTTTATACAAGTGATTACAGCAGTGAGTGGGTCCCTCCACATGTTGACCCAATCCAACTGTGGCAACTAGAGCAGTAAAACTAGAGCTAAAGCCGTCACTTTACACATCCACATGGATGATGAAATCACCAACTATGATGACCTGAAATGAAGTCTGAGAAATCAGAGAGAAACTCTGAATAAGGACCAGGAGGACGATAAACAGTAGCCATGAGAACTGGTGCTGGTGACTTGGAGCCTGGCAGATGTAGACTGAACAGCAGGTTTTAAAATGAGGTAGAACTATGTTTTGGCTTAACGTTAAATATTAAACTGGAATTATAAAGTGCCCCCACGGCCAGTGCTTCTAGGAATATGATCATAAGTCTGAGTAGGTGGAGCCCATTCATTCAGACTAATATCATCATCTGCTGCAGCCA
>JBAMYA010000003.1:11253246-11263918 GCA_037176975.1 Arrhamphus sclerolepis
TGTGTGTGTGTGTGTGTGTGTGTGTGTGTGTGTGTGTGTGTGTGTGTGTGTGTGTGTGTGTGTGTGTGTGTGTATGGAAAAAAATAGAATAAATAGGGGATCTGGAGGGGGAGAGAAGAAGAAAGAGACAGAACTCAGAAGAATATTGGTCCTGTGGTATGGTGGATATTACATCCCTTAATAAAAGGTTGATGCCCGGGGCATCCAAAGGCTGAGTGAAAGAAAATGGAAGGAGAGGCAAGAGAAAAAAAAGAGGAAAATATTCTACACTATTTTTGTCAGCTATCATGTGGATGATAAATGGAAATATCTGTCTAACTAAATAATTAAACATAATCTGACGGCAACATTAAACATATAACTGAAGTCGATGGTACAATGATTAACTGACTGCGGCGAAACTGGTGCAAAGATGACAGGAAGGTTTTCTGATGAAAAGGGATATTTTATATCACATCAAGGAGATTCTAAAAGAATAATTTAGACCTGAATCTGACCGACAAACTAGAATGAAAGTCTCATCCTAGCTGCTTTAATAACTCTGGCACTGTCTTATTTCAAACTTTGGACCAACTAGACTGATGATTATTTCCAAATGGGCATGTGTGAGACCTAAAGTTTTAATCTTCTAATGAGTTATTTGAATATAGAGAAGCATGATTTCTTTTCATTCAGCGGGTAGCTGGTGTTACAAGAGTTTGATCCAGAGAGTTACAACTGTGTTTCACTTTGCCTGAAATGTTATAAATTGCTGAAACAAAGTTGTAGTTTTGCTGTGAACATTTCTTTTACAAAAGTCCATGATGAAATTACCAAGGTTACCATGATTCATCATCTTAAAGTGCACTGTCATCATTTATTTCAGGAAGGGCCTGCAAATGATATTAATTCATGAAATGCAATAGTTAGTTTTTTATCCTGTTTGTATATAAATCAGCATAACCAAACCACTCCAGCCTAACTGTGTGCCAGGTTTCCTCTTTGTGCCAATCAGTCACTTTAGTCCACATTTTAATGTCGCCAAGTGGTTCCCCGTGAAATTTCAAAATGACCTGATATATATATTACCGCATGTTTGTTTGTACCTCTCCTTTCTCTGTCCTTCCTCCGCAGGTCCTGAAGGAGTTTTATCTTGCCACTGTTCAGCTTGCCATGTGCTCAGGAGTGATGCTCTGGGTTTCTGAAAACCACCTAGAGATGCTGACGCTCTGAACAGATGCTGTAAATAAAACTGAACTGAACTGAAAATCAACAAAGAAGTCTGAAATCAGATGGAAGTCAAATGGAACACAACTCAGTTTCCACAAACTAGCTATTTTAGCATAGCTTAGAGCATGATAGCCTCTAATGCTACCAAACCATACCTCATAACTTCAAGCTGACTGACTTCATCCTTACTTCAGAAGTCAGTCTCACATTTTACTGCCATTTTATATTTGTTTTGGTATTTAGATTATTTTTAAGGTGTGATTTCAATGAATGTTTTGCATGCTGTGATCAAATCCCATTGTTAAGAGCATAATGAGGCAGAACGGCAGGTAACAAATGCTTGCATGGTATGCGCAAACAGGCATACACACCGCCATGCCGCAAATTAAAAAGAGGAGGGGGGGGGTTGTGAAAAACCACCAATGTGTTGAGCCTGCCAAGTGCTCACCCATAATTAGGTGGTGATGTAGTGGCTTTTGTTCTCTCTGATTAATTATCAGCAGCTTTCAGAGTATAAGAAAACAGGCAATTAACTTTATCCAGGTTCTCATTCAATTACGCAGATGCTACACGCAAAAGGTCGGAAGAGGTTGAGCTGGCTGCGTTTGGAGTCAAAAATAAAGAACTGGAAAGTTTCTTTTAAAGCCTGCAACGGCGCGCAGAGGCAATTTTCTAATCCACTTATCATTGTTTCTCTGTGTTTTTCCCATTTTCCACTCAATCTGCCTGTTATATCAAGAATAGACAGATTTTAAAAATAAACAGGGGCAGTGCATTATGCACCATACAAGGGGGGAAAGAAAATCAATTTCAATGACATGCTGTCAGAAAACAACCTTTTGCTTTTGAACTTAACTTAAAAGCTATTTAGTCTGCCTCGATTTAATTGTATTCTGTGGCCATCAATTATACATGTCCTACACCTTTAATAACAATTAATGCTGAAAAGAAAAATAAAGGGGTGAAAAGAGTTTTAATTTTAGTCACTAAATGTTGCTTCCTGACAGAAGCTATTACGCTGCAGATACCATTAACTGAGTGGAGGAGATACTCTTTGGTTTCAGCTGAGGAGTTAATTAGATAGATTTACTGTGGGGAGGTGATTGTGGCAGACCAAGATGATCAGACTGCCATCAGGGTCGTCGGTGTTATTTACGGGGAAACGTGTGTGTGCTCTGATGTGTGTCAGTGTGGCCACATAGTCCACTGGGTCCCTCATTACCTCCTCTCTCCAATCACAGGGTGAATTTATTGCCGCCGTGGGGAGGCTGTGAAAGCCCCGCCGTGAGGTAGTTAGGCTCTCAAGCACATCCACAGCCATACACATCACCTTTATGGTCACCCCTGCACACAGCCAGTCATAGTAGGATTCATATGTGAGCTCAAAACATCGCACAGATATAATTAAAGAACTCCAGCCAGAGCCAGAGCTGACTAATGTGAGCTCTATTTTTATGCCTGTCTTACATTCCTTTTTTAACAGAAGTGTGATAGAAATTCCAAGGTCTGTTTCTGGCAACAGACTCTACTGTTTATCTGAAAAAGACATGGTGGAATCGCTATTGACAGTCGATAGACGTTACAGCATTTTGCTGTTGTGAGTCATAGAAAACCTAAAAATAAAGAGAAGTCCTGAAAAAAACAAAAAAAAAAAACAATGCTGAGCTGGATTGCACTAAATAAAAGCACTTTGAGTTAATAAGCCTTATTGAGCTGGTTCGATTGGACTGAAATTGGCTTGTCGGGTTTAAAGAGTTGAGAGGAAGTGGTCTCAAGCAACATGCTCATCAATTACAGTGTGTGTACAATAATTGTGGCATATTGATCTATTTGCTTCATGTACTCTGCTGGCATCCCAAAGTGTTTTCTGAAACAAACTCTTTCTCTTTACTTCTATATATGTCCACCTCTCTCTCCCTCTATTGCATCAAGCTTGTATGGCGTTACCACTTCAGCCCATGCTGCGACATTGCTGTGCCATTTCATCAGCCATTTTCTGTTTAGGAATTACAGTCTTTTTAAGTGAACTACTTTAATTTACAGGGACTCAGTAGTATTTGGACAATCGACTGAAAAGAAGTTAATTAGCCATGTACAGTCCATTCCCTTGTTACTTTAAGACAAATGACGCCGATAAGAGGTTTGGAGTTGATATCAGGTGTATGGGTTGCACTGAAGAGTCAACTTTACAGCTCCTCAGAGACTTTCTAAGTTGACTAATGGCTCCATCATGGGATTCTAACTACCAGTATGAATGCTATGACAGGGCTGCAGGTGAGGGGGTTTTCTAGGTATTTGCAGCAAAATTGCAGCATTTCAACCTTGTGGAAATACTTAGATTAACCTTCTACTTCAGCCTCCTGCAATATCTGCACATTAGTCCTGAAATGCAATAGAAGTACCAGCTCCATGCACATTTCTTTGAAGAGTCTAAACATCCCGCGAAGCTATCTCACTAAAGGCTGCAGGGAATTTGTCTGTCCATGTCCTCCAAACTTCAGGTATCTCTGGACGAATCAATGATCAGTAACAATCATTCAGCATTAAAGATGGTCATATGTATGATTCTAATTATGTAACTTAGTCCTCCTAAAAACTGAGGTACTTTACTTAAAATGTCTGCCAGTCCTTAACAGCAAATGTCAATTAAACCTGAAACTCAAGATTTTGATATGGTTTCACTGTCCAGATTGATTTGTTTTACATCCATTCTGGTAGTGTATAATGGTAAAATAATAATAAAAAAGAACTATCTGTCATTGTGCAAATATTTCAAGACCTAACTGTATGAGGAAGGATGGTTAAAGGAATTTCAGGTCAAAATAAAACTTTGGGTGTGCTTAAGGCATTGGCCATTGCATGACTTCAAATTAGTGGAATTACATTTTTGAGTCTTAAAATAGCAATTTATTCTGACGTCTTCAGATTGCCTTCTGGGCTTAAATTAATAGCCATTTTTTGATGCAAACATATATTCATATGTAACTCAGGAGTACTTTTGTTCTTGTCGTTGTCGTCCCTGACAAAGGTCTGCGCTCCTTATTCAGCTGAATAACAGAATTTCAGCTCCACACAAAGTGACAGGGTTGTGTTATGTCAAAGTGTTTGAACTGGTAATGACTTCAGACACACAAATATATGCTCTCAAGCACAGGAAAGGTCTTTTTCTTTTTTTTAGCTTTGTGTTTTTGTGCTAGTTTTTTGTTGTCTGATCAAAGGTACAAAGCCAGACGTTCACAGAACGTTCACAGAAGTTGAATGTCTACGACTCCAATCTAACAACTTTGCTGGAAGCATTGAGAACCCTGAAGGCAACCAATAAATGATAAGCTGCAGGTTGATTTTAACTGAAGACAAAGGCATTAATACACTGGAACACCATGGTATCCCACAAATGATATCCCACATGATCCAGCTGTCTTATGTTGCACAGATTTATCTGAGTCCTTTATCCTGCCCAGGCAGAAGTAATTCATTAGAATTCCAGTAGTTTCCCCACAAATCTCCCTTTTACACAAAAGGAATGATCGAATGATCCACAAGAATATTTTCAAAATCACCTACTCAGCATCACAGTCATCAGCCGCGCCACCCAGTAGATGTCAGAAAGCAAACAGAAAACAGCAAGATGGAGAGAGTTAGAGAGCCCCCCAGTTGACAGATAAAGAAGTGCAGATTGCATGACACTGAAAGGATTTTCAACACTGTATTATGAAGACATATCTCCTCTTTCCATTCATGCACTGACATCGTGCTCTCTCCGCACACTATCCTCCCCACTGCGTTATCTCGGTCACCCTTTATTACTCTTGCACAAAGCATTCAGCATGGAGCCTTGCAGATGTTCTTTCTCCCACAGGCAGCCCTACAATATTCTCACTTTTCAGCAGACTAGCCTTGTTATCATATTTTGTATAATTAAATTAAGCCGCAGTCAGATCGCCTATATTTGCACAATCAAATGAGAACAATCAAAAGTAAATTGCTTTTGACGCCTCATAATTGAATTTTATCTCTGCTGAGATGCTCCTTAATGTCATTAGTTATTTATGTGGCAGATATTATGTTTTTTTGGAGACTAAATATGTAGAGGATTTTTCTCTGTTTTGCTCAGGACCTTTTTGGCGTTTTATAAAGAAAAAAACCATCGGGAACACAGTGCAGAACAGGGCAGATATTTAAAATCTGTCCACGCAAATGAAAAGGATTTCTGTCAGTTTCAAGATTCATTCAACAGAGCATAGCTTAAAAAAGAGCTGCAGACAGAAGTTTCAGCAAAAGAACAGAGGTTAACCGGGTACCGGGGAACATGACGAGTCAGGGGGCAGCACTCACACTCATCTGGGGCTTTGCAAATATGTATCTATCTATGTCTTCCTGTCACTAGTGGCTTCCTGCGGTTATTCCAGACGAAGTAGATTGGATCACCACTTGGGTAGCTGCCAGTGCTGATCTTTTCCTTGTGGAAATGATGGCAACATAGCCAGGAATTCTTTGTGAGGTTCAGTATGTTGACATTCTTCCCCGTTTTGTCCTTACCCTCATGTCAAATCAGTTCCTTCCATCTTCTCTGCACACAGAGAGATCTTTCGGCCACTTTATCCACATCACATCAGCCATGAACAGATGAACGTGCAGCTTCTTTCCTTGAGAGCTTATGCGATGTACATTCTGCAGCATCTCAATACTGCACCATGATTATTCTAAGGCAGAAAACTGTGTAAAATTAATTGCTTATTTTGGCTTATTGCTTTGTATACCAGTAGTGGTTGTGTCTGCAAAAAAAGCCCCAAATGCAAAGTGTTACTGCCACCTACCAGATAAAAGTAGAAACATTTTGAGGTACCTTTATTGGATTTGATGCTGCCAGGGGACCTCTGCTGTTAAATCTGGACCAGGACTGTCAGAAATACAAATTGCCACACATGGTTGCCAACCGACAACCACTTCCAGGTTGAAGTTCATCAAGGAAATATGTTTTGTTGCAGTTCCTCAGCTAACCACTAGGGGCTGTCTCCAAATCAGAGCAAAACCTCATTGACCCCCATATTAAAAGTGCCAATTTTGCAGGAGAATACAACACAGCAAGCTGTAAAGTAGCCTATATCTCATGTATATATAAATAATAAACACTTATCCTTTTAAATTCTGTAGTCAAAGTACAAAAATGCACATAATAGTTGCATCCTAAAATAATGAAAACTGAACAGAACAGGTGCAAACACCTGGCTAACAAGTACAAGTACAAGCACATCTTTAGCTGTGATGCTAATGAGCAAAGAATGAGTCACCTAAATAATCTTTACAAAACGTAGAACCATTTGACACAAAGTGTATACCAAAAAAGACACATTTTAGTTTACAACAACAGCGTGCGGTGAAATCCAAGCGTCCAACGCAGCAACATATTAAGCTGTGACGTAGGCTATGTGCTGTATCTCTACAAACAAACATCATCCTCTGAATTGTTTTTCCCACGCTGTGGTCAAGGTTCACAAAAGCACACAACAAATTCCAGCATCCTAAAACAACACAAGCTGAACAAGCAACAAACAAACACCTGGCTAACAAGTACTGGACACTTCTGAGGCTACGAGGCAAAAAATAAGCTAGAACCACGTCACACAAACACTGTTTCCTGCCCACATGGAAAAGTCGGCCTATGAAAAACTAATTATAAATAAATAATATATGTCTTTTTCTTTTCCTTAGTTATTCTGACCCAAATATGTTTGATTTCATGGCCACGGCTTTGACCTGGAACTACACGATGTTCTCTCCTGCATAACAATGAAACAAGTCAGTGAATTGTCACCAGGTTTTTGAGACAGTAATTACAACTACCTTCTTATTATAATTAGAACTGTGATTATAAGGTGAAGAAAATGCAATGTTGCTTTAACTGTCACCAAAAATGCCTCTGGGGAAAGAATTCAGTTGCCATATTAATGTTTTTTGTTTTTTGGGTTTTTTTTTGTTACATCAACATTTAAAAGCCCATTTGAATTCTACTTCATTAAAACCTCATTTCTGCTCTCATTGTGCTATTGCAGCACTTAATATGCTTGTAGAGAACACAGTGCAGTTTATCAATATTGCTGATTCAGACAGGATGGGTAATGTACAGTAATGAGCCTCACAGGAAAGGTCTTTCTGGTGTTTTGTAACTTTAATTTGCAGAATTTGGAATTTGTGTGGGAGATAAAAACGTATATTAATCTGAGTGTTTATTATGTCTGCATTAAGGGTCGATGATGATTGGGAAATGGCAGCCAAAGTGGTCATTTCCCTCTGAGCTTCAATTTAAACCCCTTCAGGTACAAAATGCGTTGCTCTTATGATTCCATTACAGAGGCAGTCTTTACTCTGTGGCATTAACTAATGGATAGCCTCTGCGTCTCTGTAAAGTGTTGTCTGGTGCATGATATGCCTCAGCAGGCCTAGAAATGAGAAAGGTAAGGAGCTCATAAAATGTAAAATCAGACATTCTAAACCCTGTTTACAGCACTGAGGTCTGGATCAGAGAGCATTTGAGTGTTCACCGGTCCTGTGAGTATTTATTATTTCATAACAGTGGAAAGCTGCTGTCTGTAAAGCAGTGTCTTTTAAATCATTCCTGTGCCAGCACATGTGATGAAAGCTGCTGAGCCAAAGCAGTCCAGAGCCCATGGCTGCACTGAGAGGGCAGGGATCCTTCCACAATGTTTGCTTTTAACTGCAAAGAAACTGTTATCGTAGAAAGCTTTCTCACAAGGCTGCAGCTGCTGATTTGACCTCCCACACCGGTTCAAGAAAGGAAGAAGTCCGGATTTTATTTATTTGTACAACATTGCCCCCTAACGTTTTCTCCTGGTGTGTAACAGGCTCCCTGAGGGGCCCATGTCAGAAGACAAAGCTGCAACGAAATATTGCGCAGTAATTTACCACTGCTTGCTCCCAGCAAATTGACCATGGAGGCACCTCACCTGTATTATGCTGTCATGTTCAATTTCAGAAACTAGAAAAGAGGAAAAAAGAAGGAGAAGCCAGTAGCCATGTAAAATGGAGAGAGAGGAGGGAAACTGTGAAGGCTGTAACATGTAAAAACGTGGGTCTGACAAATGTAATTACTCAATCTCAAATTATCAGAGTCTCTACCATGTCATAAGACATAATAATGCACAGGTCAAAATACCTGGAAAGCTTCTCATAACCAGGAAGAGGTACAGATGCTGGGTTGTTGAGAGATCTGGACTTCACTGGGCTCCAGTCAGACATTTAAACGCAAAATAATTGGTGTTATTAGTGGATTATTAGTGTGCATTGTGATGGAGTTAATGTAAATTTCTGGGGGAATATATTATTTTTTATTTTTAGCACATTTGCAAATGCCCTGCTTCAAATACAACAACACGAAAAAAACTTCTGTAACTTTACTTATACAGGGAAAAAAGCCTCAGGCAGGGTTTTTTCTTTCGACAGTTGTTCCTATTTATTCACTCCCATAAGGTATGATATATGAGCTCATAAAACCACTGAATCTTTTATAGCTAATTATCCTCTCCAAACGCACTCAGCGTGTTGTGATCACAGCATCACCTCGATCTTAAAATTAAAAAAAATTAGAGCCATGCAAATGTTTTCAGTTTTGTATATCTAAGTGTTGTGTACTTGTTTTTTTATTTTTTCCTTTTTAAAACTTATCTTAAAGGGTTTTTTTTTTTTTTAAACTGTACTAAATAAAAATGCCTGTGCTTCACTTACATAACTGAGATGCAAATAATTCCCAAGCACCATCCCAAAATACAGCTGTATTTTTATACACTTTGGATGTTCTGAATTCTTGTTTAAACATTGTTTAAAACTAACATAAACTGATTTAACATCAGTCTGAATAGGCACCCAATGCAGATCTGAAGAGATAACTTCAGAAACACAACAAGTGGGATCCATAATAAGACCACAGAACTGTTTCATAGTTCAGATAACCAGAAGCTGATTCTCAACTGTGGTTGACTGTGGCTCGTAGGATTCCTTTTAAAGTTTTTTTTGTTTGTTTTGTAAGCTTTTACTTTATGGTAATCCTCTACATAAAGGAAAACGTTACACTTTGCTTCAAAGCTTCATCACAAAAGAGAAACAAATGTGATGCAACTGTTCAGTGACTGGTCCAAACAATGGTGACTAGTTGAATTTACAACACTGGAACCACCATTAGACACGCAAAAACAAAAAGATACAAAAAAAAGATATATCAGTGAAACGTCTCCCGTATAAAATTGTGTTTTTTTACTGTTAGTCTCATCAAACCTTGACACAACACAGAGGAATGGGGCAACAGTAAAATCCAAGGTTTATTGACGTAATATGGAGTAAGTGAAAGATTTAACTCTTCCATCAGTCACTGGCTGGTTATTACGTCTCTGCAACACTCTTGTCTGCGCGACAACAGTTGACAGTGTTTCTTTTATTTTTCATGGTGATTGTCTTTTTAAACTTGGAATAAATCTAATAGTTGGAAAAACTAAATGAATATGAAAATGTCTGAGAAAAGGGAGTTTTACATCATAACAATCCAGGATTTTTTGAACTTTAACCTGGTCCCCAGCAGCTGTAGGCGGTTCTACACGTAGACATTTTTACTACAAACTGATATGGAGGAGCATCTGGGTTTTATTCAGTATGAACAAGTTCACATGTTCAAATTTAATATGAACATTGTAGTAACAGCATTCTTAATGCTTTACGCAGAGGTATCAAACTCAAGGTCCGCAGCCTGAATCTGGCCCACCACATCATTTCATGTCTGCAGTGAGATGTTGAAGTGCATGTGATTGTCTTAAAATAAAGGTGTATGCTGCTCCATATCATACTTTTTTTTGTGTGTAAAAGTCAATATTTTGCCCCGTGCAGGTACTGATTACCTGGCCCAGTTCTGGACTTGCTGTGCTGCCTGGGGGGTGGGGGTTGGGGGGGGCTGCTGGGGCGCACCGTGCCTCTAGGGCGAGATGGGAGTGGTGAGAGAATGATTGTCCATGTCCTTGTCAGTGTGTGCTTAATGTGAGTGTATGTCGGTGTATCTGTGTGAATGGGTGTCCACTGTCCAGCCTGGGTTTGGGGGGATTTGTTGGTGTGCCCGTTGTGTGTTGACTTGTCTTTCAGAGTTGCAGCAGATATTGATCTCTCCCCCCTCTCTATCTTCCTGTCCCCTCACTCTCTTTATTCACAAAAAAGGAAAAAAAAAAGCTTACGCATATGTTGTTGGTTTTCTCTTTGTTTGTTTTAATGCTTTTTCTATCCAAATCTGTTTTTTGGGATTATTAATATATCTTTAAATGGTTTTATATTAATTCTTCTATAGTCATTATGCCATAAGAAAGCCACTATCCACTATCCCATAACTTAACATAACACCCAAAAAGAAGTATTGTCTGAGATAAAAGAACCAGTAAGCTAAACTATAAACTAAGACAAAATGAACTTT
>JBAMYA010000003.1:11264018-11279295 GCA_037176975.1 Arrhamphus sclerolepis
AAGTATTAGATGTAGTAGTTCTTGTTGTGGAGTGTACTCATTTTTGCACCACCCTAACTTGAGTAAAACTGAAAAAAAATTGTACTCTTAGTTATATTATTGACCCTACTTTCACGTTATAAGTTAAACAGATGTTATATTTAAGTTTGCCATTTTGGAAATTGTTTTCATTGAGCTATTGTTTAAAATGTTACTTTTCAAAGGGGTTGTACTCAGACATCAGAGTAGTACAGCTTCCTGTAAAGGAGATAATGTTGTCTCAAGTGTCTTTGGATTGGTCAAAAGGATCTTAAATGCAATTATTCAACTTTCTACATGCTATCTGTAAAAGGTCTCATGAGCACAGATCAGCATGCACAACTCTAAGTCATAACACAAGCTTTGAGATTACTTACGTTTTCACTAGTGACAATTCAAAAAAATCCACCCAAACGTGAATGACTGCAACAACAAGAATTACATGTTGGCTTCTCCGTTTGTTCATTACATTCACCAAAACCTTCTGGAAAGAAAGAAGAAACAGTTTGTAAATTGTAGAATCTAGTCATTTCTCTTTTGATGTTCTGTTGAAAACTTTCACTACTTTGTATTGCAGTACCCATGTACATCTTAACAATATAATGGCTGTATCATTGTTTCCCAACTTCATGGACTGCAGGCATCAAGCTACAAAGCCTAAAGCTAATCCTTCTCATGAATGCAACAAACTAGGGCTTCAGAGTATATCAAAATTATCACAGTATCAATGCATGTGATATCAATAAGTCAAAGACGGAAAAACAATACAGAAAATGTTAGTCTGTTATTCTCCAAGTTCCATATATTCGCACTCTGAATGACAATCATACAGCTGTGAAATCAGATGTTACTTTATTTACATGGATAGTGATGTTGTCATAGAGTACAGTGTTCTTTGTTTTCTTTCTTTCTTCATGGTGCTGGAATAGAAATTATGTTTAATTCCTTATTTTTGCACAGGCCATTTACAGTCGGTGGTAAAGTATTGCAAGTCATTGCAGTTTTAAACTATGATACTGCATATTTTGTTTTCCTGCTATTGTGCAGTTCTACACACAACTTTAGTCTGTGGTACAATGACCAGTCATGTCATGGTTTACATGACTAACATACGATGACAAGGGGAAGACGGTGGGCTGCAGGGAAAAAGAGATGCAGCATCACCAGATGGTGAATATCTTGGAGCTTTTCAGTGACCATGTAATGATGACCCTGAGGGTTTGTGGTACCCAGCTAACATCAGCCATCTTCTGCCTGCATCCTACACGGTCCGTGAACCGACTATGAGCTCTGATGCATAGCTGTCATTTCACGTAAGCGCACTGGTAAAGCACATGGAGAATGTGACGGAAGTAATCACTGACCAGTTGAGTAGTTGGAGGGGGGGGAAATTAACACCTTAGTTGACTACCAAAATAATCATCAGTTGCAGCCTTGATACTTAGACCATAACTGAGCAACAGAGTGTTTAGGTTCCACTACCCTGACTGTACAATCGTGTTCTTAACGTTCAGAGCAGCTAATACACTAGATGACTTTGCAGAAAGTTCTATAAGCCAGATGTTAAAGTTACAAGTTTTAGATTTTCAAAAAAAAACCAAAAAACTTGTCACTATTTGCCTGACTGCAGCCGGAAATGTGCCAAATTGTTGTTGACACTTATGTCATGGATGACAATTTTGAATAATACAAGGCCAAATGTTTGCAATAATATCAAGCATGTTTGATGTTGAAGCATCTTGGTATCACCCAAAAGGCTACCATGTGTAAGGTCAGCATAACAAATGCCTTGTACAAATAAAGAGCTCTGTAACTGTATTACACCAGCAGTCAGTACAATATTTTTCTTCCTAATTAAGACCACAAACTCTTTATGGCTTCAGTGATTCGGTTTCCATTCAGAGACTCCCTGCTGTCACTTTGGTATCTTTGGAAATTCTAATTTAGACGTGTACTTTCATCTGTGCTATTTTTGTTCCACTAAGTCCAAACAGCCAACAGGCAGTACAGTTGACATGCAGCATATAATCTAACTTTGCTGAGAAAGGAGAGCAGCCAGCTACAACCTGTGTTTGATCCCTGTGGCTTTACCATCTGCACACGTTACACACGCACACAGTTTTCTCAAGTTTCATTATGCTAATATGTTCAAACCATAACATGACCTCAGTTTGCAGTGTTTGTTCTAATATTTAACCTTAAAGCCCCCTGTTGATGCATTAGAGTGCTTTTGGCAGAGGAGGTTGGGACCAATCTGCAGTGGTAGCAAGTTTCTGTGTTGTCCCAAACCTCTCTTTAGCTTCCCTGTATCCCCTGGGTGACTCGGGGGTATGCCTGGTGCCCTGGGCTGGTGGGTTACCAGACAAAAGCTGAGAATGGGCAGTTTGTCCTGTGTGAGCACCAATTTATGCCAACTCTGCCATTTAACTCTATTGAATAAATACGTTTATTCAAGCCACCGTTTGACTGGCTAGATTTGTATTTTTGTAATGTTATGCGGGGGTTTGTTTTCTTTTTTTCTTCCAACACCTTTTTATACAAGTTTTTTTTTTTTTATAAATACAATCATAGCTGGCTATTTCTCCATATTGATTAATTAGTAGAGATGCCAAAACATATTTTCAGTTTATTCTACCTTGTTTGTGTAGCGTCAATTCACGGTGGGCATCCCAAGACACAGAAAGTATTCTAAGTTGACAGTTAAAACACAATTAAATCCAAGTTGTATACTAATTCAGTTAAATTCACTGTAATTCATTCCTAATTTATTCCTATTTATATTCACACCCATTGCAGTCTATTATCCCATTGATTACAATTCACAGTTTAGTTCAGTCCAATTGATTCCAATCCAGTTGAGTTCAAAAAGTCAAAATTTATCAAGCCACAATAACATAGTTCCTCTCAGTACTACTAGATGTCAGTGTAATATCATCCAGAGTTAAGTGACTGGATAGTGTATTTTTGACTTGTTAAAGTTCCAAATATAATCTCAGTCTTAACTGATGCAACAGGAAACTAGCAGCCATCCAACTCTTCCTATCATTTAGAGTAGAGTAGTCCAGTTAGTTCACAGGTCTCATCTGGCTCTATGGATGGGCGTAACTGAGTATCATCTGTATAGCAATAAAAACTATTGGTCCAAGTACAGTACCCTCAGGAACTACTCTGGTGACTAAGGCTTCAATCATGTGAACAAACCAGAGTCTTATGAGATCAATGCGACATAAACCGAGCTAATGTGGTTTCTTTAATACCAATAACATGTTCAAGCCTCTGTAAAAGAGTTCTGTGTTCAAATGCAGATGTACTCTTAGTTCACTTGTACTTTCCTTCACATGGGTGCCCTTGTTTGCTTCACTTCGGATGAAACAAATTTCCACATTTGCTATTTATGTCTTGATCTTGACGCATACTTGTCTCTGTGGCCCACTAGAGCCGTCAGCCAGTCCGGCCAAGGATAACTACAGGATGAACCGCTACAAGAACAAAGCACTGAATCCAGAGGAGATGAGGCGCAGGAGAGAAGAAGAGGGCATCCAACTCAGGAAACAGAAACGTGAACAGCAGGTAATACACCAGAACATTGAGAACATAACTATGGAGTGTCTGTTGAATGGAAACTTGTTTGACTCTGGACGTTTAAAATTTTGAAATCACAGCTTTTCAAGAGGAGAAATGTGGACATTCTCAATGAAGAGGAAGCCATGTTTGAGAGTCCATTAGTGGATTCTTACCTCAGCTCTCCAGTAACAGTAAGTGCCTCACTTATATGTTTTTGTTGTTATTTTTTTTTTACTTTAATACAAAGATGAGACTAAACTGACAGGACAAGTTGAAGTTTTGGTAGTTTGTCATTTCTATCCTGTTTTTCAGTCTGTGGTTTCAGAATAACAAGGTTTGTGCTCAGTGGATCAGCTGTTAAAAATGCGTTTTTTGCATGTTTTGCAGGAAGGAGTGATAACCAGAGACATGGTTGAGATGCTTTTTTCAGAAGACCCAGAACTTCAGCTCGCCACAACACAAAAGTTCAGGAAACTGCTTTCCAAAGGTACATTTCAGGAATTGTGAATTAAGAGGGATTTTATATACCTTTTGGTAGTAGTCATGGTAGTTTCACATAATGAATAAAATGCTTCCATGTGGTTTTACTTCTGCCAATTTTAGAGCCCAATCCACCAATTGATGAAGTTATAAATACACCTGGAATAGTGGAGAGGTTTGTAGAGTTCCTGAAGAAAGGTGTCAACTGCACACTACAGGTCAGTTAATACGTACACTGTTGAGGAAGAGACACACAAGTGATGCCCTAAAAGTGTATCATGGTAAAACTAAATCGGATGTATTTCATTCAGATGTACATATCACACTGGATGATTAACAAAAAAGCTCAGTTATTCTCTCCAAAGATGGAATAGTTTACCAGTATTAAAGTTTATTCTCATGTATCATTTGGATGTCACAAAGTTACATGATGAAGTGTCTTTTAAAATGCTAATTTCTTTGCGGTTTTGTTTCTGTGCAGTTTGAAGCGGCCTGGGCACTGACCAACATAGCGTCAGGGACGTCCCTGCAGACAAAGACGGTTATTGAGGCCGGAGCTGTACCGATCTTCATAGAGCTACTTAACTCAGACTTTGAGGATGTCCAAGAACAAGTAACATAGTTTCACTGTGTTGATATTTTTTTTTTTTTTTTTTTATAAGCTGTTTCTGTTTCCATCTTGTGTATAATTATATTAAGTAGTCTGGTACCTTTCTTTCAGGCTGTGTGGGCCTTGGGTAATATTGCAGGGGACAGTGCTGTATGCAGGGACTATGTGTTAAACTGTAACATTCTTCCACCCTTATTAACGTAAGTTCATTCATTTATTTCTGTTAGTATTTTATCTGTTAATGGCTTGCCTTATCCAAGCCTACCAACCTTCTACTTGTAACATAATTCTGTTTTGATCTTATCTCCTGTGTTTTTGGTTTTCCTTCTGGCAGGCTTTTGACCAAATCCACTAGACTGACCATGACTAGAAATGCAGTGTGGGCTCTGTCTAATCTCTGTCGAGGAAAAAACCCTCCACCTGCTTTTGAAAAGGTAAAATTTAAACACTATAACTTTGCTTAAATTGGACTCTTAAAAAAAATTAGATCAATGACCTATAGTGAACATGAGCATAGAATAAAAAGGTTAAATTCTCCCAAAGATTCAGGTTATCTACAGCATATAATTTATATATTTTAAAAAATAAACTGGTTCTATTTTTAGATGTTAAACTTTGGTCACAAAGCGAGTTCAGTTACTTATATTTATCTCTTCACATGAACACCTTTTACTGCTTTATTCCAGATTACCGCTGCTGTATGAAAATAGAAGATGAATATAGATCCAAACTCTGTACAAAGCTTTTAGCATAGACTCTCAGTCGTTGAACAGCTGGTATCTTAAACGGTATAAACATAGATCAGATGGTCTATTTCTCTAAATGCCAGTTTGCAGTGTGCAGGAAATTCTCTAATCTCTGCTCAAGACTGCTCCATGCTCCAAACAATGGATGTATTTGTGTTGTAGTTATTTTTACATAAATCAGAGGGTGCTGAGCTGCTTCTTCCCTCAGCTGCTGTTTGCCTGAACATCCCTGACTTAATTTGTCTGTGCTCAGCGGTTAATGCCAAGTTATGATCATAAAATTGCTTTTTCGTTTGTCCTTTCTAGGTGTCACCGTGTCTGCCAGTACTATCCAGGCTACTATTTAGCAGTGACCCTGACTTGCTCGCCGATGCCTGCTGGGCTCTCTCCTACCTCTCAGATGGCCCTAATGACAAAATCCAGGCTGTCATTGACTCTGGTGTTTGCAGGCGCCTTGTAGAACTACTCATGTGAGTTTGGCCTTCTCCCCATCTTCTTTGTCAGGATAAAGTTGACCTGTTCGAATGTCTGCTTTATTTTTAAACCCTTCTCTCTGTAGGCACACAGATTATAAAGTTGCCTCCCCTGCCTTGAGAGCTGTTGGAAACATTGTCACTGGAGATGACATTCAGACACAGGTGAATATCTTTCCTAGATTTGTCTCTTCCTGTGGACAGTGGCAAAAGATAACTTCAAAAGGAGGAGACACACTTTTTAACTAACTTCCACCTACATGGCATGGAGATTATTAGAAGGAAACTCTGACTTCATTTTCATGGCCACAAGAATACAATGTTTCACCCAGTTCAGTGATCATACTTTTTTTTGGAAGAATAAATATATAGATGTTACTATGCGGAATGATTCTGTTGTAAATCATAGTAAGGCTTCACTTGGTGCTTTGTTGTGTAGGTGGTGTTGAACTGCTCAGCCCTGCCTTGCCTGCTCCACCTTCTCAGCAGTCCTAAAGAGTCCATTCGCAAAGAAGCATGCTGGACTATCTCAAACATCACTGCAGGAAACCGAGCACAAATACAGGTGACAAACACACCAAGGCTGTTTTCAAGAATGCACAATGTTTTAAATATTTGTTTTTATACATGCATATATTTATGTGTATATACACACACACACACACACAGTATATACTGTGTATTGCATTGATGGTTATTCCAGTGTCTTCTAAGTAATGTGATTTGTCATTTGGCATCCATGAGTTTCTGCTTTTGAAAAACTAAAGCAAACGTTTGCATAGAGTACTAGTCGTCTGCTGTATTTCACTGTTGTGGCCACTGTGATTGTGGATTGCACTATATAAAGTTATTATTAATAAAAGATTATTGATTTATATATAGATACAATGTGGAAGGTAGACTGGTCAGTTGCATACTGGGCATTTTTCTGGATGTCTTATGCCAACTGAGTATTTTTGCATACTTTTGACAACACTTTGCAAAAATTATAAAAGTAAAATAGTATGCGATTTTGAACCTGTATTATAGAATTCAAGACAGCCTGCAGAAAGCCTATTATTAAAGCAATTTTGTGTGCACACCTGGTCCTTTTAAATTGAGATTTATGTTGAACTACATTATTTATAAAATAGCACTTGTAAATGTGGGCACAGTTCCCCATCCTGATGCATTTTAATCCAGTAGAACGTCAGTGTAAGCATGACCTGATGTGGCTCTGTAAGACGGAGAGTTCCCTCTGTTCATATATCAAAGCTGTTAGGCATCTGTAATACAAATGCATTATACTGTACAGTAGATATAGTTTTTGCAACTATGCTGACCTGCTTCATCAGACTTTGCTCTGATCTCCTTTCTTATCACTTTCCACAGACAGTAATTGATGCCAACATCTTTCCAGTGCTGATTGATATTCTACAGAAAGCTGAATTCAGAACCAGAAAAGAGGCAGCTTGGGCCATCACCAACGCTACCTCCGGAGGAACACCAGAGCAGATCAGGTTAGACTGAAGTAAAATAAAAAAAATCAATTCAGTGAATTAAAAACATCCAGACTGATTTCAGATAATATGTCAAGTTTGTCTCTTGTTTCAGTATAGTAATTAAGAAGAGTAGGACCTTTAATTTATAAGGTTTTAAATAAAATTAAAGTTGCAAACAGCATTGAACGGGCCCTCGCACACATCGCCACAGCCCCATATGCGATGGCAGTGGGAACATGACAAAAAACATCAAAATTCAATTATTGACTAGAAAATTCTGAAAAAGATCATGACTCAGGCTGCAACTATATTTCTGCTATTTAAATTTCTGCTACATATTTTAAAAGGCAGGCCATTGATGAGCTTAGGAGTTAGGAATCTGGATTATTAGCCTATTTTATCCTGCTTCAGCATTCATGCAAAATATCTTAACCATGGCTTAACACTCACAATAAATAAGGATTTTCGACTAGCTTACATAAAATGCTGTTTGAGCAGTGACTCACAAAGATGCCCAATTTAGGCTTTCTCAGGCATAAAATCTTAATATTTGAAGAAATGTCTTCATTAGCTATATTGGTGACTTGTATCCAATCAATGTGGATCAACCCGCACATCACTGATGCATACACAAACACTGACAGCTGATTGGCCGTTCCTCCTCTCCAGCTCAGTTGAGGCCTATAAAAGAAAACCCGAAGCCACGGGATATTTGGCACAGAGAAGACGGTGGATGATGTGGTATGATATACCAGGGTTCTCACGTGTCCTGGAAAACCTGGAAAATGATTCATCAATTTTCCAGCCCTGGAATATTATGGAAAAAAAAAAGTCAAATGTCACGGAAATGGTTAAGTTGTCCTGGAAAATAATTTCTCCTCCCCCTGCCTTGTGAGTGAATTCAAACAGGTTAAAAGTTCTGCACATGCATGTCTGTCACCTGTTCTGGCAACATTAATTAACACTAGTTAACATTAAAGAGCAACGTGCAGGTTAAATGTAAAACTGAATGAATACTTGACCTTGTCTGAAGAGCTCTTTAAAAACATATCTCAAAATTACTATGTTACAAAAAACCTAAAGCATAAATTTTAATGCAAATGTGTCCATGTTAAGCTAGCCTCTGAGAGCAGCCCCTTTCCAGCTAGCAACACGTCATGTGACGTAGGCAGATGCAAACAATATAATCTCATGCTCCTTAACATTAATTGTGGGTAGATGTAGTTGGGAGAACAGTAATGAGAGAGATAGAGAAGTGATGATGGTGAATTATTCCATTTGTGCTGATTGCACGAATTCCTGCCTGTCAGGACATCGTGTCCATCATTTTCCTTCAAGGTTTTTCCACCTTACGCAGACTTCTGGCACATCTGTCACAACACACTCAGTCATTTGTGGCGCCCATTTCCCTCTGTAGAGTTATCTGGAGATTTTAGATATTTGGCTGTTTTGGACTGTATAGTTAGTGTGTAGTGAGGTTGTTTGTTGTTGTTGTTTTGTTTTTTTCTGTTTGTGTGCGATAAAAAATTGGCGATCTCTGAATGTGGAGCCTGGACTGCTGCTCGTTTCTAAGCCTGAAGGAGCTGAGGGAATGGCAGAGCCAGAGAACGAGGACTTCGATTATGTAGTGGATGATCCAGGTTTTGGATCATCCACATCATCATCTTTATTTTTTATTTTTTGGGGTGGGGGAAGAGTAGCCCCTGCACAGAGAACGGGACGGTGATCCTCTGTGCAGAGGCTCACACTTCCTTGCGTGATGTCACTTCCGGTCACTGTCTTATAGATGTGGAAGTTATTTATAACAATTTTATCTCAAAATACCATTCGTGGCATAGTTGTATATTTCTCAGTTCCGAAAATCTTTTTTTTATTTTTTTAATCATAAATGCACACTGTGCTGTATGTTGGTGTCCAACCTGCAAGTTGCTCTTTAAGGAACAGCGCTACTTCGCTTCTATCTGGCGCAACACCCCACATGACACTACCAACCAGTCAAATTTGCATTTCCGCTTAGAGCAGTTCTCCAACCCATGGCTTCAGGTTGACTTTGTTGTTAGATTTACCCACTTTTCAGATGTCGTTAAGGACTTGCATTCCAGCTATCAATCGGTCAATTTGACTTTATTTTGTAACTTTTAAACAAATCAAATGCAATTCAAAGGGTTTGATTGGTTGGTTAAACAACAAAAATGGGCAGTCGTTGACAGAGAAATCTGTAGATGTGTTTGCATTATTCTGATACATTTGTTATAATTATTTTTCATAGATCACTTATAGCCATAGACACATCACATCAAATGTCTTAGTAATAAACATAGAAACATAGGTTAATGCGAATTACAACTGTAGAAGAGAACACTTAAGAAGAATGTGGGGGGGCAGGATCCCCCTGTTAGTGTATGATGTTATAACTGGTCTCTGTAGCTGGAAAAGTCCTGGAAAAGAATTTCAGTGAAGGAGTGGGAACCCTGTATGCCTACTATGCTCAAACATACATGATCAAAACTAGAACTCAGAAAAGGTAATGTTAGCCTTATGAAAATTAAAGTAAGAGTGATTATCAACATGAAACTTCAAAGCCAGGCGTTCCTCCAGCATAAAGTCCAGGAATTTGCATCAACAGACTGATTCTACTTGCCTGACCTGTAATGATGGGGCGAGGAATGAAACCAGGCAGGATTCTGTTTTAAAAAAAAAAAAGTTTTTAGTTGTTTTCTCTTAAAGAAGTTATTTTAAACAAATAAGATTGAGCTGAATAATTTTGAATGCTCCTTGTAGGTTTAAAATTGTCTCAGCAGGTGACTCTGAAGAACAGCAGATAAGCATACAGGTGTAGATTTTATATGGCAGCTCAGAAAGTGTGTGTTTGAACGCTGCCTGCTGTGCACACTGCATACACCCCGATGACCGACTCCACCGACCACCACAACACTGCAGCACTCGATTCCCTCGCCGGCGCCAGGGGAGCACCACAAATTGCTACCTGGTCTGTGGGAAACACTGTGGTGTAAGTGAAACAATATGCCAGAAAGTCGATGTGATAAGGGAGCCCTATGGAGTCCCTGGACTACAATCAGGACCAACCCTCTATCTGTAACTGCTCATTGCTGTAACTTGTCTGCCAAATGAATTTTCATCCATGGCAATTCCCTTAAAAACAGGAGGAGACTATGTTCCCTCCAGAAACAATGGTGTCCTTAAACCATCAGTGCTCAGACCTTTAAAAAAACAAAACAAAAAAAAAAACAGCTCAACAGCTACATATCTCAGTCTAAAGGCTTCAGCGTGTGAAAGTTTGTGTCATTTTAATTGAAACAATACTTCACAAATATGCTTTGTTTGGAAAGGTTGCTGGGAAGAAGTCTCTTCTCTCTGAAAAGAGCATTTCAGCACAGCTGCAGTCAGGTGGACGATGGTCTGGAATCATTCAACATGAAATGAATGTAGCTGTGCACTTGTTTGAAGATTTTCCAACAGCCACTTGGATTTAAAAACATTTTCCTGACTGATATTTTTGTCTTATTGATATTGGTACCAGCAGCAATATGCTTTCTACTACTTATAAATGGTTAGTTTAACTATTTTAATAACATTATTCTACTGTGGAATGACAACAAATTTACATATAACCACCATAAGTGAGAGAGAGCGGACCTTTTATGGAAGTGTAAGAGCTCAAGGATGAAAATGAAATTCTGAAAACTGAGGTAATGATGGAAAATAAGCTTGAAGAATTGTTTTGACTTAATTTTAAAGGATTAAAGAGAGAGATGCATAATGAGAAGGCTTTTCTGATACAGACTGGAACTATTTCGGGTCCAATCAGTGTCAAGAAAAGCAGTATGTGATGTGAATGTGTGTTATCTGTGTCTGTTTTTACTCAGGTACCTGGTGAATCTGGGCTGCATTAAACCCCTGTGTGATCTGCTGACTGTAATGGACTCCAAGATTGTCCAAGTTGCTCTAAACGGGCTAGAAAATATACTGAGACTGGGCGAACAAGAAGCCAAGCAGGAGAACAACGGCACTGGTGTCAACCCTTACTGCAGCTTAATTGAAGAAGCTTATGGTACTTCGCACAAACTGCACACAGTTACATGAAATTCTACATGTAGATGTGAGTCCCAGTATATCCTACATAATTTGTAGTAATTAATGAATCATTTATACATGACAGAATTGTCATAAAAATTTGTTTTTGAACATATGTGAAACATCATCTTGTGTATCTTCTGACATTTGTTAAGTCGTTAATGTGAAATGAAGTATTATGAACTTCAGAAAGTGTCTGTTTTGTTCACATCATGATTGTTAATGCCATAACAGTGTCAGGTGATTAGTTAAGTTGGTTTAGAGGAAAAAAAAGGCTAAGAGCTGTATGATTCAGCGGAAAATCAAGTAAAAATCTCACTAATGTTCTCTTCTACCTACGTCCTCAAGTGTCACTTCTGGTCTGAGTGCAGTGACTGGGCTGTGTCGTAAACCTTCCTAAACATTCTTCGCTCATTTTTCTAGGCCTGGACAAGATAGAGTTCCTTCAGAGTCACGACAACCAGGAGATCTACCAAAAGGCCTTTGACCTAATCGAGCACTACTTCGGGGTGGATGAGGAGGACAGCAGTCTAGCCCCTCAGGTGGACCAGGCCAACCAGCAGTTCCTCTTCCCTCAGCAGGAGGCTCCCATGGAGGGCTTCCAGCTTTAAGTCTGTGTCCCTCCCCTAAAGGAACACCACTTATTCACTCTTTACCTCCCTGTTTTGTGGTGGGCTCCTAGAGGCCTGAGTCATGCCCCCATATCTTTGTCACTGACCACCACAAGTGATTACACACATTACCTGCTCAATAGATGAAATCTAAAACTGGCTCCCTCTTCAGCTTAAAACCGCCCTCCCTTACATTTTTTTCCAGCCAGTGGACTGACCTCTCACAGGGAAGGCTTCAGATTATTATTATTATTATTTTTTTAATTGCTCAATGGATACCTCCTCCATTACACTTCTGCAGGGGATGCGAGTCTATCCTGGTATAAAATGCGCACACAACATGCTGCCATTTGATAGCTCTTAGATCCATTCACTGGCTGTAACGGGGGTTTCTGGTAAATATCATTTTACACATTTCTTTTCCAATGGGACATTCCTGTTCCCTGGATTACACATGCATCCCCTTGCAGAGTGCACCGACTGGGACATGAGGTGAAGTGTACCCAGCTCTTGATGTCAGTCTGATTTTTTTTTTTTTTTTTGTGCAATTCAACAAAATTAACTAACTTTATCCCTTCTTAGTTAAATAACTTTTTTTTCCCCAACCTTTATTTATCTGCTTAATCTTGTGTTCTTTGTGGTAAGTGCTTGGTTTTTCTACTAACAGGCACCCATATAGTTTAGGCTTTGGGCTGATGTGAATTTGTTGCCCGAGCCATTTAAAAAAAAAAAATTTGTTTTTTTTTTTCTTTCAAAAGACAAGTTTCTGCGGGGGGTGTGTATAAAAGACAATGACTTTAGGAAGGGCGTATTGGTGAAGGTTTTGGGTTTTTCTTGGTTTTGTGTGTGTGTGTGTGTGTATATGCACACATATACGTGAATGATCAGGTTTTGAGGGTGGAGTAGTTAGAGATCCAATGTTCGTCGTGTGCTGTGTTCTAAATAACAATACATCTGACTTATGAAGTGATCTAACTATTAAACAAGGTGTAGTTTGCTGTTTAGGGGGAGAGGAGCCAGCAGCAGCAAAGCAAACGTGTTTTTATATTGAACCGCATTCAGTGGATCGCATAGACTGAAAGTAAGGTAGAATACCTTTTGTAGTAATTGAAGTTTCAGAAGAAGCAGCATTTATGATATGCGATTTCACTGAACCGCCGTGTAAACAGGTTTCTGTTGGGCAGCGTGGCCCTGCGCTCCCACTCCTCCCGGGTTGTATGTGGTAGGGTTTTTTTTGCATGGTGTTCTGTTACCCTGCCTACAGTCACCACGTATCCCTGGCCAAACACAAGCAGTTTGAATGGAAAGATGGAAAACACTGTGAGATTTTCTTTGGACGCAGCGTCAGACTTTGAAGTCGGAACTGGGCTGTTTCACAGCGTTCTTTGGTGAACAGTGACAGTATAGTGACCATAGTGGTGTTTATTTTATTATTATTATTATTAATAGTAGAGTTGGTGCATAACATATGGCATTCTATATCACTAAATCTTTGAGAATTGGAGACGACAGCTGATGATGATATTTGCATGGGTCTGTTGTGGTGTGTATGGGTGTTTATAAATAGCCGATTCTCTGCCTGATGAGGAAAGTCTGCTGCTTGTGTGCCCCTCCTGGGTTTAACAACAGTCAAAGTTTGGCTGGGGATATATCTGAGCTGAGTGACGAGCCTAGCTGTTACAAAAATTCAAATATCAACATATATTTGAATTTTGATCTATTTGCATTATGTATATTTGCGCACACTTCATGCACACTTGCAGACAACACCAGCAGACACCATACACACACCTTGCACAGATCAGTGGCTAGTAGCAAGTAAATCAGTTTCCATAATGGCAGGGTTTTTCTGAAAGACGTGGGTTTGTTTTCTTTCTTTTTTTTTTCTTTCTTTTTTAAATAAATGGCTATAAAATGTTGCCCTTGGTTCTGTTATTAGGAGTTTGTTTTAATTCGGATAATGAGATGAGGAGCAACTTATGGAAACTTTTTTTGTTGTTGTTTCTAGCCACAGGACTTATGATGGATTAAATTAGCACAGTAACCCCTGACCACAGATTGACTCTGCTTCTGAGAGACGCTGTCTCAGGTCGGCGCTGAGGCTTCGGCAGTGAAGCGGAACTGTGGTTGTGTGATGTTTGACTGACAGGCACTCTGTGAGGGAGAGGTTGATTGACCCTATCTAGACTACGTCCCGATTAGAGTCTGGGACCTCCTGTTCTGTGGATCACTGACGCAGCTCTGCTTTAACATTGTGGACGTTTGAACAGAATTGGGTTTCTTTTTGGCAGACGTGAATAGAACAGTGCTGTATGGTTGTGTACGCTCTTGACAGGAGGGGACAGATGACAACAAAACAAACGCAATTTCAAGAACATATACAGGATACATGGACATGTTTCTGTTCAAGTGTTTCAATTTTCACAAACCTCTAATTTCTGTTGTCAATGAATAGGCTTTGACTGCTAGTATCCACAGAACGCGTACTCCTGGCTGATGAGAGGTCAGAATCACGACTAATTGAGCAAACCTCTACATGACAGATGTGTAGAGCAGCATTTAGAACTGAAGTCTTTGATTTCACAGCCAATTCTGTGCTTGGGCTAAAAAAAATAATGCCAGAATTGCAATATTAAAAATGATAATTGCATCAACCAGGAAAAAAAAAACAAATATTTTTCTTAAAATGAAAATGCACTCCTGCTCACTAAAGTGCCAATCTGACCAACAAAGACTGGAGGTTCTTGTGTTCGTCTTTGACTTGTAGATTCTTTATATCTTTATTTACTTGAATGTGCACACTTTTTTGTGCAACAACATTGCTGCTCTATTTTCCTTATCTTTAAAGTTACATTATTTGCCATTGTTTCTTGGGAAAAGTGGCTTTCTTTACTGGGGCACCTAAATGACGATGTCCAGTTGTCTCAGAGGAGAAAAGACTTAATTCACTGCATAAAACTGGTCTTTCCAACGGCTTTCGTTGATGTGATGGTCCCTGCTACGAGTCTTCTAACAGTCTTCAGTGTGCGTAGCTGAGCTGCAGATGTTTTCAATCAAAAGAAGTGGTTTCATGCTGTAGATAAACTGGTTACATTAAGCATTTATCAGCATTGAAAAGCTGCAGTAAGTCCCTCTTTGTGCTATTAAAAAAAAAAAACTGTTGGCGCTGATGTGCCATTTTCAACCCTCAAATTTGTCA
>JBAMYA010000003.1:11287001-11308243 GCA_037176975.1 Arrhamphus sclerolepis
ATATTTATTCAGCGGCTGCGCGTTGCATCATGACGCAATTGACGTCTATAGACGTCAATGGCAGTCAGTGAGTTAAGGGTGTGTTAGATCACATTTTCTTTCTTTTGCTGAGCTGTAAAGAGGATTTACGTCTGAGCGCCACGATTGTGTGTGCAGGAGGAAGGGATCCAAAGGACCCGGCTAGAGGAGGAAAAGAGGAAGGAGGTGACTTCTCATTTCCAGGTGACGCTGAACGACATCCAGACCCAGATGGAGCAGCACAACGAGAGAAACGCCAGCCTTCGACAAGAGAACACAGAGCTGGCTGAAAAACTCAAGAAGCTGTATGAACAGTACAAACTGCGGGAAGAGGTGAGCGTGAAGGTTTTTTCTTTTTTTTCTTGTCTGCATCTTCTTCTTTTTTTTCTCGTCTATGAATGAGATGTGTTTCTATCTTTTCACTCTGTGGGACGCCACCAGCACATTGACAAAGTGGTGAAGCACAAAGACCTCCAGCAACAGCTGGTGGATGCAAAGCTGCATCAGGCCCAGGAGCTTCTGAGGGAGTCAGAAGAACGGCACGAGAGAGAAAAAGACTTTGTAAATATCTGTATTATAGACACACCAAGATACACGACAGATGCACAAGCACAGGATTTGTCATGTTACACGAACCCAGCAAGCACTTCTGTTCTCATCTGCAGTTGCTAAAAGAAGCCGTAGAATCTCAGAGGATGTGCGAGCTCATGAAGCAGCAGGAAGTTCACCTCAAGCAGCAGGTTGCTCATGATGTTACCTCTCAGATTTAGATGAATTATGTTTGTTTGTTGCAACAAAACCATTGTGAAATTGACGAAAGCTTTGTCGTGCCATTTTCCTCAGCTGTCGCTGTACACAGAGAAGTTTGAGGAGTTTCAGACGACTTTGTCCAAGAGCAACGAAGTCTTTACCACATTCAAACTGGAGATGGAGAAGGTGATGTGCTTCTGTGAAGGTGAAAGACAACATTTGTGGCATTTCTTGGTTCACCTGCTCAAACCGTGCTCTTTCTTTTTCTCCCTCTGTACGCACAGATGACTAAAAAGATCAAAAAGCTGGAGAAGGAGACGGCGATGTATCGCTCAAGGTGGGAGAGCAGCAACAAGGCTCTGGTTGAGATGGCAGAGGAGGTAAAGCAGCTTTGTATTGCCTAAAAGAAGCCCATATTAACGTTATTTTCAAGTGTTTGAGAGCTGCAGCATCAAAGATTCATGTACAAGTTTTAAAATGTATAACTGCAGAGGGCTGAGCCAGATTTGTTTAATCTTTCCAATTGAATAATTATCACAGTAAGCTGCTCATAATGAGGAGCTTCAACATGTGTGTGTTTGTGTGTTTACAGAAAGGTGTGCGGGATCGTGAATTTGAAGCACTTCAGGGTAAAGTCCAGAGGTTGGAGAAGTTGCGGCGAGCGCTAAAAGTTGAACGAAACGAGCTGAACAAGAAGGTCCAGAGCCTCAGCGGGCAACACGGCAGCTCTGCAGGAGCCCCCACGTCCGACCCTGGGACCGACTCCCCCTCCCCACCGCCTACAGACTCTTTGCTGGAGCCCAGCCCCTGTCCTGGGCCAGACATGTCCTCCAGCTCCCACCCCTGCCACTGTGACCAACACCTGGAAGCAGACACCCTACTAGAAGAGGCAAACGCTCCGCCTGTCCCTGCACAGCAATGAAGCAGAGCTGCTCACGTTCTCCTCCTCCAGCATCTACCTACCAAAAGAAAAGCCACCAGCCCACAATCCACTACTCCTCTGCTGGTGTTACACACTGGTCTGGAAACAGATAAGATGGTCACATATCTGAGAAACTTTTAAAAGAACGGCTAACTTGTGTCCTCCCAGTAACCCCTGCAGATTTTTATAAAGTTAAAAAAAAATAAAAAAAAATAAGAAAAGTTCAGGGTATGTACATGCACATTGTCAGGATGTGATATTGTTAAAGCATTGACAATATTTGCAATAACCCAGTTTCCTATGATAAGTTCAGTTATTTTATTTTACCCTTTAAGACTCATGGGCATTGGTAAACAAATCGAATAAGGTTTTACCGAGTTGCTTGGGATGACACAAGTTAAAGTTGATTTATGGCAAAAGGAGTCACATGAGGATGAATGGCATTTATGGATGTGTGTGTGTTAGTCTCATTTTCAGTTTTTGTAAAAGTTTCCATTCTAAAAGTCTCTTTTATCAAATTGAAAGTTTTCCTTTCAAGTCAAGTCTTAACAGTAATGTCAGTTTCTGTAACCAGTAGGTTAAAATAAGGCAGAGTATTGAAGGACATTTCTTTTTATTCCACACGACTGTTTTTCTTTCTTTTTCTGTAGTTTTTTTTTTTTGTTTTTGTATCTTTTACTCTCATGATGAATTATTTGTTCTTTCCCTTGTTGACATCAGTTACTTTTGGCCAATTTTCTTAAATACATTTGCATAAATGTTTGTTTAATAACCACTTAAACTATTTAATTCTGTGCATTTGTTGTGGGATGCGTGTGAAATATGGGTTGGTGATTGTGTCCTCCTGATCTTGGGAATAGCAGTAGCTCGAAATCAGGTTTTAACAAGAGAATGTTCAAGTACCTCTATGCAACGCTTGTGTCTTGGTTTTATTCTGTGGCAGTCTGAACTGACAAGCACTTAGCTGAGAATGTATGTTCACTATAAACACTTTCCTGCATAGAAATGCTGTCTATTTTTTACCGTTCTCGCAGCAGAATATTTGTTTCCTTTTGGAGGTGAGGTTATGTTGGATCATATCTGTCAAGCTGCTCTTACTGAATTTGAACATATTCGTTTGCATCTCTCGCGATGCTTTTTAAAAGGTGCAGTGACTGAGCCACGTGGGTAAACAGGGAAATTCAACTTCTCGGTGAAATACTTGACTTCTCAAATGTTTCATTTCCAGACATGTCCGTTCCTCGCTCCACATGCTTCTGTACTAACCATTTCGTAGCATTGATCAAATAGTGACAACTGAAATGTAAATGGAAAAACTAACTTCTTCCATCGTCCAGTAGGAGGGATTCATTGTACTCAAGTTCGTTGACCATAAGAAGGAACCAAAGACATTTCCTTTTTGTCTTTTGCAGTACTTTTATCTGGCCTTGTATATTTTGTTTCTTGTTAAATAAAAAAAAATGTAACTGCATAAGATGGAGTTCTTGACTGACTAGTCTTATCGAGTGATGTAAAAGTAGCTACATGTCTCTGAATATGTTTTACTATGAGATATTTGTTACATTTTTTTTCTAATAAAGAGAATAATTGAATATATTTTTAGTGTAGTCTGGATCTCACCAGCATCTTTGTTACGTCTAGTGGGTTTAATCTTAAAAACTCCTAAATATAGAAGTTCCTTTTAATATGCCCTAATGTCATCTTACCTGTGTCATTATGTGATAATGCTTTTGTTTTTTTTTTCTCTCCATTTATATTGCGCTGCATATTGATTTGGTAAAGGGCAATTTGGATACCCTTCTTGAGTCATTATCCCCATTTATCCAGCATTAGACCAGTACAATGACTGGTCAGTGAACTGCAACCAGTCTGTGGTGTCCTGCACTGGACAGCTGTGACACATGACATGGCTGGGAATTGACATTGGATTGTGGTTGCTAGGCAACTGATGCTCAGTATTACCCTGAGATTTTCTCTTTTGGTCATTAGTGGTGAAACTTCTTGGCTGCATGGTGGTCATCACTGTTGGTTGATATCCAGAAGGTTCCAAGTTCAAATCCCAGCAAGGGCCTTCTTGCGCAGTGTGCACGTGCGGTTGTGTGTCTGTTGGTGTCCCTGCATCTGTCAAAGTTGCTCCCTTTTCTTTTGGCTGAAGAGAGATGGGAAATATGGATAAACATCTTTTTATAGAAGCGCAATGGATTTTTGATTTTCAAAATATCAGTCAGGTTAATTTTTAAGTAATATTTACAAATTGTCTTCTAGTGTGTTACATGATAGATTCAAATTGAACCCGTTTCAGTTTCATGAAGGGGAGGAGACAAAGAGAGAAACTCAGGGTTTGTTGAAGTAATCCTATTCCAACCAGGTTTGGTTAAGAGTCAGTTACCGTGGTAACAGACTCGACATGAGTTACATCGGTATCTGAAACTGGCTTAACTGAACACTTTCTCAGTTTAACGCTGGTATAAAATATAATTAAATAAAATACAATGAAATGAAATAAAATATTGGTTATAATCAATAAACTAGATATTTCAGTAATACTTCTTGAAAATGTGTCTTTAGATCCATGTGGAAATATGGAAAGCACACACAATGTTTCCTCCACTGTGTAGTTACAAAAAGAGAATTTATCTTGGGAGTATATTTGTAAATCAGAATAAGAATCAGCTTTATTCACCAAGTACGTAGACACAAGGAAGTCTTTGCCAGCACTTGTCTGTCTTGAATGTGACCAATGACTGTTTATATAACGATTTTAAATAAAGTCATTTATTGTGTTAAGGAGCTCATATTTATAGAAGAGAGTAAAATTTATGTAGAATTATAATTCGACAGAAGGCGGATGGCGGAAGTGACGCATTGTTACCACGTGACCCTGGACCGCGTCCACTTCCTCTTCCAGCGCCGCTCCGGCTCCTGAGACACGAGTGTTCATTTTTTCTGTCTTTTCTGAGACTTATTAAATATACTGGACGGACTGGTAACACGCAACTGACAAAAATGGTCGGTATTTATCCAAATTAAACGTTTCCTGTGACTTTTGTTCTGCTCAAATGTTTGCCCGTTTGCTTTCCGTAATTTTTAGCTGTAGTTGTGCTACCGTTAGCTGCTGTTGTCATCAGTTAAAAGCACATCACACGAGGTTTATTACACGTTTTTAATACGTTATGCGTTTTCTGAAGCTTTACCATATATTATAATAAGTCGTCACACATGTTATCAAACATTATACCGCGTTTTTAACGGTTATGGGTAAAAAAAAATTCTTTCAGCCGTTTCTGGCAGCTGCTACAACAGGACTGGTGTTGGCTTTATTGCATTTATTTCCCTAACGAGTGTCTGCATATATATGAATGGTTAATGCGATAATCTGGCAAAAAAATTTGCAGCAGATGTTTTTATTTTATTTTTAGTGCGTAGGTGTGAGTGAGAGTAAATGTGTCCTTCACCGGAACCTTTGACAGTCTGAACGCACTTTATTAGCATTTAAAAGGATTTTATATATCACCAACTGTAAAACATTAAAGGACAGAACAGACAAAGAGACAAGACAGTGGTGGTGTCTTGTGCGCAGAATTGTGTTGTGGAGTACGTAAGTGAATGTGTAGTAGATTGTGTTACAGTAAAAGGACAAACATAAAACAGACGGATGTGTATATAAACAAAGTATAGAAAAATGGTCAACAGAAAAGTGGAGCACTTTCTACCATTATGCAGTGTGTGTGTGTGTGTGTGTGTGTGTGTGTGTGTGTGTGTGTGTGTGTGGACTGTAATGTTTCAACACTGAACCATGCTGTCACCCCTTGCAGAAACCCATCCTGCTCCAGGGCCATGAGAGGTCCATCACTCAAATCAAATACAACAGAGAAGGAGACCTGCTTTTCTCAGTAGCTAAAGACACGGTGAGTTGATGGGTTTTGTGGATTCATTTCATTGTGCGAGCTGAGGTCATTTGAAAGTTTATTTTCTTTTGTGATGTTGGACTGCAGGTGGCAAACGCATGGTACTCTGTCAACGGGGAGAGGTTGGGTACCTACAATGGACATACGGGAGCTGTATGGTGTGTTGACTGCGACTGTATCCTTCTGCTTCAGGATGTCTGTGAGAAAATGTTAGCTCCCCCTCTTGTATGTATTTTGTGTAATAATATAATTTATTTGATTGTAGTGAGTCTTGGTATTAGGCAGATTTCACCTCAGATAAACAACAACGTATAATGTTTTTCACTGGGCCCATTATTTATTCAAGATGTACCCCCATAATGCATTATCTTCTAGATCCACCTTTAGCAACAATATCTTTTAAATAGTTGACTCCGTTATGATTTTATCAGTCTCTCCCATCTGTGGAGGACTTTTGACACATTCTTTGCTTTAACTTTGCTTCTGTTTGTTGAGGTTTTTGGGACATTCACCAATGCACATCAAATTTTGGCACCTTTCAAACTATCAACCCTCCGCTACCATGCTCAACAGAGGGTGTGGCATGCTCTGCTGGAATTCTGTGTTTGGTAGTGATAACAAATTGAAACGGTCTAAACCAACAAACCTTTTCATCACAGCTGTATAGAAAATAGGTTCACTATCAGTACTTTCTGCTAATCACATGACCCATGATGTCTGAAACTTGATTTGACGCACACACACACCCCAGGTGACTGGTTCAAATGCAGATTTGGTGGTTTCACAAAGCGAGGAATGCTAACCCCTTCTTGTGAGTTGTTGAGACTTTTTCAGGAGAGGGGATGATTGAGAATTTGTAACGGAGCCCACTACAAAGTGAGCACGGTCCAAAGTGTGGAAACACTTAGATTTGATTTCATCCAACAAGATATACAATAAGATGTTTAATGTTGTTGCCAGTTTAGAATTTCAAGGTTTTCATTTTACATCTACATCTACATACATCCATGAATCTATCTTACAAAGGTCCACTGAATGCTGGTTAATTTTGCTTGACACATGCTTTAAAACTTTGGTGTTGCAGGTAACATCACAAGTTTTTTTTTGCATTTTCTTTGAACTTTGCTCAGTTTGACCTCAGACTGAACTTGGGGCGTTCAGTCTTGGGAAAATTGGCAACATTCTTGAATGTTTTCCCACTCCTGAAACCAGTCTTTCTCTCTGTAGAATGACACAAACTCCAAATTGTTTGGAAAAGTAATTTTATAACCCTTTCCAGATTGGCATGCAGCAACATTTGCTTCCCTGAGATCATTATAACACCTAAATACTTCAGACCCAGGAAAGTGCTAAAACGTATGCTTCCATAGACATCTGCTGGTGATCATTTCATTTAAGGCTGATCGTCAGCAGCACCTGGCAGAAATGGCAACTTCTTAAATCTTATGGAAGCAGTTAGGTGGTACTTGTATTGTACACATAATTTTCTTTTTGGTTTCATTTTTGTTTATATTTAAAAGGCTGGAATTGTGTAAAAAAAAAAAAAGTTGTTGCTGTTAGTTTGTAGTTTGATGTTGCAGTTTTCTATTACTAAGACCCACAGAATTAGATGGTTTTTTTATTTGTTTTTACCCAAAATGAAATATTGAAAGTGACTATACGAACTTCTGCACATGACTGTATTTGTATTCATCTTGTTATGGAGTGTTTGTGGATGTTTGCTGATGAAAGGCAGGGTTGGTTTCTTAACTCGCTCTCTCTCAGGGGACACTAAGAGCGTATTAACAGGATCAGCTGACAACAGCTGTCGACTGTGGGACTGTGAGACTGGTAGGTAAAAACAATAAAACTGAAGATTTGCACAGTTTTCACAATTCATGTGACATCTGAATACCAGAAGTAAACTTCAGCTTTAGAGTCAAGGGAAGGCAGTTCTTCTGTTTTGAATTATTTTGAATTTAATAGTGCATCCAGCTGATGTCATTTTGAGGTTGTTCCAGAGTTGGATGAAATACAACAGTTTAAAAAGCAACAAATTTGACATATTCTCTCTAATCCAAATGCATTGTTCCTGTTTGATTGAATGGGCACTCTTCTCTTTGAGCATTGCGTTTATATGTTGAGATGTCACTGTGTGTGTTCTACTGTCTGCTGGCCTTAAACACTTCTCAGTCCTGTTTTAAACTGGTTTTAAACCACCTTTAACAGGTAAACAGCTGGCTCTGCTCAACACCAACTCTGCTGTCAGGACATGCGGCTTCGACTTCAGTGGCAACATCATCATGTTCTCCACAGACAAGCAGATGGGTTACCAGTGCTACCTGAATTTCTTTGACCTAAGGGACCCACAGCAGATAGGTATATGCCACAAACGAACACACATTTATTTATTTTGTCGTAGGACTTAGATAGCACCTATACCTCCTTCCTTGCTGCGAAGCACAACATTATATATGTACTGTTGTTCACTTTCATTAAACAAATGTGAGAAGAGCCACTCCGTTGAAAAGGGTCCATTTATTAGTCTTTTGAGCTACTAAAATTCATTTCAGACCTGTCCAAAGCATTGTTAATTCCATCTACAACGCCAAAAAAACTCATGGTATTGGGACTGAGCATCTTACAAGAAAACCACTTTTAAGTGAGGCTAAATGAAAAATAACATGCTTCAATCTACCATGGAGCATAAAGGTAGTTCTCTGGAGCTTTTAAAAAAAAACAAAAAAAAAAACAGGTTATGTGGTCTGATTGCAGTTTCAAGGACTCCTAGAATGATGTCAGGGTTGAAACTGTCAGGAGATGAAAGGTGCATCCCCGTTAGCGGGGTCGGGGTTAGCGATAAATCTTGGAGTCTAGAAGTTTAACGGGGTTGACACCCTCCTCAGTCCTTTCAGCCGTTGCATCTGTTCTGATGATGGAGCTGGTTGCTAGGCAACTGCCAATTCCATACCACCTGGTGGTGACATAATACACCACATTAGCAGTTTGTCAGCCGCCAATAGTTTAAAGAAGAGAAAGATGAAAAGCGATCTAAAATGACCAGATAAACATTAGAGGAGCCAAGATAATGCACAATGGTGCACAATGAATGACGTCATCTCCTCCCTAAGGATGAGCCAGACCTGTGAATCCACATTTCTCTTCCTGATATCTTGGCTCATTTCTTTTCTATTTTCCCATCATGTCACATAAGGACTGTGTATTTGGGCGGTGCCTTAAAATACATCCACAGGTATGACTAATTAACTCAGGTGTTATCAGTTAGCCTATCAGAAGCTTCCAAAGCCATGACATCATTATCTGGGCTTTCCTAAGCTGTTTTGAAGCACAGTAATCTCAGGTATGTAAACATCTGATTTTGAAGAAACTAATAAAGAATGATCTGTCATTATTCTGACATTTGTAAAATGTTAAACATAACTTACCTTAAACAGGAAAAGTTTTGTCTGATTTAATGTCAGTGAGGGGAAAAAAAGGTTGTCTTTTTATACAGTGTACTTGAACTGGTTTCAAGTACACTGGTTGCTAATCAAAGCGTTGTCATGGTAAGTATGCTGTTGTATCAAAGCTAAATATTCTGAGGTGTCCTAATACTTTTTTTTTTCCTCGTCATGCATGTTAGCATCTCTAGAAAACATTGAGAGCTGCACGTGCTGTTGTGTGCAATTCCAACTTTGTATTTACATGCTGGAGAACATACTTCTCTAAACAGAGAATCTGTGTCCCTGCAGAGGACAATCAGCCCTACCTGTCCATACCCTGCAATGACTACAAGATCACCAGTGCTGTGTGGGGACCACTGGGAGAGTTTGTCATTGCCGGCCATGAGAACGGAGAGATCAACCAGTTTAGCGCCAAGGTTTGATAAACATGAAAGAATGAAGACCAAAGAATGCGAGTAAATGTGACTGTTAACAGCAACCGACTTTTTCGCAGTCTGGAGAGATCCTGAAGAAGGCCAAGGAGCACACCAAGCAGATCAACGACATCCAGCCATCAGTGGATCTCACCTTGTTCATCAGTGCCTCCAAAGACAACACCGCCAAAGTATGTCTGAACCACCACTTACCCTTAAAGCAACACAAAGGAACCTTCTTTATTTTTAGCTTAGAAGGTCACCCAGTAGGTGTGGAGGTTTAATTCCTTATTTCCCTTTGATCTTATTCCTGTTGTTGCAGTTTTCAGTTCTGTGACAGACACATCTGACCAATAAGATGTGAATGTTTTTGCCTGGTTTGAAATGTTACATTTAAGGGATTTCCTGCCTCATGTCCTTGTAGTTGTTTGACTCCAATTCCCTGGATCACATCAAGACATTTAAGACGGAGAGACCGGTCAACTCTGCTGCCATCTCGCCCATAATGGATCATGTAAGAAATGACGCTTATCCATTTTTAACACATAATTTAATATGATCCTGCAGTCGCAGGACTACATGATTTGACTTTATGAACCACGTGAGGCCTGCAATCCAAATCCAGCCCATGACTTTATTTTATTGGGACAACAAGAGAGGGTAAAGGCAGTTGTGTTGTTGGTGTGTAGACCAATTCTACTACTTTAAATATAGAGAGAGCTGACTAGTCCCAACACTGTATCTCAGTTTTATCTCCTGCAACAATCTCATTTGTATGTGGGGCGCTGTTACGGCCCAGGCCCTACTGGGCCTTCATGCAGATACAGCTGTGCAAGCACTCACTGGTAATTTGAATTATACTGTAAATGGGTTGAAAATGGGACTCCTTAAGGGATTGTCCATATTTTTTGCAGTGGTTACATTCAGGTACATGGGTCATGAATTGACATTGGCTCAAAACGGATGTCTCATCTGGGTCAACCACAGAAGCAAACCCAAGTGGGCTGTTGATGCGGGACCAGTGTTGAACCAGTGGACTATTCCATACAGGACCCCATTTCTCAGCTCCTTTCATCCTAGATGGCTCCACATGAAAATCTGAGAGTGCTGGATTTTTGGCAAACATGTCTAAGGACACAAGGTTTTTCTGGAGGGAAAGATGTTTCTCACTTTAAATATGTCTCCTCTAGCCTGTGTGTTGTTTTTGTTTTTTGTATTTTTACTTCTGGACAATGGCAGAGGGCTCAGTTGATGTTGAAGCTTTGACACCAAGCTCAATGTATTAATGTTAGCCTCCATGAACAGCATTAAACATTAGAAATAACATAAAGCAAAGGTTCCGGTGCAGCCTCATGCAATCAGGGAACTAATGGACACTACTTTAGAAGCATGTCATTAGTTGATGAAAGTACTGAATATCAGCCAAATTATAAATGATTTAGGTGGTGATGGGAGGTGGACAGGAAGCCATGGAGGTCACAACTACTTCCACCAGGATTGGCAAGTTTGAGGCCAGGTGAGTTTAAACACCAGTTTTTATTTATTCATTCATTTATAAAGAATTTTGAGTTATACTGTTGATCAATCCAGTCATGCTCACTTTCAGATCACATTGATTAAAAAAAAAGACACATTAGGACATCATCTGCATTAGGCAGGCTTGTCTTGGTAAGCCTTCTATTGTGTTTTTTTTTTTTTTCCAGGTTCTTCCATGCTGCCTACGAGGAGGAGTTTGGCAGGGTCAAAGGTCATTTTGGCCCAATCAATTGTGTTGCTTTCCATCCTGATGGCAAAAGGTACAAAAATGGAACAGCAGTTTTGTTGAAAGAGCTTCAGGTGTCCACTGTTAACTTTCCTGCTCCTGTCTTTACTCTCTACAGTTACAGCAGCGGAGGAGAAGATGGATACGTAAGGATTCATTACTTTGACCCTCAGTATTTTGACTTTGAACTGGAGGCTTAAACTACCAGCCCTACTCAACCCCACAGCTTCAGTTAGTTATTCTCAGAAGCAGAAGAGGGGTGATCAAGTCCACCTCTTCCCCCTCTGAACTCATCCTAAGTCAACTTAAAAGTAAAGCGTTTGCCAGGTGTGATTGCATTTAGTTTGTACTCTTTTGATTACTTCACAATAAATGAAAAGACATGGAGAGTGGATTTTTTTTTTCTCCCCTAACAACCCTTTTGAAATACTGGACCTGATGGAATCTGAACGGCTGTTTTGTATCATGGAAGTCTTTTAACTCATTCCTTAATGTATTTTGACAAATGAGCGACTGCTGCATTCTGTTGCAAAGTTATAAAACATTTTATCGAAATGTTTCCGTGATAATTCCTTACTCGATCCTTAGAGGCATTACCGTACAAGTGTTTGTGAATCTCACACTCAAGAGCAAATATAGTATCATTTTTCTTTATTTTTATAACAAAGTTATGACAATGCACATTTCATAAGGATTCGAGACGACCACATGTAGAGGGGCCACACATTGGCCCGACTCCACCTTCATGTTGAATGATATAAAATATAAAAATAAAGTCAGTCACAAACATCAGCCTCTGCAGAGGTTCACACACATCCACACATGAACATGCCAACAATCAAAGGAGAAAATAAAAACCATTGAGATATTTATAAAGATGGACCAAAGGGACTGGCTGTGTACATAATTTTAAATAACTTAAGAGTTTAGGAGCTGTCAGGAGAAAGAAGGGAAACGTATATGCTATAGGTGAGATCATTCTAAACATGCATTCACTAACAGCCTGAAGCTGGTTGTTCTAACAGCATTATAAATAGATGTTTAAAAAAAAAAAACTAAGGAGAGCCTTTTCAATGTGAGCACTGGAAAACTACACCCCTGCAGCCCCACAAAACATTTTATATTTTTGAATTCCAACATGGGAACAGTAACACTCCAGGTTTTCTTCATATAGCAGACCTGGTTCACACAAAATCACAAATTTGCATTATTTTTTATTTTTTTATGCTACATGAAATGTCAAAGTGGGGTTTACAGTACCAACAGGCAGAGGCTCAAATCATTAATGCTGAACCAGTGATGAAATGCTGCTGTAGCAATCTCCCTTCACCTGACACTGATCTCAACTATAAAATGCAGCATGAACCAGGTTTGCCTGTAAGAACACAGTAAGAGAGAGATACAAAAAAGGTCCTATTGTTGCAGGGGAACACAGAAATCTGTGGGGCTTGAAGACAAATCTATAAGTAAATCCACTTCTCTTTGTGCCAGACTTCAAGTCGTCTTCCCCTCTTCTTTTGGTCTGAAATACAAATAATTTTGTTTTAAGGAAAAAGGAGGGCTGACATTTTGCTGAATTAGTAGGTACTTATTCAGGGAGTGCTGATTACTGCATATGATGAACCACAGCTCCAGTTTTCATTCTTTCAACATTGCATACAAAGAACGAACAACATTCTCCATCTTTAAATTATACAACATGTGGTTTAAAACATAAACAAACACTATCCACACTTTTAATATAACCGGACTCAGACGTCCCAGTTTAGTTTTTTCTTACCCTGATGTGTCCATCTTTTCCTCTTCCTTCTCTTCCTCTTTCACTTCTAGAAAGCAAACAGAAGTTATTTTAGTCGATAATGATAACAGGACAGGGAAATTAATCAAAACCGACATTCAGAACCAATAATCAACGTAATCTTGCTCATGTCAGTTATTCTTTGAAATTATTCATTTAATGACCATATAGTTGAACTGCTTTTTTTCCCATTTATTTAAGGATCAAAAAATATGTACTCTTTTATGAGAAATATCTCAGTTTTAATAGTTGATTACATTTGCAGCAAAAACCTATGAAGGCAAAAGATAAAACACTGCTAAAATAATCACTGTTTAATCGTAATTGTTGTAGCTTGTTCAATGAATTGTGATATTGATTAGAGGTCATGACCGAGCTCTAAATAATAATATTAATAAGATGTCCTAAATGTGACTGTTCACACCTTTATTTTCCTCCACTTCCTTCTCTTCCTCTTTCTTTACTCTCTTCGCCTTTTTATGGTTGGCTGCGTTCCTGCGGCCTCCTCCCTGCCCCTCTGCCTCGTCCTCCGAGTCTGAAAACTCTTCTTCACAGGCTATCCTCTTATCATGCGCCCGGACTGAAACACACACAAAAAAACAAAAACATATTTTGTCAACATTTAGAGTTTGAAACACTAATACTTATAATTTTCTTTAAAATATTAAAGCTAATTCTTGTTAAACATCTCTTACTAGAGATGCGTTTCTCAGGGTCTTCCTCCTCCTCATCCCCGCTCTCCTGGTGAGGAGCATCCTCGGGGATCGCCTGCATCTGGACACCAGGGGCGTGAGGCAGCATACGGAGGTTTTCAAAGAGCCGCTGTTTGATTTTCTCCAGGTACTCGTTGGTATTCTGGTTGGTCATGTTGGAGGGGCTGATGTGCAATTTGAAATCAGGCCCAAAGTATTCAAAGTAATCATTGTAGGGCAACTCGTTAGGGATGGAGCAATCCAGGGCAACGGCAGTTTCATAGGTCCAGCAACGTGCCACGTTACGAATGGTGTAGCCACCTCCACCCAGCATCAGCAAAGGGAGGTTAAAGCTTTTTATATACTCAACACACTTGGCATGACCTAGAAGAATCAACACATACTTAGATTAACATCTTGATGGTGTAAAAGTAGTTTTACTAGGAGTTATTTGCGATATGAAATGTGTTAAGACCTTTGATGGTGAGGTTGAAGCAGCCCAGCCTGTCTCCAGAAAGAGAATCTGCTCCACACTGCAGAACCACAGCACTTGGCTGGTACATCTCCATGACTTTTGCCATGATCTAACAAAAAAAAACAAAAAACATTCACATTACATTATTCAGAGCTCAGCCAGGTGTTTGTTGACACTGAAGTACTTTTATAGTGAGCTTATAAATCAAAATAGTGTCATGTTAAAGAAACTTACTGGTTTGAAGATGGCTTCATAAGACTCGTCATCAATGCCGTCTCTCAGAGGGTAGTTGACTGCGTAATATTTGCCCTTCCCTGCTCCAATGTCCTATAAATATTAGTTATTTCATTAGATTAATGTCAACCTATTTCCCACAGGGACAATGACAGCTTTTCCAACAGGTGCACTTACTCTCAGGTCTCCAGTACCAGGGAAGTACTCTCCATACTTGTGGAAAGAGACTGTCATGACCCTGTCAGTGGTGTAGAAGGCTTCCTCGACTCCATCGCCATGATGGATGTCGATGTCTATATATAGAACCCTCTGGTGGTATCTGGACAGGGAACAGAATTCAAGTTGTAAAATATGATATATTTTCTATCACCGAAAAAAAGAAAAGATGATAATGTTAGAAAAGTGTGTAGCAAGTGTGGCTATAACCATCTAAACCACATCTTAGTGTGTTCCAGATTTCTGCTGGACAGATAGATAAGAACAATAAATGATGAGATAAAAAAAAGAGAACACAGTAGTGCTCACTTAAGCAGCTCCAGGATGGCAAGGACAATGTCATTGACGTAGCAGAAACCAGAGGCCTCAGACTTCTTAGCATGATGGAGTCCACCAGCCCAGTTGATGGCGATGTCTGTCTGCTGCTTGTTCAGTTTCACTGCTCCAGCTGAAGCGTGCAACAAACAAACATGTGTTATAAACTTCCATGTTTGAACCTAAACTTACTTTGTAGTTCTTTAACAACCCTGAATGACATAAACTAACAAGATATTTAATTAATTGTTCATATACGATATATTTAGTAACAAAAAACAACAACATTCAGTATGAAATGTTTTTGTTAAAATTAAATAAAATAATAATTGCATCAGGAAACTAAATGTATTCTTAAGTGAAACCAGCGAAAACCAAAGAATACAAATACACTTTTGGTTTTTCTTCTTCTATAAACATGGTATGGATGACCATATTGTTAATAATTTGGGGTTTAGCACTGTGTTTGATAAAGCTCAGTTTGTCATGTACGTCCCTCCTGCATGAGTAAGGGCTACGCTGATTATATCCAGTGCAGGTGAAACAACATACCCACAGAGCCACCTGTTGAGAGCTGGCAAAACTCAAACAGACCATCAAACACTGGACAGTCCTCTCCAACATTAACTGTGAGAAAAAGAACAAGAGGATCTGAATATAAGTGAACGTGAAAGCGGAGGCATGTAGCCAACAAGAAGAAAACGGAACTCACATCTCTGCATTTGTTTGCTGTACTCTGACATGTTGTCTGGACGGATGGACCTCAGGAACTTGATGTAGTCATCACTGTGGTACTTGGTCATCTCTTCACCACTGGCTTTGTGTGGTCTCTGAAACGTTGCAGGACGGAAAGAAGAAACAAAGAATGTTAAAACTTCACTGTTTAGAGCCATCAACAAAGTAAAGGCTCTGGTTACACTTATACTGCCAAGTACTCAACTTAGGTAAGATGTTAAACAAATATTGTGCACTGCAAATTAATTTAAACATCTTTATTCTGGATATTATCTTGTTGTATGATTGATTTACATGGGTATTAGTTTGTCTGAAAGGTCCTTTTAATTGCTTTCCTCGTATGTATATATGAAATTGTAGTAGTATACCAAGTACAATAAAGTCAGCAGCACTTGCTGCTCTGCCTGCACAATGTTGTTTACATAATCACTAAAACACTGCAGTGTTGCCTTCCTGACATGATACAGACAGAGGTCGGCTGGGAAGAAAATATTTCTGTTTTTGAGGGTAGACTGGATTCCAGGAAAAACAAAATAAAAATGTATCAACCTGGATGTCGCCTTAATCTAGTTCCAACCAGTGCAACCAAATGAGCAGCATGATTGTGTATTGATCCAGTATGTGTAAATTAAAAAGGGATGGGCCATTTAATAATATACATTATGAGGGACATCAAGGCAATAAAACACTTTTATGTATCATTTTTGTAATGACATAAGTTGTCATGACTTACATAGATCTCCATTTTCCTGTAGAGTCCATAGTTGAGGAGGAGGTTGTGTGTCATGCGAATCCTGTGTGGTTTCATGGGATGGCCCTGGCCATAATAGTAGTTTCCCACATCACCTGTGTGACAATACGCCATTCAGAAAAACTTTATATCACAGGGTAAAGAAAATAACAGACTACCAGCAACATTATCCAATTACAATGCAATTCTGATTTTAGTTCAGATTCATAACTACAAGTGTCTATTATCAATGTGTGTATTATGTTTATTATAAGAAAGCGTCACATTTCTGAGACCATATTAAATATATTATATATTTGACTCAGACAAAACAGACACTTTTTGCAGAGATCTCAACAGTGACTTCTTCCATTTTCACAGTGCTTTTTTTTTTTTTTTTTTTTTTACCACTAAAGGACTATTCTGCCAGTGCGTTTTTCCAAGTTCTAGCCGATTGAGGAACAACCCATCACACAATACTTGGGGAAAAGCTGGATGAATACAGATGAGTTCATTCTCACACATATTGTATGTCCACAGATTGCTTATAACAAATCTAGGTTTACATGCTGAAATGACAATTCTGGTCTGTAAATTGTAACTGATAATATCCCATATTGAAGGTTAGCAAAGTCAGTCTCATGTCTGAATCATCAGGTTCAACAACTAGTCACCATAGGACTGGGTCTTCATGCACACGCATGGAAATCTAGAACAAAAATGAAACAAGGAATCTAGATGCTGATGATAACATTGTAAATTGAGGCTAAAATCAAAGGTTTTTCCTTTGTTTTAAAGCCAACTACAACACTCAATGAGGTTGTGAACTTGTTTTTCTTTCATATGTGCAAGTTTATAAAAAAAGATTTGACTCTGAAGTTAGAATCATTAAGTCACAATGCAAAGCCATTTAGTGGCAGAATTATTTATTTTCTCTCTCTCTTTTTTTTTTTTAAAATAGGTTTGTTATTTTCTTGATCATCTGCTTTATTGCACAAGAAAGGAGCATCTGGATGTTTTATATCTTTAAATGAAAGTGCTTGTTAAATCCTGTTGGATAATTTTAACATAATACGAATTCTGGTCCATGCCAGCCAACACTAATCCCACTATACATGTGACTATGAGTTGACAATTTCCTGCTAAACATACACAAGTATAAGTATGTTAATTCTAGGGCACCAATTAATATTTATGCATTACACCACCAGCCCGTATCCTCCACATACTGCATAACTAAGTAGAAAGTTCTCTTCTTTTCTGTTGACCAATTTTCTCTACTTTCTATAGACTGCTTTTTAATGTCTGTGTGTGTGTGTGTATATGCAACACAATCCACACATTCACTTACATACACACATACATCACTTTCCTGCACACACCGCACCACCACTGTCTTGTCTCTGTCTGTCCTGTCCTTTTAATGTTTGACTATTGGTAAATTTAGTCCTCTGACAGAATCAGGGTTTAAGGTGTTAATAAAACTTGCTAGATCAGACTGTGAAACACGCTCTCACAACGCTGAAGTTGGCTTCCCATTCACACAAAGAATAAAGGACTATACTACCGCATTTTAGAGTAACAAGGCCATTTTATAACAGGTCCAGTTCAAGAACCACAACCTGCTCAAACCTGGATTAAATTATCTTTTAGATAGCAAGGGACATATTAAGCTCGGTCTGTGATTTGTTAAGCCTTTATTTGATTGTGAAAATGTGAAATAGGCCAATTTTCTGCCTTTTTTTAACCAACAGGGAACTAGTCTAAGGTTTGACTGTCAAAAAAAAAAGAAAAGAAGGTTTCAGTTCATTTTTGTGGGTACAGTATGGGAACAACAATGCAAAACATAAATTTGCTTCTTGTTTCTTCGGAATGTTTTGTAAACCAAGCATTTTCAAAATCAAAATTTTAAAATGTGCTTTATAAATAAATGTGATTGCTTGACTTATCCGTTGCTCCAAGAGTACAATAAAGCAGTTCACCTCCAGGACAACAGGGGGCGTAGCATTTTTTTTCCCGGTGACCAGCTTGATATCCTGCTTGTGGTCAATGGACAAATAAACAACTAACAGCCACACACAGACCTGGCAACGTTTTCTGAAACAAACCCAGAAAGTGGGTCATGTAGAAACTATGTTGGACATCCTTTCTGAAACAGAGCCCAGGGAAGAACAGAAACTGAGAGCAGGAGCTGGAAACTTACCAACAGTGAGCAGAAAATGCTCCATGGTCAAACTCGGCTGGAGTCTGTTTCAGAAAGTGGGTTACGGAGAAATTCCATAAAAGGTAATGGAGTGAGCTGAATGAAAGGAGGCCCGGTTCCACTCCACGGTGGTCAGCTCTTCTGATAGCTGTTGCTACATCAAGTCGATAGCAGCAGTTGAATTCAAAAATATCAACTCGAGCCAGCTCATTTGTCCGCGACACATCACTGCTTTCTACAGCCATACAAACGCAGTCATACCAGATTCACCCACTCCCCTCCCCAAACTATATTGCTAAAACTTGTCTCTGTGTGACCACAAACACCGTTATTACCATCTTTTCTTCTATTTTAACTCACTGACTGCCGTTGACGTCTATAGACGTCAATTGCGTCATGACGCAACGCGCAGCCGCTGAATAAATATTAGTCTTGTGAACCACTAGATGGCAGCAGCGCCCTTCTCTGTGACAATGCAGGGCGCTGACCATCCAGTGGACAGTATGAAATTGGGGGGTGGAGAGAGAAAAGGGAACGGCGTGCGTAGTCCAACAACTTGAATCTGCTTACAATTGAACATTTTTTCGGTGGCAGTGGTTCGGCAGTGCATGGCGACAGAGAAAGAGATGGCGATTGTAGAGCGGTGGAGACGAGCGCGCTGCGCTGGCACGTGTGCCACCGCATCGGTACCAAAATGTGCCAAAACCCGCTGGCAGTGAATGAGTTAATATCATAGAGGTGGCTCTGTGGAATATAAACATGCAATTTCTGGAAAATTACCCGTGCACAGGTGTGCACTGAACCAAAGACAACAAACCAAAACAGTTTGGTTTGAATAACTATTTTGTTACATCCCTAATACACACACACACCTCCAGGATTTTGCTATATTTAACAAAAATTCAATGAAAGTCCGCAATATGTGAAGAAGGTTACAGGTTTTCTAACTTACCACAATATCTCTGCAATTTTTGGTTACACAGAGCAAAATGAAAATGGTACAAAAATGGAGCAAACTACAAGTCTCACTGGAAGTGAATCTACAAACACTTGCTCCATTGGTTATTAAGATGTGGGTTTTACCAATCTTTCAAAGTAAGAAAGCAATCTGACAACAAAAATAACAGAGAAAGACCATAAAAAACTATTTCCAAAGTAACGTTCCCAAAGTAGATGCTATTTATTCTATATGCCGTTAAACACCGTGGTGGAACACAGACGGAAATCTTTGCTGGATAGCCACTTTTCTGCAATAAAATGTTTAAAATCTATGTTAATGTCTCATGACAGAGACAACTTACTGTCACAGACGCGAGTCTGTGTAGTGTTCAGGTAAGATGTCAGTTTGTGATTTTGAATTTCTATGATACATTCAGGTATATTGACATACACATGAAATGGGAGCTTTTTTCCTTTTTTTTATGAGGTAGTTACTAATTTAGAATTTTCTGACTTTATATTGTTGCATTTAACAATATAAAAGCTTAAAAGGCATTTAAAAAGTTTGTCCATTACACGCAAGAATTATTCTGTTTGGCTCTGAGCTCAATTAAATAATTACTTTAGGTGATTTTATTTATTTATTATTTTTTGTGTGCAAAATTGGATATTTGTGTTATCACAAAATAGAAACATCTTGGTGATCTTATCCAAGCACATCCTCTGCTAAACACAGAAAGAAACTCCTCCAAATAAAGTTATAGTTAGCCAGTTAGTTTTTAGAAATTGCAAAATAGCTGAATAAGTTTTGTCTTTAACAATATTCCACTGCTAAAGGGGCCCACAATAGTTTTTTGCCCAAGGGTCATTTAGGCTAGAACCGCCACTGCTACTGACAAGAACTGATCAGACCTTTCATTACCGGTCTGATTGGGTCGCTTATTGATCACCAATACTATCCACAGAAATATAACTGTCCAACGTGCAACTTCAACATTACGTGTACAGTAGTTCAGCAGGAACTAGTGACATTAAGCCATTAACTACATGTCAGAGTGTGGTTGTTGACCACTTCTAGGAAGTTCTTAGCAGGCTGGAGGAGCAATGATGTGATTAGCACCAGGTAGCATCATGCAGAGCTGTGAAAATAGCCACGTTATGCTCACGTGTGGAAAAAAAAAGATGAAGTGCTTTTAACAGTACTGGAGAAATCCAGAGTACTTTAACTCTCTTGAAGACTCGGCGATGTTCTGCGTGAGGCTAACGGCTAACTCAGACCTGCATGCTAACGCCGGCTAGCTAGCCCGGTCCGCGAGGACATTTTAAAAGAGAATAAAATATGCTCAAATCCCCACGAACGTTTGTATGTTTCAAAGGCCGTTTCAATAACTCCACAAAATACGGCATGGGCATTGATTATTTACCGTCATAGTAGTAGCAAACTTTCTTCTTTGTTCCTTGAGACAGCGCCATTTTACATCAGTTAACCCGCTGGTTCGGGGCTCGTGCTCACCGGTTCCTCTGCTACACCGAGAAGCTCGCGCTGAGCCGTTATAGACCAATCACAGAGGCGCACCCGCCCGACTAGGAGGTGCCGGTATTCAAATCAGAGGTCTTTCTTTCTTTCTTTCTTTCTTTCTTTCTTTCTTTCTTTCTTTCTTTCTTTCTTTCTTTCTTTCTTTCTTTCTT
>JBAMYA010000003.1:11308343-11318729 GCA_037176975.1 Arrhamphus sclerolepis
TTCATAGATGCACACACATACGTATATAGTTTGCACTTTCTTATCTTAGGATTTTGTTTTGTTGATGTTGTTTGTAGCCTACCTGTTGTGCCTGCACAGAGGAACCCTGTACCTCCCACCTGAGATCATTATCATATATTCAGGACGCAGCTCATGAGTAGTAATGTTCAGCATACTTAATTAAAGGGGGCATATTATAACAAAATTACGTTTTCTGTTGTTCAGTGCATAGTTGTGTGTCTGACGTAACTACCATAATAGACTTTTCAAACTTTTTCAAACTTTTTACCCCTGAAGTTAGATCTCCTACTCTGAAAATTGGAAAAACCTCACCTGCCTGAACTTCAGAATCCAATATAGCAACAAAGCAGCCTGATTACAGTAGTTTTGCCTTATTAACATTAAATCAACAGAGCATGTGTGTTTTGTTTTTGTTTTTTCCAATTCCGATTTCTAAAGTAAATGGAACACACCATTAGTTTGGGGCAACCTGAGTATGTTATTTAGTGAACCACTCAGACTCCACAGGTTCTGTGACATCACAAGATCCTGATTAATATTATATTCAGCTTTCTGGTATTGGTCTCCTCTCAACTTCACGTCGTGCTGTGTTGGCTGTACCTCTGAAGTTGGTGGCACAAAGTTGTAGCACCATCACTGACTCAACCCACCAGGCAACTGCTTTCATTTCATTGAGGTCCCAAAAAAGTGTCAACTTTTGAAGAAAGTATACAATATGTTTCCTTCATTGAGACAATAAGTTGGCGGCAAGTACAACTACTTTTTTTTTTTTTTTTGTCATTGTTGCGATGCAGCTATCTTTCTATTCCAGGAGGACAATGGGGGAGGATGGCTGTAAAAGAACCTACTACACATTGTACAATCTGGAGGTTCATTCTTACATCCCACATCAATCAAAGAACAAAGTGCAGGCTAAATTATCACACAGTTGCCTTTTAAATAATATTTTTGTGTTTTTATACATTCCTATATGTTTGACAAGCACAGCTCCAATGATCAGAAAAAAAAAAAGAAAACATTAAATGAGTTGAGTTAAAGGCCACTTTATCTAGCTGTGTTCAACCATGCCACATGGAGACGGTGCAGATGTACATGGGCCATTGAATGACCAGGTTACAAGGTCAGAGTCAGTCAAATATAGTTATGGGTCCTCTTTCATAGCAGCCTAAGTAAAAGCATGAAAGTGCTTCACTCTGAAGAACCTAAATTATGCCTCAGATACGTCTGTGATCTAAAATGGTTTTCTCACAAATTTGTGTGTTTCTAATGTCAGAATTTGAAGCTTGCCATGTCAGAGGTTTTCCAGTTGAACTTGAATTTGAACTTCATGTTGACCAACCTAGCCTGTTTTCTGAACAGACTGACAAAAAGCTAGAAAAGGCCTTGCTTTTAGTTGATTTGCTGCAAAGTATTTCAACATGTTCTTCTAGTAAAATGTAATATAGCTCAGAAATAAAACATATGCCTTTGAAGTGCTTGTTATCCAGTTTTATCGCTTCTGCAGCAGTGAACAACCAACCTGGTGAGGTTCAGGACAATGACCAACAGGTGGCAGTATACACTCAGGTGTGTTTAACTCCAGCTTTTAAATTTCTGCCGAAGCTGTCACTGCTGACTGACAAACTAAACGTCTATGAAGTGACCTGTCACAGAAGCATTCGGTGCAAGCAAAACAGCTCTATATGGTACACAAAAGATACTGGAAATGAGCTAATTCATCACTACTTATCAGTCCATGTACTCCTGCCATTGTACCATGATAGTGTGAAGGGACGAGGAAGAGTCATGCAGTGGGGATTTGCCTTCTGACTGTACCAATGCATTGATGAAAGTACCTGGGGACCATCAGGGGTTCAGGGGCCACTGCAGGTTTCTCTAACAAATTCAGACAAAAGTGCGAGGGTAGTACAGATTAGATTATGAGACATCCTAAATATCAAGTAAATACCACATGTGAAAACTTGGACCAGTATGAGATAAAATGCTAGCTTGTGGGTGTTAACATAACTGTTGACGTGGTGTCATTGTGTGTGTGTGTGTGTGTGTTTTGTACTCATCACTTAATGAAGCCAAAAACACCCACACGTTCTCTCATATTTAAATATATGTTGTAAATTAAATTGTATGCAGTTAGTCCATTTTTAGTATTTGAACAGGTTGAAGTGTGAAAACAAGTGGTGGCTAGCAGCGGTTCTGAGGCCAAAATAGTAAAACAGCAATAAAAATAAAATCATTGTTGGAGACCTGAAGGTTTAATGAGTCATTTTCCAACTAAGATCAAAGTTTAGTTTCAATGATACTTTCTGTGGTGAAAGCAGGTGGGGGATTTTACTTGTGGAGTTTATGACTATGATAAGATAAGAATGAAGAACATGAAGCATTTGATGAACAGCTCTTATACTCGTTTATCCTTTATACTCATAAATGTAAGACTGACTGAGGAGATTTTGTGGGGAAAATATTGATTGTTCATTCACACCTACAATTAATCTTTGAAGAGACTCAAATCATGATGACTACTGCAACAAATTAATTTTACCTTTCGGGGATCATTAAAGTATTTTTGTATTTAATTGAATTGTAGTTGTCTTTTAGGATATTACAGGCTCAGATGAATGATAATATATGTCTTCTTTTGCTTTGACATTATTTAAAAAAACTGAAACCAGAGAGAAAATAATAATGCAGGCAATCCTAAGTACCCCCATGATTTAGTATCTTGTAAACCCATTTTCAGCAGCAATAATGAAGTCGGCTGTTCCTGTAGGGTTTTATGAGTCTCATGTTTTGGGCCATTCTTCTTCAGAACACTGAGGTTTTAGCATTCACTTCTGCACTGCTCTCTTAAGGTCCCTGTACAGTGTTTCTAATGCGCTGAGGTCAAGACCTCAACCAGGCCTTTCCAAATCTTGATTATTATTTCTTCATATTATTCTTATTATTTTCCAGCCACTTTGATGTAGATTTGCTGGTGTGCTGCTGATTATTGTCCCATTCCATGACCCATTTTCAACCAAGCTTTAGCCGTCTATCCAGGTCCTGTGACTGAAAAACAATCCCAAATAATCACCCCTTCCGTCTATCAAGGCTGACAGTTGTTATGCTGAAAGGGTGCGTTTGGTTTCCACGTGCCATTAAAGGACAAACAACTCCACTGTGGGCTTGTTTGTGTCTCTCTGAGCAGTCTGAACTTAGTGGACGTCCAGTCCTGGGATTAGTGGCAACTGCCTCAGATGTATGGGAATCATTCTCAATATAGGATGTTGAACTTGATATCGTTTGGAAATCCAGATTGGTCTGTAGGAAGAACAGCTTCTCTAAAACCATTACTCATGTCTTCCTCTCTTGGGATATAATAACAAGACCAGAAAACCGCTGAAACATCTGCTTTTGTGGAGATCAGCACATCTGCTGAGGATCAGTTTATCAAGGGCTGATGATGACCAGCAGCTGGCTGCATCTTATGGAAGCAGTAAGGAGATACTTAATATCAACCACACGATTTATTTCTTTTTGGTTTCATTAAAGAAAGAAATAGTAATGCCTTTCTTTTATCCACTATGGCCACAAATATACTGTAGAAGTTCAAACAATGGTGTAGCCTTCAACATTAATATTCTATCTTTGGTATTATGCAGCTATTAGTTGACACCTCCGCATTGTGAGTAAATGTTTAATATGGATGATATAATTGAACTGTACTACTGTGTAACAGCAGATGTAATGCTTGATGGAAACAACCCTAGAGACACATCAACAGGCAGGTAACCAACATTTATTTACCATTATCAAGTTTACAATAAAACCAGTAACATCTGTCAACATTAGCAAAATAAAGAACAGAAATCAATCCAATGTATTTACAGAGACAAAGCAGATTCAGGCTCACACACGACAGATAAACAACTCTGCTTCATATCAAACCGCAACAGTGAACATAGCAAGCTTAAGTGTTCTTTTTTTTTCCATAATAAGGTAAAAATCAAAATGGTCAATTTTTTTTTTTCTTTTAACAAACGAGACATAGTTTCTCTGAATCTTTAAGATGGTTTCTATAATACACCACAAAATACTTCAAATTTGGGTTAAAATATAGGAATGTAAAAAGTTGGCAAGTCTCTTTAATTTTCTGATTTCATCTTTTTTGTTGTTGTTGTTGTTTTTCCTCTTTTATTTAACAGTCATTTCAAGTGGTGGTGGTGTCCTAGTATCTTATCTGGCATCATTCCTTTCAGCAAGGAGGCATCTTGATCTGAGGACTTTTAGGGAAAAGATGCTTCAGTTCCACCCGTCCCTCATCCGTCTCCACCTCTGGTGTCATTAGCTCGCGTTCTAGCCGTTTAAATCCACTTTCCACGCAGCGACCATCCAACAGCCTCAAACTCTGGGTCCAGATGTCAAGCAGTAACCAGGGAAGTGATCTAGTGAATCTAGTCTGTCGTCTTGTAATCATGACGAAAAGTGGCACGTCGAAGGAGTCTTTCACATACATGTGTATATATTTACATATACATATATCCATATACATATGTATACATATACACATATATATATAAATATATATATATACTCTTAAATTCTTTCTCTCTCTCTCTCTCTCTCTCTCTCTCTCTCTCTCGAAAAACAGTTTACCCAGTTCACCGTGAGCTAAAGATACAATCACTCTTTCTTTTCAGAAGGAGCGGGGGTTGAGCTGCTCTCCTCTGTGGGTTTTGTGGCCTCAGGGGCCGGAGCAGCTGCTTCCTTGGCCTCCTCTTTGGGGGCCTCCTCCTGAGCCGGCCCCTCCTCTGCCTTCGGAGCCTCGGCCGCAGCAGGGGCAGCAGCCTCCTCTTTCACCTCCTCCTTCTTCTCCTCCGCAGGAGCGGCTGCTCCATTCTCAGTCGGCTTCTCCTCGGAGGGGTCAGCAGGTGCCGCTTCCTCCTTCACAGCCTCGCTTTTCTTGCTCTTCTTCAGATTGAGTTTAATGTTGAAGGACTTCTTCAGGGAGAACTTCTTCTTCTTCTTCTTGGGGGTTTCCTTCGCGGCCGCCTCCCCCTCTGGTTTGGCAGCATCTCCGTCTGTGGGAGGTGCAGCCTCGATAGCATCGCTCCCAGCCCCAGCTTCAGGCTCCTTGGCTGCCTCAGCAGAGCCGTTGGTGGCAGCAGCATCCCCATCAGGCTTTGTGGAGACATCTCCATTGGTTTTCACATGTCCATTCTCCTGAAGATTGAAAGAGGAAATGACATAAATAAGTCACCTGTTTGTAAAGATGACACTTTCTTAAAAAAAAAAAAAACATCTTTACATGTAAATGTCCAGCTTTTGTTGAGCATTTCTCTTTCTCAACGTTTTGCTCATTAATTAACCACCGTGAAACCTAGCTAAGAGGCGACGCCTTGCAGTACCACTAGCTCACGTTAGGCGGCGCCAAGGCACCACAGACCGCCTAAAGTACCAGACAGACGTCGGCCCAACAAAGACGAGGCTGGGGCTCCTTGATGAGCGTCTGAAAGCACAGCTACCGATATTTCCACAACCCTTTTCCTTATTAAATTAATCGAAATCCAAATAAATAGAAGAATAAATAATCAAACAGGACAATCCATCCTTTCTCAAAAAAGAAAAACCGAACACTTAATATCTTAATATCATTTGAAATCAAGTTAATTGATTCGATATCAGTTTCCAATTTATATTCAGAATATGTAAATAAGTGTTATACGGCGTCATGATGAAGATATGGGCTACGTCACATAACCAACATTATATTTTCAATGTAATATTTTTCTTTTTTTAAAAAAAAGGAAAGCCAGACGACCAAAAAATTAAACAAAGGGAGGAGTAGTAGACAGCCTACGTGCGCTCAAGCGGCCCCCCTCCCCCTTTAAGCTTGACAATTTTTTTTTTTTTTTTTTTTTGGGGGGGGCACTTTTAAATAATATACAGTTAACTTTAAACCTGGACAACTCAAGTGGAGTTGCAGACATAAAGAAAAAAACTGGTGATTTGGTCGTTTCTGGGAGGATGTGTGTGAATGAGCCGTCAGCTGGAGACACAGAGACAAGGATAAGCCCCACCTGCCCAAAATGTTGCCACATTTGATCAATTCAGCGTCGACAAATAAATAAATAAATTTTTTTAAATAAAAAATGTACTTAAGATTGGTTTTCATGACAGAAGTTCGTCCCCTCTTAAGTCTCCCTGAACTATAAAATAGTCTGTGGCCAGTGGAGGGTCCGTACCTGTCCGTTGGTCTTGACAGCTGCAGCATCAGCGGCAGCAGCCTTCGCCTCCGCGGCCACCTCTCCCTTAGATGAGTGGGATCCCATTGTCTTCGGTGAGTTGTGTGGGTCTTCTAAAGCAAATTAAAAAGAAAAACTTAAAAAAAGAGTGTTTGAAGTTAATCCAACCCCAGGGCGAGTTACGTATCCAACAGTAAAACGATGAAAAAAAAGTGTTGGGGCTTTCTTTCAAACGGCAGCTACTTCCCTCCTGTTAATCCAGCAGCCGGATTGACACCCCGGGAGAGAAAGACCCTCTGAATACGACGCTCATGGAAGGCAACACTTCAACATACAACAGCCTCCAGGCTCCGCCTCTAGGTGAGGCTTACTCTAGTTTGACCAATCAACGTCCGCTCTGGGGGCGCGGCTGGTCGAGCTAACCAATCAGCTCTGACTCATTAAGTTATCTCCGCCCCAACGGAGGACCCCCAGCATTGAAATCAATTCAGCTCGAGTAAATTCCGTTTTATATGTGCGGAGTTTTATTTTCTCTCACTCTTTTTTCGTTATCATATTGTGTTATGTGTGTTATATGATATATATGTTATGATTATTATATATTATATAACATACAATTATTATATGTTATATATGTTAGTGTACTAGTCTGTATTTTATATGTTTACAACTCATTTTAGTAGGATTTACAACAGTTGGGGCAGATGAGGTGTGTGAGCAAAGCGGAAAATTAAAGTTGGTCAAGTGTTTCAAATGTAGAAGTTTTAAAACTAGGTCTATTAACTCTGGGAGCTGGTAGAAAACTATAGTTATTTTGTTATCTGTTGATTTATGTACGATTTTCTCAAACTGCAGACTGGTTGTTTTGTCAAGTCTAGTCAGCTTTATTTCTACAGTAAATTTCAACCAAGTGCTTCATAGAACAAAAGATAACTTAGTAAAAATACAAGACTATTAGATATATTAGTTTAAATAAAATTTTATATTAAAAGTCAATTAATAGCCTACATAAAACAATAAAAAAAATGTTTGGATGGAACACCCAATTTGAACAAAAAAATAAAGCCAAGGAGAAAAGATGTGTGATCAATAATGAGTTAAAAAGACATAAAGTGGGCGCAGATCTCGTTTGGGTTGGAAGGCGCAGTAGTATGAAGCAGCTGGTTTAAATGGAATAGTGCCAGCCCATTCACAGCTTTAAAAGCTAACAATAAAAACTTTAAAATCAACCCTAAATTGTTCTTAAAACATGATAAAAAGAGAGTGAGAGAGAAAAAGGAAGGGCAAAGAAAATCACAAGCCAGTTTGACAAACTTAGTCAAGATGATATGATGATTGATGATAAATCAATGATTGAGATTTGGTCTCACTTATGTTCTACTCCACTAATGGTCTTTCATGGTGTTATGTAATGTGTGCCATTTAAATGGTTTCACTTTTGATTATAATTCAAGCATTAAGGTTTCTGTGTATGACTCTTTTAGTTTCGGTATTAATAAAGGTGCTGATGGATGCACATCTTAAATTACAACCTGATTCAGCTCTTTGTCAGACTTTCAGTTAAGTCCAACAGAGCACATATATCTGGAAACCTAGTCTCCCAGATATGTTTAAAGCCGTAGCTGACAATCAAGTTGTGTCATGGGACAGTCAGTGTGCATAGAATTTCAAAAATGTTCCTGTTTTTTTTTCTGTTTATTTAATTGAAGAAAAAAAAAACATATCCCCACATCCTTGGCTCGACCAATGTATGCAATCTAGGTAGGAAGTTCACACCCCAATTATTAGATACGATTTACCCCTAACAACTATTTTATCATGGTCATGGTGTCTCTGGCATAAGTGCAAAATGTGTGACAGATGACATGACACAGGAGATGAACTGTGACTAAACGTGAAGGTGAAATGTTCATTAGGAGGAGTTGGAAAATGTGGACAACCTCTCCCTGTGTTCGCCAGCAGGACCAGCTGAGGAGTTAAATGGACTCACTTTTGTCAGACGACACAATGAAGAATGAGGGTCGAATCTATTGTCCGGTGATGTGCTCTCAGTGTGGACATGGACCGTCTTCAGTTGGTCGGACTGGAGAGCAGACTCTGTGTTGGGGCTAATGGCATGTCATGCCGTCTCCTCATGTCACCATCACTAGATATATTGTTCATTTTCACTTGTCAACAACATACCAGCAGCAAAATATGTCAATGTGATGATCATGCACATTCCATCTGATCGTTGTCCTCCAATCGCATTTCTCAATTTTCAATGCTAAAAATCTTAGTTACCCGGGGGAAAAGACTTCAGTGTTCAAGGATCCAAACTGATCTTTAATGCAACCAATCAGCTTAATTGATTTTGCGAGACTTGGGAACGGTGAAATGCATGTCAGCAGCTTGTCGTGATGCTCAGCTCTCCACTCTTGGTTAAAGGTAAAGCTGGAACGAATTTTTGTGATGCATTTTAATCAGAACAGAGCTTCAACTTTTGCACACTTGTTTTCCAACTATAGAAAATGCATTAGTAATGCGGTTGAGGCAGTTATTTGAGTCCGTCCACACAGATATTTACCAATGCGGTAAATGCAGAAGTTAAGTAAAATTGCAAAAGTCACATTCATGTGACTGTAGTAAAGTTTTCCGCCTTCCGCCTGATGTGTTTCACTATAAAGTCTCTTAGCCTTACTAGTATAATAAATATGAACAACCCAAGGGGGTGCCAGAATATTGCTCCCATGCATCTTTTAATGTGTGAACATTAAAGTCATAATTTAATCTTGTTTTAGCTGAGTACACGATTGTTGGCTTGATATGAACTAGCTCAACTAAGTAGTTTAGTCAGACTGGAAGTCAGTTTCAGTTACATTTATTCCTCGATGTGCATACGTAAAATAAAGAAATTGTGGTCAGATTGCCCCAATCAATGCTGCTCATCATGTTTATTTACCTTAAGATGAAGTCAAGCTCTCTCTTACAGGTTTCATATGTGTACCAACCTTTGACATAGAAATCCCACTCTTATGACATTAAAACGACCCGGTTGTTATTCAGCCATAGCTGAAACAAAGCATTGTAAAACTGCTCCTGTTTTTGCCTGAAATGAGACCCCAGCACCCCAGATTTGAAGGTGTAACACAACAGCATCAGTGTCTTCGAGGGTGCGTCCTGCCATTTCAGGCAGCAGAATGTCACCCCCCTAGACATGTGGATATATACGCATTGTTGTCATACAGGCTTCGGCACCGCTTTCTGTTTTGTCTTTCCGCAGAACACAGAGACCCGACCAAGGTGAATCAGCCCTGTAAAATCCAAAATATTTCTTCAGATGTGTCCACATACTTTTACCATGAAGTGTCCCTGCCCGTTTCTGGAATTGTCTACACAGAAGATGAACAGCTGCTAGAAATCTTAAGTCAACTAACAGGAATGAAAACACATGGTGGTTTGTTAATGGGAGCAGTATCGAGGGAACTGTAATAATTTTAGAAGGCATCTATGCAGCGTGCTTCAACTATTCTGCTTTACAATCAGTGATCGTCTACGTTCTTTCACGTTGTGTTAATTTGAAGTTTTCTCTTGCTTCATGGCAGTCACATGTAGAAGACAACCTCTTCTCTCTCACACATCACGCTGTATCTATCGAGCTGGCCATGTTAATGTCATAATAATGTGTCTTCTGTGTGCTCAGGAATGCCTGGCACGCAGGCCCTCCCGTCTCCTCAAGCCATCTTCTCCTGTGAATGGGCTTCTTCACAAGGATTGAGGTAACTCAGGCCTGGGGGTATGGGGCAGCGGGACAGATGCCATCACAGTTAAGTCTTGCAGTTGCATCAAGTGCTCTTTTCTTCTTTCCCCCTGAAACTCCAGCCTCTGTGTGATGCTAATGATGACGGTGACGAGACTCAGGCTTATTGTCTCCGCATCTCCCTATCACCACACTTGACACTTTTCCCTGTTTAATGTGCAGCTTGTTTGCACATGTGTGTTTATTTGCTATCTGTGCATAAGGGAAGCATTGTCATGGGAGCAGCCAGCGTAAGGGGGTGTAAGGCACATAGAAGCAGTCCTTTACACCATTTACACACACACACACACACACACACACACACACACACACACACACACACACACACACACACACACACACACA
>JBAMYA010000003.1:11318829-11333998 GCA_037176975.1 Arrhamphus sclerolepis
ACACACACACACACACACACACACACACACACACACACACACACACACACACACACACACACACACATACACACAGGTGTTGCTGAAAAGGTCGGCTTTCTCTGTGTCAGTTCATATCCATCAACCCTGATGCACTTTGCTAACTCTAATAGTCTCTCTCCCCGTCACTGATACAGAACAAAAGTCTCTCAGGACATGATTTAGCCTCAGTAAAGGCCATTTGAAATGTGTGGTTTTATTTATTTTCTGAAGTAATCAATCATTCAGCAGCAAGGTGAGGGATTTCTGGTGTCATTATAATAAAAATGAACAGAATACAGGTTGTAACCCCTTTTTAAATTCCTATGTTTTTGTCTAAAAACAATAATCTGATTGTGGTGGGTAAATGCAACCTCAGAAAAACAACAACATAAAGCTTTTTTCCCCTCCGTGCTATTATTATTTAACAAAAGTGAAGCAAAAACAAACAAAAAAGTGGTCTGTGCTAAGTACCTCCATAATAGGACATTCAAGGTAGAATTTTTCCAGGAATGGACATCCTTGTAATGGTCAGAGAAATAAAAAAAATAAGCACAAAAACTAAATTTCAGGTCCGGCAGGCGTCACTGATATTCAATAATTAAGTTGATAACAGCCATCTTCCAATTATCTCTCAGTCCAGCTTTTGTATTCACACAGAGGGCTCTCACACAGAGAGACTGACTGTCATATACCTCTTTGTCTGTTTTTTGCATTGTAAAAGTGTCTTGAGTGGCGCTTTTATAAGTACGTTGTTGTTGTTGATGATGATGATGCCCATCCTGTCAACAAAATGCACAGAAGTGACGCAGGAAATGACACAAAATCATACGAACTTCTTGTTTCTTTACTGACTGTTGCACAGTTTTATTTTCATTTCACATGTTCTGTTACAGTGTTCTGTTCATTGCTCTTTATTTCCTGATTCCCACTGCTATTTGTTTTACTGGTAGTGTTTAACTGGACTTTATGTTCATATCACAGTGTTTTAGTTTGGTTTGATCTTTGTGCATATTGATTCTTTTATACTCTTCCTACTAAAATTCGTTAGTTTATGTTTGTCTTCATATTATTATTATTAGAAATGTAGCTAATTAGCCTAGTTGTGGTCAGTTGAAAACATGTGGTTGAGACAAAGACCTGGTCAAAACACATGGAGAAGCCCAGGTGAGCAAGGTGGTATGGAATATGTAGTTTTCTTCTTTTCCAGGGAATGTTGGCAGCGGATTGGACAGATGAGCAGAAGGGACCAGACCGGCCAGTAAGGGAGTCAAGTCTAAACTGGAGCCCCTCCCCACCTAGTGATGCACATTTCTGTATAAATTGTTGTTGTGTTGTTCCAATCAGCCTTCTTTCGCTAGACACTGCCTCTGTGAATGAGCCGTGATGTCACGTATATTGCAAATTAAACATCTGTGTGAGAACTCAGCCGACTGAAGTTCTCCTCATCAAAGAAAGAATACGCAATCAGAATCTTAGGAAAAGATTCTGACAGACCGCACCTCATGCCTTGCTCTATCGTTAACACCTGTTGCGAAGCAGCGGTGCTGTAATAGTACAAAAAGATCTGTCCGGCCGCTGTTTGACTTTCGTTTACTGTAGGACTGGACAATAGACACTAAATGCTTGATCTTGCAGCCATTTTTCATGTAATTACTGTTAATTAATGTTTTGATGTACGCTCACCCTCAAAAAGAGGCATCATATTCTTTTCTAGGACCATCGTTAGTTCTTTATTCGGTGATGCTGGCTCACCCTTTCACACAAAGCTTGTGTCTTGCTGTTTCACCTTGAGTTTGTCCACAAAAAAACAAACAAAAACAAACTAAATGTGCTGCATTAAGGTGCTGGGTGTAATTGGCTGTAGCTCAGATGTGGAGCTGTCCAGAGCTAGATACCTATCTGACGATGGAAAACCAAGAACTTGGTGATGTGTTCAGGAATCTTCAATGTGCATAATGACCAAGTGCAGACTCGTGAACCGCTAGCTGACAGGTCTGCCTTGTTAGTGAGTTCATCAACTTGCAAATCAGCCTTAGAGTTTAGTTGGACAGCTTAGTGATTAATTCGCATAGTTTGAATCTGATTTCAAATTCCTCCATGACTTGTTAGTTTCAATCGTGTGCCTGTCAGATCTTGGTGGAGTGAAAACATGAATTTCCTCCACACAAACACTGCTGACAGCCACACACACACAAACACATAACACATGAAAAAGAACAAATCAAAAAAAAAGTATGCAGCAGCACAGCAGATGCATGCAACCATTAGCATTTGCATACACACACAATCCATAAACACATAAATGCCAACACATGTAACGCCCCCCCTGCTAGAAGTCTAAATAAAAATCCACCAACCACACCGGATGTGCATCATTGGTTGTCATGGCCACAAAAGAATATTCTTGAGTTGCCAGGACAACAGCTTGGGGAACTCTTTTCCAGCCTGTCACTTGTCTTGGGAGGAAAGAGTGGATGAATGACCACGATTGTATATGTGTTTTTTGTTTTGTTTGGATTTTTAATAGATGCATATGTGCATGTGTGTGTGTGTGTGTGTGTTTGTGTGTGTCTGTGTGTGTACGCTTTAAGGATCGGAGTGATATAAATGGATGAGTTGCAATGATTTATCAAGGGACAGAGCTTAGAAAAAAAGTGTGCAAGAATGAGCAAGGAATTCCAGTTTAAAGGAATTCATTTTAGCTTTGAGAACACACACACACACACACGCACACATACACACTCCAGCCCCTCCTCCCAACACATGCACATTTTCATTAAGGTCTCATCTTTACAGTTTACACAAGAGTTTACATGTTTATCTCTGGCAAAGGACATGCTTATGTCTGTGAAAGCAAAATGTTTGTGAAGCAAAATGAAAGTGGTGTTGATGAGATGTGGGAGAGAGAAGGTTGGACCCAGTTGCCATGGCGATGCAATCATCTTTAGGTCGGAGCACTTGCTCCTTGGTTTCCGTCAACATTAAGTGCTATCTGCTTGATAATTATTTGAACTGGATGGACTGCAAGTGAATTCCACTTAAATCTGAACATATTACCTCTACAGCTGTTCTCTTAGTCATCATTCCCTCATGTCTTCTTTCCCTCCTTTTTTTTCCCTTTTTTGCGCTCCATCATTCTCATCTTCATTCCTTTTTCTTCCATTTCCTTTTCTGTTTCCCTTTCTCCTGCCCTATATTCATACTCTAATCCCGTCCTGTTGGACTTCTTGTCTGACTCCAGTAATCTTGTCAGGACAGATGGCCCACACACACACACACACACACGTACACACACACACACACACACACACACACACAGACACACACACACACTTTTTCTGAGATACACATTCATTGCACATTTGCTCTTTCGGCGACCTAGATCAGCCTGGAATTTGTGTTGCACGTTTCCCATCGTCAAAGCTTTGAGTTTTCCCGGCACAAACACACACACACGCACACATACACACATACACACCCACACACAGTCACGTGACCTGTCCAGAGGTGTGCTGCTGGTAATCAAAGGACGGCACTGCAATTCATCGAATGAGCACTAGGGACTGGTTCCAAGAGAGAGTCAGACCTATGGATGATGTCACACAGGGTTTGTCCAGCTATTTTCATACAGTTTATGATGAAAATCGACAGGCAAGCAGAGCAGCAGATGAATACGGAGATGAGATTTCGTCCTCTTGTAAGGAGGAAATAGACTTGTGAAAAAAAGGCATGAAGTCAATTTTATCAGGATGTTACAAAAAAGAAAGAAAAAGTGAGATAAACACAACCTCAGATGCTGTTAGACATTGAGGGATGCTTTAAATCTTTGGCTTGTACAGCTGTGTTGTATGTTACTCTCTGAGCTGGAGCAGAGGCAGGATCTCGTACTACCTGAGATAACTACAGAAGTGGGATTTCAGAGCTGGGAATTTCATCATCCCAGTTGAACATATTCCACAGAAGCAAACCAGGAAATAAGACAGGTATTTCTGGTTTTCGACTCTGCGTATTATATAAAGCACTTTAAAATGCTCGTGGATATAAAGTATATGATATAAATAAACTTAAACTGCCTTTTTCTGTCCAGGACAGATTTGGGGTTGAGGTTGGCGAGCTTCCTCAGAACTGAGAAATTCTGACTACCCATAATGCCGTCTTTAGTGGCTGCTTTGATAAAACATAGAACAAAGGATTTTTTTTGTTCACATTAAAATATCACTTTGAATTTCACATTTGCTTACTTTGCAGTTCCCCCTCTGACCACGTCAGTGACTGTTACCGGCGCACATTTATTTATACATATATTTGTACCTCTCCTCTCTCTCTTCTGTTCTTTTCATCCTCTCTGTTCTGTCTCCCTCTTCTTTTCTTCCTTTTCTCAGCTGGTCTTTTACAGGACAAAACAAAAATTTTACAGTGTTGTGAAAGTATCTTAACCTCCACTGCTTACAGGAGGACACTACTAGTATGGGGAAAAATGTAAAAAAAGAAAGGGTTTTAATTACTCAAACAAGAAAAAAAAATCTGTTTTCTACAAATTAAAATAAACAAGACCCATAAAAAGGATAAATTAAATCAAACTAAACTTAAGCGTTTGACATTGCAAAAATAAGCATAAAGGAACTGACCAACAAACAAAAACAAACTGATCCAGAAACCGACTGACTGGACCCAAATGGGCTAAATATTATGCTGCTCAGACCATTTACAACACATAGAAAATACAGTCAAAACATTTAATCTATTTACTCAATGTACACAAATATTAATCCTGCAGGAATTCAAAAGAAATCAAAACGAAAAATAACTACAGCAAACTGCTAATCTAAACCAAAGAATTCAACCAATATGCTAAAACCCAAACTTGACTTTCCAAGTACAGAAACACAATCACCAATTAGCACTGGTAACTCAGAAAAATAAAATAAAATAAAAATAATAATAATGAAGCAGAACTACTGTGATAAACCTAAATAATAAACCATGGTTAATGTAAAGCTAAATGTTACCAACCTTATTGGAGATTTGATTAGATTCAGATTTCATACTGATATAAAGCATCATAATTGTTTCCCATTAACTGAGAAAAATAAGCAAACTGAAAAAAATGGATCAATGTAAAACTCAGTCCTTTTCATAATTACGTTTTCTGGGCTTGTGAATCAGAGCTGCAATGTTCCGCCGGTTCTGTCATGATATTACATCTGGGAAACATTATAATTAAGTCCACTTTGTCAACACTGTTCAAGACAAAAGTCTGGTTCATGGTTTAACTCAATAACGCGCTGCCATGTAAATAAAAGCCATATCAACATCAAGATTTAGCATATACTAACAAAGCTGTTCACAGTTCAGCTCTTAAAGCCAAAATAATCAGAGTATGTGGGAATGTCTTTGGGGTATTTAAGGACGTACCCTTCTTTTCTCGTTGACATGAAAACAAACAAAAAAACAAAAAAAACCAACAAACCTCTACTTATTCCTGACTGAGTCATGATACAGAACAGTCACCTGCCAAACACACCTACTTTTCCTGTGCTGCTCCATATTATTATAGCACCTTCACCTTTTAGGATCCCAAACATATGAGTTAATAGGGAGCACATCAGCACATCAGCTGAGCTGTAGTCTTCTGTGTTCACCATATTCTAGAGCTGAATATCAAATAGAGACTCGCAGCAAAAGCTTATCTGAAATGTAACTGTGCATCAGCACACTGATCTCAAACACACCATCAAGTCTATATCAGAATGGTTGAAAAAAGAAAAGAATTAAGGCGTCACTGTGGTCTACACAATCGTGTACTGATAACATACAGACAATAGTTATTTCCTGTGATTGCTGTAAATGGCGGTTCTGAAGCTATTGGATATGAGGTGTGCTGCATGTTGGTTTCATTCTGCTTAAAAGATATGGCATTGTCTAATATGTCATCTATCGCTGTTTATGTTATTTGTCACATGTCTGTATCTGCTTTGAACTCCTTGTGGTTATCAGGATGTGGTTAGTAGGTTGAACACATACTGTCTCCCTCCTTTGCTAAAGTTGTATTATAATTGGAGTTTACAAGCTGAGGCTATTCTAAATTTATGCAGGCTGAAGGTTTAAAGCATGTCTTAACTTTTGAAAGACGGGCCGTCTATCTTTCACTCCAGCTGTAAAGTTAAATGTTTTTCCATTAGGAATGCATTCCTGCAAGATCCTCTGCCTTCCAAACATGGCAAACGACTAGTGGGTTTACAGGAGTGGCATTGAGTTTACTCCTAGGACTCATCATCAGTGTCTTGGGACCCGTCCCACTCTGGTTTGATAAAATCTAATTGATAACTGGAACCAAAACCTGTTCCGCATGAGCTGCATTCTGCAGCCTCTGCATTCTCAGCTTATCACACACAGATGTCAAGACTTAGATGCTTTTCATGTCACATTTGAAGGTATTGGGTAACTTTGGTTTTGTTTTTTTTCAACATGGAGGGTTCAGAATTTTTTAGATATACATATATATATATATAGATACATAGTCATTTAGGTGCTGTGGCAAACCACATTCATGGCATCTAGTTCAGGCGCTAATTGGACTGGAGTCTACTGGACTGATCATCATGATGAAAAGTAGCAGTGTGTGGTTATCCTCTACATTAAAATGCAAAGGGATCCTGACCAAGTGTCTGCATGACAACTAGGCGCGGCCGCTGGTATATCTTCTTTCTGCAGCGCCACTGTCATCAACATAGAGAGAAAGCGTTTAAGGTTTTGCTTCTTCTAAACAGCTTTCTGCATATATGTTAATGCTCAGCGCCATATTAAACCTGAAAGATCAGAATGCATTTTGGTCTTGCAGCAGATGTTAGTTTCCTTGCATTTAGGTGTGAGTGAGAGTGAATGTGTCCTTCACTGGCCCTCTTTCAGTGCAGTTGTGACTTCAAACACTCAAATCAATGTGCCCAAGGAAATAAAAACGATTTATTTTTCATGTGTTGGAGAAGTCCAGTTTGGTACTATATCCTGATGATGCTGCTGCTTCCAAGTCTTGAACTGACAACTTGTATGACACCTTTCTCAGTATCATACAAGAAAAGGCGACCTGCTGTCACCAGAAAGATGCTCATATAGTCTGGAGTCTCACTAAAATATAGATAAGAAAAAGCAAGAGAGTGATGACTGGTAACATCGTTGCTGAAAGTAAAGTACTTGCCTAACATGAATAAAGCAGTCATAAGACTATTGAGCAGGTTCAGAATGTTATAGAAGAACTACATTTCCCAGCATGCTGTGGGCACAATGAATTCGTAGGAGCTGAAGAAAGCTGCTGAACATCTGGGCTGTGGTTCCCACCCTGTAACTACTGTAGACAGGATACCATATGTTATGTTGGATAAAGAACTGATGGGTTGAAATTTATCAAAATCGATCATAAATTTATCTTTTATCGCAGTGTTCTGCTGACATTGTCTGAAAGCACACATTTTGAAATTGGCTTCATCTGATTATGGATGGAACAGTCCCATCAGCACAAAAGAGACAACAGTGACAGATGAGGCATTTCTTCATGGGTTAATTCATATCCCATTAGTCTACCCCTCCCCCCATGCACTTTCTATTTCTCTGACTCTCACTCTCAAACACACACACAAACACACACACAAATACAACTGCATTTGTAGGCACCCAAAGGGGGGGGAGGGAGATCCTTTGATATGGAAAAAGGCGAAAATTTCGGCACAGTAACAGAGATACGCTCCACACACTGTACAGAGATTTCAATGTGATCTGGTGAACGCACAGGGGCAACAGAAGGAAGGAGAAAAAGCAAGGGTATTTTGGGAAGGTGGATTATGTTGAGAATGGGAGACAGAGGAAGAGAAATGGGGGGTGAGTGTAGACAGGCAGCAACAGCGAGAGAAGTAGGGGGTGAGTTCACATTGAGGAGGGGGTTGGTGGTGGTGGATGGTGGGAGACTGGGCTACATGACGTTTGTTTCCATGGTGATGGTCTCTCTGTCTCCCACACGTAGGGAGATGGTGCTTTAATGTGTGCCTGTGTGTATTTCTGCATGTGTGTTTATGAGAGTAATGGCATTTTTTTTTCTAGTAAGTAAGCCAGCTCTTATTGTTGGTACAGTAACCATTTTATTGATACTATAAAACCACAGCTATGAATGATCCCAGTTTCCCACTCTGAAAAGCTTCCAGGCCTCGCTCTGCACTCGCCTGTTTTGGTGACGTGAAAGCTATTAATTTTCAGAGTCCAGACACACGAACACAAACCAACATACATCATACAGCCTGATTCCTAATAAGGTGGGCTGCAATGCCTACTTTTGCTTGTGGAATGAGAAATGCTTGTGTTTGCTACACTTTCCTTGTAGAGATCTTCAATGGATATACCATACTTTATGCACTCTCTGGAATACCACTGATAGATACCTTTGCAGCAGTTTAGTTCTGGTCCAAATGTTTATTTTGACGATTAAACTAGTCAAAAATGTACCTCCAAATGCAGCTTACGACCTCAGACAACCACCAACGCCAACCAGTAAGCTTTAGGCTGCTGCAGTGCCAGATCAATTACATTGGACTGATCTATTTCCACCTGTGTCCCTGATGTCCAGGTTTTCAGTAATTACTATAATGATAGTTAAAAATAGGGTTGAGTGGGATGCTGTCTTATGCATTTGGCTTGAAAATGCTACAGAGTGTTGTCAGGGCTTTATTTATTTATTTATGGTGAAAATAGATGTATGGGAGCTGCAGCCTGATGTGGATTAAATTTTGGGGGAAAGTGCGTATCGCAGAATTTGAGGCTTGACGTGTTTGTGCGCGAGTCCGTTCCACATGGGTTTGTTAGAGATGCGACCGAGCATGTGTTGGAGAAACAGGCTGATATCTGTGTGGCGCGTGACGGGCATGGCGAGAGGATCCTCCTGTCGCGATTCACCAGGCAGCAGGCAGAGAAGGAGGAGATGGAGGAGGAGGAGGAGGAGGAGGAGGAGGAAGCCAAAGTGGCCAGGGAATGGTGCTGAATCTTGAAGGCAACATCGCCACCTCCTGTAAGAAAATATTCAGGGCAAGCATGGCGAATTTTAAAGAAAGGAAAGAAAAATAAAACAACACTTACAGTGTGTGAGACATTTTTCGAACAAGAACACGTGTGCATCAGACACACAATTTAAAATATGTGCTTCATGTCAATTAAGTTTAGTGTGTATGTAAAATTAAAAACCATGTTCCTTTTCTTGTGTCTGAATTTCAAGCAGCTGAGGGAAAAATCAGACTGGAAGACAGCTGGTTCTCCAGAAATTAGTCAAACTCCTCACCTGAATAAATAAAAACAGACTTTAGTCTTTCTCCTTTCTTTCTGCAGGTTCTGCCGTGCTGCAGTCATGCAATGTAGCGCAAAAGTGAAAGTAAAAACTTGACACTTTCCAGATTTTAAGGAACTTTAACTTCATAAGAGGTCACACAGCTGACTGGGGCTTGTTTCAGACTCTTAAGAGTGTTGAAGTTCAGTACATTAGGATCCAAACTGATAGTTTATTGTTGTCGTAACCCAATGAATTTTCTAAGATAATGTTCTTTAGGGGATCTGCATCGCTTACATACATGAGCTTATCCTTCTATGCATCACAAATATCACTCATCGTAGGCCCATGCTTCACACAAAACAGGCTACCTGCGGGTTATTCTTTTATTTTCTTTTTGTTATCATTTATTTGCAAATGTCAGATGCTGAACATAATAGAAATAAAACAGTTTGCAGAAGTTTTTGTAAAATAAATACAAAACAGTAAAAAACTTGAAATTTCAACATGTTTTTGATTTGGACTCGAATATTCAGGGTTCACAACAATTTTGTATGTTTGGAAATAAAATTATCAGGATTTTAGCCTGTTTTTTTCCAAAAGACTCAGATTTTGATTTTAGATTTTATAATCAAAGGATTTAATGTAGTTTACATGACTTAGAAGTTGTAATTAGTATCCTGCTTCTGCTTTGGTGATAGCGTCCTTATTTCCATCTATGCTCCTCGAATGATTCTCTCTTCACAAGGGAGAAATGTTTTCATCTTCAACTCTTTTTTAAAATTTAAATATTTAAATCACGCATTCATTCGCTCTGTAATCTCACACATATCAACTGTCTTTCCTGCACTGCTGCAGTCATCTTACGTTTCTGCAGAAAACCAGCTCTGGGGGATCTGAAGGTAACTGAATTAACTCAGAGTTGATAGAACCAACCCTAAATCCTGGTTTTGAAAAAACGGTTTTGAAAGAGTTTCTGAACTCAGGGTTAATCTTTTAGTTGAACTTCCTTTCTGAGACAGGCCCATGACAGGCAGATGGTGGTAAAAACCACCAGGATAACACAGCGCAACACATTTAAACATAGAGACAGAAAGAATTGCAAGACAGAGGATAAAGCCATGCCAAGGGCTTGGAGCTGCTGAAAGGGTTCTGGAGCAGGCGTCTGGAAACATAAACTGCATATTTTCTGCCCAGATATTGAAAAATCATAAGCAATTAAAACCTCATATCTCTATTTTTCCCTCTCTCACACTCAACCATTTTTTTTCCTTGAAAACCTAAACCCCACATACCATAACCCAGATGCATTACTTTAAAAAAAAAAGTCAAAAGATAAACTCATAACCTTGGAAAGGAATAATTAGAAAATGAGGCTAGGGATTTATTTGAAATCAGCGGTGAGTTAGGTCACAATGAAGGTGTATGTTGGGTTTCCTGGAAAACACAGGGTGTTATCAAAGAATGTGGAAAAATCATTGGGATACAACTGAATGACATTATGGACCTAATTAAGTCCAGATCGGTATCCAAAGCCAAAAAAAGGTTTGGCAGATTCCACCCATCCACTAGACACTCAGTTTAATCTCACTCTTTTATCCCTACAATCATTAGTTGTTTTTAAAACAAACTGTAGATTTAATGTCCTGACTTAAGGTCGTTATCAAACTGCAGATTAGAATCAAAGCTCAAACCAAAGTTATGAGGGCTGTCAACTCTAATCATCAGGTTGGAGAATTTTGGAGAAAAGTCTAATTGAATGACACTGTTGTAAAAAAATACGTATGGTATTCTTTACATTTCTCCTGGTCTCTATGACTACATCTCTAATTAAGACAGAAAGTGAAGACTTGAAACTTTCTACATTTTTTTTAAGAAGTTAAATTTCATTGCAGTGCAAGAGTTCAGGAAGAAAACTGCTGTTTATGGTAAATGAGCCCAGAAATGGGGCATCACAATGGATTTAAGCATAAGGAGAAAGATTACAGAAGGTGCTAGAAAACCCCCGCAGGACAGTAATATCTCTGTGATGCATGACCACACCGTGGAGCTCTAGGAGGGACATCTGGTCTCTCCTGAGTTGCTGTCGGTAACCATATTTATGACTTTTCCTTTGTCCAGTTACGTCTATACTGAGTGATTATTAAAACCCCAAAATGATAATAACTTTTAGAATAAAATAACTAACATTAAACAGGGGAAATAGACTGTCTGGATCGTCAAGAGAAATGCGTGGGACTGGTGGGAATTCAAAGTAGACAAACATGCAGAGCTTTGCTTTATAATAACTTTCATTTTCCAATCAACATCTGTCAGGTGTTTCAGCATGTTAGGTGTTATCATTTTGGTTTTATGTTCTGCAACTTCCAGTCAGGATTTCACCTCATTCATCTGCAGCATTTGAAGCCAAGCAGGCAGTTGTGGTGAGAATAATGAGTCAACGCTCCACACTATCTGCCCTGAAGAGATATATCTCCTGAGAGCTGCTGGAAATCTAAGTAGGGCTAAGAAAAATAGCACGAATACTTGTGTACTCGTGTTCCATGGGTGAACATAAACCTACTCTCAGTCTATGTAGACCTATGTATGCACACCTGATTGATGATATATCTATTTGCTTAAGTGAGAGCACAAATGTAACATATTTAACAACATTAAATCTAACCATCATTTTTGAAAACTTGTGTGAGAGTTTTTACTCTGTTTTGGAATTATTTTACTCAAATAAATAAACCGTAGAGAAATCCCTGAGTCATCACACATCTATTACTGGACTGCAACAGAAAAACAAAACTTTTTGAAGATAAAACCTTTGGTATCAAAGGGTAGTACTATTTGGCTCCCTCTAGTGGCTATTAGAGGGAACCCGAGATTGAATTAGTTGGGGGAAAAAAAAGAAAGACACCTCAAATCAGACACCAACCTTTCCTGGGAGACACGTCTGCATGTCTGTTAAATGGCCTTCAGCTTTGACTTGAGACCATCTGTAGCTGGTGACTCACGAGATGAGCTCGGCAGATCTCCCAGGAGTTAAAAGTTCACACACACACGCAACTTCACCATCTGTCCTGGCTCAAGTACAGATAGTGAAGGCCAGTTCTTTCATGTTGATGTGTGTGAGGTAACAGTTTAGGTAAGGCGCATACACATTAAATAATATCTATGTAAAGAAAAGACGCATCAAACATCACAATCACGCATCCAACAGGGAAAAGATGGGATGCCAAAAATGGAAATTATCCACATTGATATGACTTTTGAATAGATTTCAAAATTTACTGAACAACTTGAGCCAGTGTTTGAGCATGCCACATTTATTGTCCTTGGGAGTTCATTTCATGTCTGCACAGAGACGTTCAGTTGTGATTGATATTTTTCAGGTTTGTGTATTCTTTTTCTGCATTCTTACTCAGGTATTTAATTGTTGAAAATTGCTTTTTTTATGACATCAGGCACGGTGCATTTACTCGACTACAGTGACAAGATTAAGTATGTCAGCGCTTTGTTATTTATTGTTTTCTCTGCATTGATTTACGATTAATTATGATCTTCATCTAAGTCACAGTAGAAACGCACTGCTTATGTAGACAGGACATTATTTTTGGTGTTTACTGCTGTGGCTGCTCCTCCTAGGATTGGGCTCACCAGTCAAGGAGACTTCTTCAAGTTGCCTTAAAGACATCACTGGAACTGGAAAACATCTTTGTACATGAGCCCATGAAATATAAGTTACTGAACATGGAAGAACACCACAGAGCTACTGATCTGTGGAGGGAGCATTGCTTTGCTGCCTCAAGGCCTGGAACACGTACCATCACCGAGTGGAAAATTAATTTCTAAGTTTGTCAAATATCATAAGGGATAATATCAAAGTGGTTGTCTGCCAGCTGAAGCTTAGTATAAGTTCTCTGAAGTAAATCTGCCACAGAATGGCTTCAGATCAAGAAAATCAGCCTTACAGAGTTGCTGGAGTGGATCTGTGAAGGTGAACGGTCCAAAAGTCCTCATGAATGTGACCAGGAGCTGTTGGAAGCACTTGCTTGATGAGAGTTCACTTCTTCTTTATCCAACACTGTAAATGCTTTATGGTCATGTTCTATAAAGACATGACAAATCTGTTTTTCGCCACGATCAATAAAATGATAGTGATTGATATGAGTATTTGTAAAGATAATGAACTGTTGGCAGTCCTTATTTTGCTTACTTGATAGTCTAAGTAACCCTGGAGCGGAAGGTCACACGCCTCATTTCACCACCTTATGGATGCATGGAAATAAGAGCCTGAGTTCTCTTCACAAAACCAATGAGGCAGTGAAGACGTATTTACATAATTACTTTTGAATTTTCTAAAGCACCAACTGTAACTAAGTTCTCAGCTGAAAACAAGTCAAATATAAACTAAACACAGATCTGAAGTAGGTGAAGTTACCACTTATAGTCATCTTATACATGTATATATGTATATGTATTTGCATGTTTGTGTAAGTGCTCTTATATTGCTTCTGTAGGTACTTCTGTTTCCTTCCCCAAGTCAAAGGCCTGCCAACCAAATAAAGATCCCACCACCACACCAGCTTCCACCTGTAGACTCCCAGTGGAATTATCAGCACAGATCAGCAGTTCATCGCTCCCAGTATCTTCATGTATGTATTTTCTGTGGGGAGGAATGAGGTGGGAGCCTGGACATAATTTTATGTCCAGGCTCCCACCATATAAAATGATATGGTAATTATTTGCTATAATAGTGATTAGAGTGTGAGGTGACTCTTTGACTCACTCCTTTAGTTTAGGGATCAGTTTTTTTAGTTAGGTTAATGTCAGAAAAAAACATTGTGTTGTAGCCTTAAGCACAATGTTGATGTCACATTACAACATTCATTGTTGCTACCTTGGGGATCCATCCATCCATCCATCGCCTTCCATTTATCCTGATCAACGTGGCCCTGACCTCCCTTGGCCAGCCGATGGATATAATCTCTTGAGCGCATCCTGGGTCTGTCCAAAATACCTCACAAAGGAGACCTGCGGGAGGAATCCTTACCAGATACCTGAACCACCTCAGCTGGCTCTTCTCGATGTGGAGGAGCAGCAACTGCACTGCAGCAGCCAGCAGACAGAGAGAAAATTTAGCTACCAGCATGGAAACCAGTTACCCATCTTTGCCCTTGAACCTTTGGAGGCCATACAAGAGCCATGATGCAAACTGCCAGTTATAACCACATCCCAAAGATGCTCTACTGGATTGCAATCTGGGGACTGTGGGGGCCATCAGAGTACAGTGAACTCATTGTCATGTACAATAAACCAGTTTGACATGGTTTGAGCCTTGTGACACGGTGGATTATCCAGCTGGATGTTTCCATCAGAATGTGGGTGCACTGTGGTCGTACAGAGATGATCATAGTCAGCAACAGTAACCAGGTAGGCTCAACTGACGATAAACAATGCTCAGTAGGCACTAAGGGGCCAAAATGTGCTAAGAAAATATCCCTGGTCACCTTCCTATGACCTTGAACCGCAGTCTGCTTATTCTCCTTTAACCTCTGAGATCAACAACACATTTTTGTCCACACTACCGCCTATCATTGGATTATTGTCTCTTTTCCAGACCTTTCTCTGTAAACCCCACAGATGGTTATGCGTGAAAATCCAAGATCCAGCACTAAATAAAATACTCAGAACAGCCTATGTGACATGTGGAGGAAAAATTTACATATACACATTTTTAACACATATACATACACACACACACACACACACACACACACAGACACACACACACGGTAGGCTGTAAGTCAGACTGACCTAACCTATGGACATGAATCTTTCAGGCTTTGGTACATCTTA
>JBAMYA010000003.1:11334098-11352865 GCA_037176975.1 Arrhamphus sclerolepis
CAGCAGGACCAGCTGGCCTGTATATTAAAACACAGTACAAAGGACGAATAAAAACAATCTTGGACATCTGCAGTTCAAACGAGCAAAGAGTCCTGGTACTGGTACATGTACCTGTACCTGCACATGGTACAGGTACATGTACAGGTGCAGGTACAGGTATCATAGCACCGTCTCTAGAAGGAACTGAATTCTTCATTACTTTTCTTGCAGCAGGTGAGATTTCAGGTGGATACTTGCTCTTCGTTCACACCTGGACTGTGAAGCACAGGTGAGAGCAGAAACCTCTATTACCTCAATCACCGACTGACTTCTGTGTGTCTCCTCATGTGTTCACTGATGTGGTCTGGGTACAGGAGAAACCTGATGTCAAACCTGGGTCATTGGTTTTATTTGTGTGACCACACAAATTTAACAAATCCATTGAATGGTGGTATGAGGACTGCATTTGGATCTTTGGAAGGTCCAGCTCTCCTGTATACCGACAAACATAGAGGAGCATGGAGGAGATGAACTCTGCCTCTGACATCTGTACTCGTATATCGCTGCAAATTCACTTGTGTGTATTAGCTACTGTGAGCTGATGAACTTTCTGCTGTGGTTTAGATTGTGAGCCAACCCTTGGGACCGCCTCAAAGTTCTGTGAAGTGATGAAACTGCTTGCTGTATACGCTGTGCTAACATAAAATAAACGAGACGTGTATACTGCAGCACTGTGTGTGTGGCGTCTCCTTTCTACTTTTTCAGTTGAGCTCAGATTCACTTCCTCACCGTGACAACCTGTCTTTTATGGTACTTTAGCTTTATTCCTGTTGCCTCTCTGGCTCATGCTTGAATTCATGGAAGACTGGATGACCTCGTCTCAGATTAATGCTACTATTCATCCTTGTTTCCGATACTGTTGAAGGCTGCAGCATCGTTATGTTGACCATTTTGGAATTTCTGTGGTGTCTTTTCACAGCAAATAGGAGACTCAGAAGGTTGTGTTGTTACTGAGACTTGTGTTCAGCAAACTGTAAAACAGAACAAAACTAAACAAAAATAAAGTTCTTTAAAGAATTATTTGAAGATAATGACGTATTTCTGTCTCTAAACTTCCATCAACTGAGATGTGAGTGAACTATATACCAGAGAGCCTTTAAAGTCCAGTTTTCCTCCAACTGCTCGGCGTCATGTTGCAAAGAGGCTATCAAAGCCAGTGGCTAACTGTCAATCAAACATGTCAAATGATGATCTAGCATCTGATTGCTCAGTATAATAAGTTTCAGTTTTGCTATAAAAAAAAGTTAAAAAATCACTCCCACACAGTTGTCATGGATGAGACCAAAACACATTTTTGTACCAGTAAGTACTTCAATTCAATTCAATTCAATTTATTTATATAGCGCCTATTTACAGCAAGTCATCTCTAGGTGCTTAAGAAACCCAGAGCTTGACCCCCGAGCACATGGCAACACCATCAGTGGCAAGAAAAAAACTCCCTCATGGGATGGGATGTCCCATCTTCATTTACTCTGGCCTAATACATCTTCTAAAATACTCCTGCAGCATGTTACCTTTATTTTGATAATAAATGAATCCAAATACACATTGCACTGGATAATGTATAATCATCTTAAATCAGTTGTCATTTTCAAGATGGAATCTCAAAAATGGGCCTCAGCATTGATAATTACAGTTCAGTTTTCTTTGTCTAGGAAAACCCTAACCCTAACCCCTTCAAGCTTGCCCATAAAAGCTCAAATTGGGAAATCAGATCTATCCATTATAACACCATTCAGTGAGCATATTAACACTAGTCTACATGAGGGTTCCCATCCTCAGCTGTGGAACTTTCTTCCCACAAAGACATTCATATAACAGAGTTTCTTCCTAGCACCAAAGTTTATCTCAAAGTACAAATTTGCAAAATGGCTAATTGTGGTACCTGATCCAGCCTGCTGGCTTCAATGTTACTAAGGTTGTCCTTGGATACGCCTTGGTTTTGAGCTATGAAGTGGTTCAGATCTGGTATTATCATCCATGCTGAATGATGTAATCACACCTGGCATGTGTATCCTTGCATGTATGTTGACTGACCATTGTGATCAGATTTAAACACGTTGAAGATTTTCCTAAGTCCTCATCTGCCTCAGGAACAGGGAGAAAACAAATCAAAACTTAAGCTCTAAAGTCCTACATCTTTCATTGTGAACCATTCTCTGAAGAATGAGATGAATGCATATGCTTACAATCGACAACAACTTTTCTATATGTGATTCATTCATGAGCTGTCTGCATATTTCAGTGTACAACAGCAGCTTCCTCTCCACTCCACATTAAGTTCTAGTTTCTGGTAGAAGGATTGGCAAAACTTAAAATTCTGATCAGAGCTGGTGCATATGATTTTTCTTTGTTAACTGATGCTTTCTGTTTCAGGCTCTTTGACAGTCGCATAAAAGAGAGCATTTTATTTGGTGCTTCCCCTGCACAATAATACCCTCGATTTCCTGACACTTTACTCATGTGAAGAGTAAGTTAAAGACAAGGAAGAAATGCTGCAGGAAAAAAACTGGAGTTCATCATAAAAAATGACTACTGTGACAGCAGCAAAAATTAAATTTTAAACTTAATTGAAATTAACATCATATATCAATTTGAATCAGTTTAGAATCAACTTGTCAACAAATTGCAACAGAAACACTACTTTGTTAACACACAACTATTAATTAATCAACAGTATACATTCTTTCTTTTTTGCTACAACTATTTGAAAGATAAAAATACAAAAGAAAAAATGATTTTGTAGTACTTCTGGGATGAATTGAAAATATAAATGCAGCAACTGACTTTTGTTCAGTTATGTTCAAGCATTGAATTTCTGTCAGTTTCTTGAGAATCTGGCCTTCGTTCTACATCAATAATGTGCTTTGGTCACAATGTCAAGTCCTCAATGGAAATTCTGTTTGAAACAACATTTTAAATGCATTACATGTTCTCGGCATGCTCCCTGGCGATCATACGGTGAGCAGACATATGAGCTCTTTATGTCGAGTTTATCCAGGTTGGCGCTTTTTTTGTTCACTCCAGATGTGTTCTGCAAAATATGCACAGAATGAGTGAAAACTGGCATTTGGGAAAAACCACCAAAAAATTCAGGATCAAGTTTGAAGCATTGCTTAACCAGCCCTATACCTTTCCTAGGGTCCTGTAGAGAGTTGCAGATGACCTGGTCACCTGGCTTCATCGAGATGCAATCTTCAGATTTTGTAATGGTCTGTTGTGGTGAAGAGAGAGCTGAGCCACAAAGGCAAAGCTCTTTGTTTACTGATCCAGTTGATGTTCCTACGTTCACCTACAGTCACTAACTGTGGGGAGTGACCAAAAGTATGATATTACGAATACAAGCGACTGAAGTCGTTTCCTCCAAAGGGTGGCTGCAGTCTCCCTCAGAGATAGGGTGAGATACTTGGGAGAAAATGGTAATTGAAACACTGCTCCTATACACTGAAAGGGGCCAGTTAAGATGGTTTGGGCATCTGGTTACAATGTCCAACTGGATGAAGTACCCAAAGCAGACCCAGGACATGCTGGAACATTTATGGGCGATGACAACCATTACATTGAAACCTTATGAAATTGTCAACTTAAAAATAATAATAATAAAAAAAAAACTTATCATTTTAATAATGTCATAATTTTTTTTGACATAATACACTGTGTAATATACCTGAGCACAGTTTTGCAAACCCAGGAAGCTATAAATATTCTTACTAACCTACTTCACCAAGTTTGATGAGAATACGAATTCGGCCTAAATATTGTATATGGCAGATATAGTACAGAGAGAGACTTACGCTTGCGCTCCCTTGGAAATTACTAGTCAGAGGACCGTGAAAAAGAAACATAGGTGGATTCAAAGAGAGTTATTTATAGAGCTGTGAGGGAAAAGACTGAGAAAAACTGAGTAGGCCAGGATGGTGACAAAAAAAACTTAAAGTGAATGAATTGTCTTTTCCAGCTTTTAATTGGGCCCACGGGGTGTGCTGGTAGATATCACAGGGAGATAACCCATCCTGCACTTTGTTATTGCGATTATCAGATAAGCTGAGGCTGACATAAGCAGAAATCCTAGAGCCCGTTAGCATCTGGATTCAATCCTGTCACATGCTCCTGCAGTGTTGAGAGTTATTTAATCTCTCATTCATCTACATTTGGTCTCTACCTGCTCTCACATCTATAAAACCTCTGCTGTGTTTAATCCTTCTAATACAAAACAGGCTCCACAAGGGTGTCTGGACCCCATCTTCATATGCTCATTTCACACTGTTGGTGTTTATTGACGGATTAGAAGAAAACATCTACCATCATCCTGCTGAAATTGACAAGACGCGTGTTTCTGTGTCACATCAAATCGATGAATTTATATACATGAATAAGAAAACAAATACCAGAGTAGCACTGTAGCTGCTTGCTTATGGTTTTTACCTGGTCAACATAAGGCAAGAAAAAGAGATTACATTTAGCAAAACAGTTCATGCTTAATGGACATATAATTGTATATTATGGAGCTTTTAGTGGCGTTGCTCTGGATAAAAGCATCTGCAGAATGTAATGTTAGTGGTGTTCCATCTTTTAGGGGTGATCGCCTTGTTTTGTCGCCAGTATGACATTATCAAAGACAACGAGCCCAACAACAACAAGGACAAAGCCAAGAACTCCTCAGAGTGCAGTACTCCTGAACACCCACAGGGGGGGCTACTGCGCAGCAACGTCTAAGAGCAACCCTGCATTGCCTTCTGCAATAACCTATGACCTCAGGACAGGTGAGATGTTCTCTCCTTCTACCATCTCGGGCCCACACATCTGTTTTACTTTTTGAGCTCTTCTTTTCCAGACGGTTTTCTCTTTGCCATTCTTCACGTGGATAGTCAGAGAGATTTATATTCCAAAATCTTAGATCATTGTCCTTTTTTGTTTTTGCTTTTTTATGCTATGTGTGCAAGAAGTGTAAAGAATGATGTGAATTTTTGGTTTGTGAGCGAGTTGGAACTCTCATATGGCTACTAGCTACAGTGGTAGCTTCATGTTATTTTCAACACAAAAAGCGTTATTTTTAGCTCTTGTATTACAAAAAGACTTGACCAGTCTTTAACACATTGATTGCAGAATGAAAACATTTTTGCTTGGAGCTTGTAACTTTAGCTTCTTGGCTATACAGTTTACTCTGCTTGAAAAATTTTCAACTTTCATCACCTCAACACATGCATCAGCCAACTAAATTGTGGCTACGCTTCAAGTGCTAGCCAGTAAGATCGTATGTGGGGGCTGGTCTGTACCGGCTCATTTCCATCTGTGATCAGACCTCACATGATAGCAAAATGTTCATTTATCCTTTTCTTATCTGGGTCGAGTTGATGCTTTGTAAGGGAAGAGCCAACTCTTCTTCTTTCTTTTCTTTTCCTTTCCTTGTTCAGCTCACTGGCTTTTTTTTTTTAAAGAAGATAGTTGCTAGCATTTAGCTGGTCAACGCAACACAACAAATATCCCTCTTCCTGGATATTTCGCAGGAAGTCTCAATCTGAATCTCAGTTCATTATTTCAGCAGTTGATGTTAATTTTGAGTTGTTATAACTACAGTTTCAATAGGCTTTTTTTTGGGAGGACTTAAACGGAAAGCTTCACAAATGTATCAGTGGTTGCTAAGGGCAACGGGACTGGCAGCCAGTCAAGAAGGGGAAGCGACCCTTTGAAAATAAACAAGCATTGCCATAGCTATGTCCCAATTACGAAGCCGCATTCTTTTGAATACTCAGTCCACAAAGACTGAACCAAGCTTTTCTGAAACAAAAGCTGAGAACATACTGTTTAAAAAGTCAATTTAGTCATTTATCACCATTGACCGTGACAATTTCTTATCTGTCTCTTCAGCACAGCCAGACATTTTTAGGGTAAATGGACACATTAGTGCATTTGCCATGTCAAACAACCATGTGACTTTACACCTTGGAATAAGCTGCACCAAGAAGGACCAGCCTTCATGGACTACCTCTGAAGGTTTCTCAGGCACAGGAAAGAAGTATGCATTTGTCTTCTAAAAAGGGTGACGCAATACATCATGCTGCTGTGCCACTTTTGAATGCAACCCCTTAATTGGGACTTAGCTCATGACTGTAACTTCCATTAGCCTTACTTTCAAATACAATAACTGTGTTTCTTTCAGATCCTGAGACCAACAGAAAGCCATCCTCGGAAAAAAAAATACTGGAGAAGAGATAAACCGTGTCAGAAATCGTCTCAACGCATTGAAGAACTTTACAAACAAAATGTGGGAAGCAGTGAACTTGTAAAATTAAAGGCTACAAACAAACAGCAGAGGATTAAACTGCATTATCTTTTTATTACAGCCCAAACTGGAATGTAGCCTTCTTAATAGCCAATATAGAGACAAGACATGAAATGGCTGTTGATCAGTTTCTTCTTGGTGAGAATTGCTTGATTCATACAGTTTAATCACGCTTCATTGTGGCATGGAATCCCAGGAGTTGATCTTGCAACATGAATGTCAACTTCATATCTGGATCACTGATCAGAGATGGCAGACACTTTGGCAGCAACACAAGATTAGCTGCTACAGGAATCAGTCAGCACACAACAAAACAAGCTAAGTTCTGTTTTAAACCAGGACTTTCTCTTTTTCTACTGGTCCATCTTCATTACCTTGTTCCGTCTTTATTACAGCCCTCTGTGTAGCAGCTTATCTCTCTCCCTGTCTCTCTGTGCCAGTGTCTCTCTAATAAGCACATTGCTGTTTGGTGCTCCTCCTACTGTGATTTCAAGAATCCCTGAAATTCCCAGTGTTGATTATGGTGTGATTTTATTATTGGGTCTCAAGTATTGCACGAAGTATTGTCCTCTGCCATTCTCTCTGTTTTTTTTCTCTCTCTCTCTTAAGTTAAACGATGCTTCTCCCAGCTGACTAGAACTTCAAACTCTCATTGGTTAAAACCTGGCACACTTTTTAAAACCATAGATAATGTTGTGTGGGTGATGATAAGTGAAAACAGCTATGATTCGTACAGATCAAGCAAATTGATTATAACAACTACCCACTTTCAAGTTCAGAGGCCATCATGAGACTCAGCTGTGGAAAGAATGACATGGCAGAATTTAGGATCATGTTGGGCTTCAGTCTTCATTACTGAATAATCCATATTATTTTTGGTATTCAACAGGATGTACAGGAAATATGAATGCAACATCACTGTCAATGCATTATACTGTATACAATGGGCAGAGTTTGGCTGGCTTTCCTTTGTTGTTTGGCTATCGACCAATGGTAAATGATTATTTGCTGTTACTGTTAAGAAAAAGAAATCTATAACAACATTAAAACAAGCAATAAATCCTCCCAACAATTGATGTCAGGCCAAAGTGGCAAGAAAAAGTATGTGAATTAATATGCCATATGAAGTCATCTGATCTTTATCTGAGACACAATAAAAGGAAAACGATATGTGCTACAATAACAATAAAAAACATCATTAAAACATATAAATACAAATTAATTAATGAACATTTCACATGCCTTTATTGAACACACCCATTAAACAATCACACGGCTGGAGAAAAAGTAAGTAGAACAAAGTAGTTGGTAGTTTCCACGTCTGCAGTTCAATGAATGAAATAAGTTTGCAGGTTTAGAACTGCTCAAAAGAAGTTAAACTCTGACAACATGCGAGAAAAAGTAGTTCATTGGCATAAGGCTGGAAAGGAATGCAAAGTAATCTCAAAATGTCTCGGCATTCATCTGTCTACAGTTAGGCAAGTTTTCTATAAATGGAGAAAATGTGGTACCCTGGCTACACAACCCAAACAGGTTGACTCTAAAGGCACAATGCAAAATTTCTTGCTGAAGTTTGCCAAAGAGCACGCCGGTAATGTGCAGTGTTAATGAGAAAATGTTTTGTGAACTGATGAAACGAAATTCGCATTGTTCAGGATGAAAGCTCAGAATTTTAAATGATGCAAAATGGGCACAGCTTCCCGACATCAAAACGTTATCCCAGTGGTGAAGCACGGTGGAGGGAGTGTCATGATTTGGCCTTGCTTCACTACCACAGAGCCTTGACCAAAAAAATGCATTCCTTATGAGCTGCAGCAGGACAGTGACCCTAAGCATTTAAATAAATCCATCAAAGAATAATCTTCATGAACCCCATATTGTTGCTATGGAATGACACTGAGAGCCATTTACACCAGGTATCCTTCTAATGTGTCTTAGGTGAAGTACATCTGCAAACAGGAATGGTAAAAATATCCTCCTAAATGCTGTGTAGGTCTGTTCAAGAGCTGCCAAAAGTGCTTAAACTGTTAATTCCAAGGTGCATGTACTCATTCCTCCAGCACACTGAATGTTCAACGGGTATATTCAATAAAGACCAGTCAGTTCTTAGAGGTTCACATACTTTTTCTTGCAGCTAAATGTCAAATTACTGTTGCTTATCCGTCTGTGAATTGCAATATGAAAGGTATGATTAAGATACCAGTAACCCTCATTGCTGCACAGACACGCATGTTCCTGTAGTACAACAAATGGGCATGGCCACTTTTTCAGAGCACTTCCCAAAGCACCGTGCTACTGTAAAAACCCTGTGGGTCATAAAACATGGATAATTCTACCTCTAAAAATAGACCCCACACAAATGCACTCACTGTATATCCCTGTTTGTGTAGCATTTGCTGAAAACTACAGTGCCCAGCTGTTTTATGAAGACGGAGAGCATTTTTAAAAAGGGGACGAGACAGTTTTGAAGGTCTTCTTCAGTGTGACAAATGAAAACCAAATTCAGACCGAGTAGCAGATTGTTGGTTCCAGTCTCTTCTTTTATTAATAATGTATAGAAACAAGCTAATTCCCAAAAGCAAAAATAAGTGGGTAATTTTAAAAATGGGAAAAAAAATCAGTATTGCTTGCATGATTGAGCACTCTTAGAAATCCTTGAGTGCATAAAAGCTTCCTACTTATTTCGTCACCACTTCATCAAGGGTTTTATATGGAGGAGCAAAGGCTTTGTCAGGATTGCTTTGCCAAAGATAAGGCTTCATTATCTTCTTTCGGGCTTCCTGTTCAATTAAGTTGTGCCCCAACAACCAGCTGAGTTCACTCAAAAAGTCAGACAGAAAAATGCTGCCAGGCTGAACTCAGCAGAGTTGCTCCCTTATTAGAGATAATGAGTGAACGCCTCAGCGCTTCACTGGTTGAGATGACTGCTAATCATCAGTGCAGACATGCATAAATACATGCACACTCATTATATTTAAGGTCTGGTGTATTTAAATTCTAGCTTGTGCCAACAGAGAAAGAATTTTGGTTTTCATTTCAGTCACCAGTTCAGCAAACACATATTTGCAGCCTCTTCCTCCTTTAATCAGCCTTCCTCTTTCTTCTTCTTCTATCTCCAGCCGCCCTCAGCTTCCTCCATTCTCCCTTTTATGACTGTACCCTCAATTTCTATCACTTTGTCACAACGCTTTCCCCCTCATATATCCGTCCTCCTTTCCTCATTTCTCTCCTGCACCAGCCTTATCCACCATCCCTGCTCCTCTGATTCTCATTATATCCACTCTCAAACTTCCCGTTAGCCATCCTCTCCCGCTCCGCATCAGCTCCTCGTTCTCGTGCTCCGGCCCAGTGCCCATCCCTCACACCTCCGCTCATTTATCAACTCCTTGCCTCAGACCGGCCAGGATGAACACTTTTACCTGGTAAACAAGTAAAGAAAAAGGGATTAGAGGGTGGAGGAGAGTGCGGAAATCGATGAAAAGAATGGACTCAGGGGGAAGAGGTGATTTGTGAGAAAAAAGAGGTGTTTTTTTGTTTGTTTTTTTCATTGTTAATAAGAGCAGTTAAGGTCATCCCTGATAGTTTAGCAATTTAGAAGAGTTCTTTTGACAAAAGGATGCAGGGATGGGTAAAAATGTGTTTTTATCTGCTCTACCGCTCACAACAAATGTCTAAAGTAACTGACACTGTGCAGCTAAGTGTTCAATCAGAGAGAAAGAGGCTAAAATACCAAGCTTGTAATTCTCTCAAAGCATATGATAGTTGAGGCAGTGGCAGAAGTGGGACATTGTAGCAAGCACTGTAAAACAGCTGAATTAAACAACAAGCATGTCCGACAAAGCAGATGCTCTGGAGGTGAATGTCAGGCTTACACTTCTGGGGATGACTGAACTCAGCATATTTGGAGATATTTTTAAATCACTGTACTGTTTTTAACATCCCTTCACTTTCAAAAGGAGAGCAGGGCGATGTTGTCGTCAACCGACTTAAGCATATAGGTCTACATTTGCTTCTATTTCTTCATTATTTATAGCAGTACTTGAAAGTAACCTGTTTTTATTTTGCTTATTCTGCTGAACTTGCTTGCAGGACAAGAAGGATCTGATTTGAATGAGTCCCATGCTGTATCCAGAGTTACCGCTGGCTCACTACGTAGTGCACTATATAGCATGTTCACCTTTCTGCAGTGTTGTCCACACATGCAGTCAGAATTGAAAGGCCCTTTATAGTGTACACAATGCATCATGGAACAGTCGTGAATTACATTCGCCAGTAGAGATCATTTTAAAAAAAAGAAACAGTCTAATTCCACATCTAACTTAAAACTTTTCAAGTCGCAGCTCCCACTCGCTCCATCCACCATGTGGTGTAACCCTTTAGGACTCTTAAAATGGATTAAGATAAAGATGAGAAAACTGGATAATTCTACTCTCATCTGGGTCTGTGATGTCACAGCACCCTGCAGGTGTGAACCACTCGCTGTTTCTTGGTTCAGGCAGCTTCAACATGAGACTTTTTTTCATGTGTCAAATGTTTTGTTTTTTTTTTTGCTTTTTTGAATGTTGTATTTAGAAGTCACTTTTGACAGCAAAATACTTCATCTCAATCTCAATCTCATTTAATCTCTTTTCCCCAAAATGTCCCCTTTAATGTATCCATAATGTACTTAAAAACCAACAACACTGAGTCAATGAAAACTTGAAATTAAGGTCTGAGACTCTGAACTCTTTCAGAACATTTTTAGCCGAGTAATAAAGTGTGTGAGGAGTACGGACATTTTCTCAGAGACCTCAGCATAATATGATTTTTGCCTCTTTTTGGCCATTAAATTGAAATCAGACTCAAGGCATTGCCACATGGTCTTCCTTTTCACACCCTCCTATCCTTTTAATCACTTAATTCCCATGCTGAGGGTAAACATTTCAAGAGCTGTTTTTTTTTTTTTTTAATTATTATTATTATCATAATTTGCTTATTTGATGAAGGATTCCAGTTGAATTTAAATCCCTCATTCATATTCAACCATCTGTAATCAGTAGCTGCATCTTCTCTTGCCTTTGGATAACTTTGTTCTTTGTTTTATGGGACGACTGGAGAAGTCAAACACCACTGATGCTGTTGTTCTTAAGACACTGAGAGTAAACTTTCTGGCTGCCAGTGTAGATCTTGATGTAGAGGGTGATAAAAACACAAAAGTGCCCAGTAACTATAATTCTGCTGAGCCCTAAGTAGTCATTTCCCTGTATTGCTCTATTTCAAGCACACATACGCGCAGAGTTTAGGACTCATTCATCCACCAAGCCCATTCTCCTCCTGGCTGTGGTCCAAGGTGACACATTTGGGGAAGCAGCAGAAGGCAGGTTTGGCCCAGACAGCTCAGTCTCCGTCTATCTGAGGCTGCAGGAGGTGACTGAACAGCTGCTCAAGGTGAACATCCAGTGAAGCATGTGCAAATACCCCGAGACAGGAAGAGAGACCTCAAGACAGACATAGAGAGAGCTGGACACCTCAGAGTGGGAAGCGAATCGGGCATTCAGGGAGAACAAAGTTGTGAGTGATAGACAGAGTGGCAGAGATGATCATTTCACCCCGGGGGGGTGGGAGGGGGGGTCAAATCTCTAAGTTCAGTGTAGTCACAGTGTGATGTCTGAATGTTACCAGGTCTGGTGTGGCATGTGGGTGTCGTCATTAGTGCATATATAAAGGATATATTAACAGAAACCCTTCCCAGAAAAGCAAATTTGCATAATAAAGATCGTATGACTTATGCTGCTGATCTAATTATATCTAATCAACCATCAGTCATGGCTCTACTTTGTGCCCGTTCACCCTCTGCTGCAGGAGACTCAATTAGGTGCTTACTCACTATCATATGGTCTTAAGTAAGATGTTATTATGGATGTTTTAAACCCTCAGTACTGATACCAACTATGTGATTTAAGTAATCTTATGTCCCAGTAGTGCAGTTAGTTCTAATAAAACATGACAAGTAACCCCGACTGTAGACCAAGTTCCAGCTTGCACTACTTCCATGTACCAACTGAGGCCTACTGTATAACGTGGCCAAATTCCCACCGGTATGGCTGTGCTGCGGATGAGCAAACACCGAGAACCTTGAATAATCTCTCCAAAGCCCTACATAGAATAGTAAAGAAAGGAAGGGTTTATTTATGGCATATATTTGTACTTTATCTTGAAGCAAATAACTTAAGAAGCATGGATTTGCAACAGAATACCTGAGTCAGTGTTTTGTGTGCAATCACAACATCTGTGTTCAACCATGTTGATGTTCATGGGTGAAAACCTGTTCATGAGGGCTAGCATGACTCAGCTAATGATCACACCCATGGTATTCATAAATATATATGTATATATATGTATACACGTATATACATATATATAATATTTCTATGAAAATATAAATGTCTAATTATGTATTAACACAGAAAAGAAATAAATAATATTTTCAATGCACCATTTATGTGTCTTCGTCTTTTGCTGCAGTTTGCAGAAGGGAACATGCTGGAATGTGCTGAAATCATACAAAAGGTCATTAATGAAACAAAATTAAAAATTATTTTCTGGTTTGATTTTCCTCAAATATGAGGATTTGTATCCTATGTCACTTTTGTATTTCTATGAGTTAAATTAAATTAAGAAAACAATTAACACCATGTTACATTTGAAGCTAAGTTTGTACTTTTTTTTCAGATTTTGATCATTTATTCATTGATTTCTTTTTTCTCTCTTTCTGAACTTATTCAGGATACAAATTAAAGAATTATTGATTTGTCCAAGTTGGTTAAAGTTGAGTTCTTAATTGCATCCGTGAACAACTTCTCTTATCTGTAGCTAATGATCTTTATCACCAAGCAGTCACCTTTTTTTTAAAGCTGGTAATCTGTTTTATAAAATCTATTAAACTGGAAATGATATCTTTGATCAACTTAATTAAAACTCCTAAATGTTGCTGGAGGATCTGGCTTTGATTTCTTTGACTCCAAGAAGGTGAAGGTTAGTCTGCTCAAAAGGAACTTGGACCTGTTTTCAAGCTTCTCTTTGTTTGTTTAATCTCGTTATCACATGAGCTTGCGGACGAAGACACCCAAAAAGACGGGGTCTTGACTGGAATCATCTAGCAGATTTGGTGGCGTTGTTTCCAGGATTAACTAAATCACACATGGTTTGCAGTTCTGTGAGAATGTGTGGCTTTCAAACATGGACTTTTTTAGTAGGATTATTAATCACTGGTCTGAATCACTTGTAGGTTTGAGGTGTAAAAGCATCCTAAGTGTGTCCCGAACATCGATGTGCTTTAAACTGTCTTGCAACGGAACTTAAATTATGGACATGTTTGGAAAAGAATTACCATTATGTTAATAAGAAGGACTGAATCCATCTCACGACATCACAACAGAAAATTAATTAAATTTTTTCCCATTAATTAAAACAAAAGTTCAAGTCCAACGAATAGCTCAAAATTTTATAAAGGTAACTAGTGAACTTCCAGGGGTTAACAAAAAAAATTAGGGTTATTTAAAACTGAAAAATAATGTACATTTCAGAATTATACGAGACAAAAAAAGTGTTTTTCAAGGAACAAAGAAAAGCAACTTCCACAAGTTCTCAGCTGTTACAGCTACCAAAGGTGGCTACTGTGAGTCAGACGTTGGCCTATAAATTGATTTCCTTTTTTAACTTCAGTTGTTTGTTGTGTACATGTAGAACTTTCTCCTCACATGCTAACATCAAAGAAACAATCATCTAACTGGTGGACATCTGCTCAGTGATCTGAGCCAAACCAATAGAAGCCCAGTATTTCATGAGAAAAGTTTGTTTTGTTTGTATATTGAAGCCAGAGATGTCTTTGAGCAAGTGCCCAATGACCATCAGGGCATGCACTGAACTCTCAAAACTTAAAAAAAAGAGTTAATTAAAGTATTAACTTTGGTCTAATGTTAATCAGCAGCACTAGCAGATGTCGACTAGCCCACTCTGTACGCCAGTAAGGTCTGCGAGACTCGGCTTGGTGGTTTCTGTGTGATCTTTCTGACGGACAGACAGCACTGAAACCAGACCTCAACCACAGCTCCGCACTGGCTGAGGTGTAAATGCCAGCTGCCACTGCACCTGGCCTCAGGCTTGATCTGTACCAAATTAGTTTTGGGCAATCGCATGAAAATCCAAAATTTAACTGAAGTAATAAAACTACATTTTCACACAGGGCACCTCTATCAGACAGGGATATATTAGAGACTTTGAGCTCCAGGGCATCTGTCCACTCTGGCAAGGAAGTAGCTCAGCATTACTGCTGTCATTTCCTTTTCATATTTATAGTTAAAATGATCAATTATAGAAAATAAATGCATATTAAAGAATATGGGTTACAGGCTATGTAGGACGTGTTTAATGCTTGGAATGAATGATGTTTCAGTTTTAAAAATGAATACATTATCACACCAATGATGCTCAAAGTTGAATAAATTTGAAAGACTTGTTTTGATCCTATCTACGTATATCTGATGGTGTCAGAAAGTAGCTACAGCAGATGTTATCTCGTTGCGTGATAATGAAGTCTGCGGGTGGCCAGAGTTGGCCTCCAGCATATGGGCTGTGACAAGGTTAGATTACAATGAATGTTGCCCATCCTGGAGAGTCAAGGCTGGTTTATGAGGCTGGATCTGCAGCGGTTGTCTATCAACATAACGACTCCTAACACACACCTGATACACAAAAACACACACACACACACACACTCTACAGCCAACCGTCTTGTTGAACCAAAAAACATAAATTAGACCCGGGTTTCAGAGAGCAGACAACCACAGCTGTGCACATGCTCAGACCTGCACGCAAACACACACGTTAAAGAACAGAGATGAGTACAGACTGCCAGAGGAGCCTAAAGAAGACCACACTTATGATAAAGACAAGAACTTGACATAATCATGTGCATACAAAGCAACATTATTATGTAAACTGTCTAAAGCAGTCCCAATCGTTACAATTCCCTTAAACACAATCATTATGACACAAGAACAAAAGTTCTTTATCCAGCTGTTTCAGTGCTTAACTGCTGGCAGATTAATACACAATATTTATTAGATATGTCAGTTAAGAAAGGCATTGATCACAGCTAACACTGATTTATTCTCTCCAGGTTAAATGTTTATTCAGTGTTAAACCCATTTTGCAGAAGCTGTATGACTCCATGAGCACACGGCATATGAGTTGTTCGTATGACACCACCACCGGACGCCCTCAACGACCGCTGCAATATTTACACATGAGATCTGGTTGTCGAGTGAAAGCCTGACTTTTGTATCCTTGTCATGGAACAAGGTCTCATCTGTTTGCTGTGCTGTACGTTGAATATTAATTTTGAGGTTCCTCACTAAACATTTTTGCTCCAGCAAATGTTTAGGTGAGTGAATTTTCCCTACCGCCTAAATATGAACCAAACATGAGCTTCAGAAGTTTTAGAAAACTATGAAAATTAAAAAAAAAATTATCAATCAATCAACAGATGTTAGTTTTCCAGTTTATGTGAAAAGACGCCTGACTTAATCAAGGTCATAGCTGATGCAACTATTTTCATTCCCATTAGTTTTTGCTTCTGACATTTATTCTGCTATGTAAATACTGCACACTGAGTAGTCAGATAAACTCGCTGGAGCTTTGTCTTGGGTACTGTATCTCATTTTTTGTGAGAAATAACTGCGATGGGAGTCCAAAGTTACTTCAGAAAGTTTTTCTCATTAGCAGGGATTGGAGACCTCTTGGGTTATGGCTGGATTATGTCGCCACGATCCATGCTGGGAATCATATCAGAAACAGGAGCGTTCGGATCCACAAGTGATGTGTAGTAACGACCCGCGGTGCAACGTCCACCTGGAAACACTTTGAAGCTGATGAGGTTTTCATTCTGAGGAGCTGTTAGCCTCCTGCTGCATCAGAACTGCTGATTCTCCAGACAGAGAGCGCTGTAACACACTGACACTCATCAGTGTCCCTCACATTAAACTCTACAAACTATCAGAATACTTCTAATGATATTCAATAATTTTTATCTTTGCTTTCTTTTTTTAACCTATATACTTTTTGCATATATTTTTAAATCCTACTTTTTCTTCTTTACTGCTATAACAAGGTAATTTGCCACAAGTGGAATTTATTAAAGTCTTGTCTTATCTTATCTTAAAAATACAAATAAAGACTGTGTGTTCTTCAGTTTTATTTAATTGTATTCTGTATTTCTTCTTTCAAAAGTCGTCTGATTCCCAGCTCTGTGTTGCACATCATGGAAACCCAAATATCATGGTCCCCAGCTCTCTATGAACCTGATGTGACACGAGTTGAGGTTGATGTGTTAAAATATTGATGCTTTAATATATGTTAAGAGAGTATTCATCTAGAACCTGTAGAACAGGGGAATACACTTTGCTGCAACCTTTTTCCATTTTTCATCATGCCAAACCTCCAGCAGCTGAAGCTTTGCATTTAACAGGCTGGCATGAAGGTAATATCAAAGTTTTATATGACTCTTGAAAACAATAATAATTTTAAAAAGAAGCATTTCCCAGAATGCCAAGCTTTCCTCCACTCTTCCACATATTTTCTTTTTACTTTCACTCCTTTGCATTAGTGAAGAACGTTCTTTCGTATGCTGTTTGTTCACTGTATGGGGGCATAGGGAATGCACTTAGGCTTATTGCAAGAAAGAAATATGTAGAAAGAGCCTATAAGAACATGCATCTCCTTTTTGCAATTCAATTCTATTCAGTTTTATTTATATAGTGTCTATTTATAACAAAGCTGTCTCTAGGTGCCTGTGAGAAACCCAGAGAATGACCCACACATGGCAAAGCCTAGAAGTAACAAAGGCATGGATTCATTTCTCTGCATCCTCTTGAGTCAGGATGTTTCTAATATTCCTGATTTTACACAAATGAAAAAGGCTGACTTTGTGACCTGTTTCACATGAGAGTTAAAAGACAAGTGTTCATCAAAAGTGACACCGAGGTTCCTAATAGAGCGAGAGGCTAAGGTAATGCGATCTAAATTAACTGTACAACTCAAGAGTGCCCCCCAGAGGTGCTTGGGACCAATTACAGTAACTTCAGTTTTATCTGAATTAAGAAGCAGGAAACTTCCAGTAATCCAGGTCTTCATATTTTTAATGCATGCATCTAATAAAGTTATTTGATTTTCTTCATGTGGTCACAGGAATAAATACAGCTGAGTATCATCTGCATAGCAGTGAAAATATATGTTATACTTCCCAATGATGTTTCCTAAAGGAAGCATGTATAAAGAGAAAAGTGTCGGTCCAAGAACAGCTGACCTTGTATGACTGGAACAATCATTGTGTACATAAACAAGCTGAAATTGGTCTGACAAATATGACTTGAATCATTTTAATGCCGTTCCTCTGAGTCCAACAACCTGTTATAATTTATTAAAAATCTTGTGGTTGATGGTGCTAAATGCTGCACTGAGATCCATGAGGACACGACAGAGACAGATCCACTAACAGAAGCCATGAGGTTATTGATGACTTTGAGCAATGCAGTTTCTGTACTGTGATGAGGTCTAAAATCTGACTGAAGCTCATTTACATTGTTTCTACAAAGATAATCATTTAGCTGATTGGACAATTTTTCTGGAGAATTCGGGGAATCAAAGGGAGGTTGGAAATAGGCCTTTAACTGGCTTTATCATCAGAATCCAAAAATGTCTTTTTGAGATTTAATAACTACAATTTTAAAACATTTGTCCGGTTATAAGGGATGCATTGACAAGATCCAGGAATTTATCCTGGGAAAAATTAATTTAAAAAACCTAGAAGGAAAAGGGCCTAGTGAACATGTAGATGGCTTTGAGTGAGAAACAACTGAGGTTTTCAGACAGGTATTGGAGTGGAGCTGGCAAGAAACTTTATTTTTAATTTGATCATGTGGTTAAATATAAATTATCTCAGTTATGCCCATAAAAAAGGGAACAAAAATCTGACTGTCTACACAGATATTTACCTAACCTTCTACTCTAGTAAGCTGCTTTCAGTCTGCTGCCACTTGATCTTAAGGGCCAAAGACTCACCAAGTAGTTCGCCATTAGTACAAACTTTTTGTCCATTTTTTTGAAAAAGATTAGACTTTTGTTTGTGTGAAACTTTGGCTGTTTCTCCCTGCAAATGCTCCCATCAAACTTGCAGAGATTGGAGACTGAGAGCTGGAGCTCCCTGTGAGGAAAGACTGTTAAATAATGCAGGTGCTTAAGTAAGCTTGCTGGGACGAATTGTAAAAAAAAAAAAAAAAAAAAAAAAAAAAAAACCCCCCCCCCCACATGGCCTTTTCTTCTGAAAATGATCTTTTCTTTACCACCCCCCCTTCTTCCATGAATGCTTGACCCCAGTCTTTGCAGTGCATCATAGGTTTTTTTTTTC
>JBAMYA010000003.1:11352965-11369437 GCA_037176975.1 Arrhamphus sclerolepis
CCGGTATAGCTGGCCACCCCCCTCCTGCATATTTTGTCTGTGTGTCTAACTGAGTGCATTAAAAACAAGAGGTGAAGTTCTCTTCCTGATATCTTGGCCGATTTCGTTTGATTTTCCTCATAAAAATCAAAAAATTCCTCACACAAAGAAGTGGTGTGTTTGAGTCGTGCTTTAACATAAATCCCCAGGTGAGCCTCTAACTAACTCAAACGTATCAATAAACCAATCAGAAGCTTCCAAAGCCATGACATCATCATCATATGGATTTTCCCAAATTGTTTAAAGGCGTAATAACGTCTGACTTTGAAGAAAGTAGATAAAAAAAATCTCTAAAGAAATTCTCTATCTCATTATTGTCATTTAGCAAAATAAAATAATTTTGATAACACAAGACTGGTTAGTCTGATTTGATGTCAGAATTTTTAATCAAGTCAAAAATTCTGAGATCCAGCAACACAGTAACTTAACTTTGGGTAACATGAGCTGTACGATTAAATGTGATTCATGAAAACAATGGCAGCTTTGTCTTTGTGGTTGGGAGTGTTCAGTTTCATTGCTGTTTTAGCATCTTTGGCAGAACAAGTAGACGTTGCTTGCAGAGACACTGTAGATCGTACAGTAGAAAGAGTCTAAGAAGAAGCTGTGTTATTTATCTGGGAAAACAACCTAACAGCATAAAGATCTGGATGAACTCAGGTAAATGAGAGCTGCGGATGTTTTGGGTCTTCCCGGTGCAGTAACATGCCTCTCCCCAACCCCCGAATAATAAATGGCACTTTTAACACGCGAGTCAATGGGGATTTTCTCTGTTTTGGAGCCAGCGTCTAGTGGTCAGTCAAGGAACTGCAACAAAACATACTTCCTGGATGAGCTTTGACCTGGAAGTGGGATGGTAGCTGATTGGTTGCTCTTAGCGAGGCTCATACAGCTACAGTATTTACAACAGTGGTAACAGACAATTGAGCTCCTGAACCAGAGGGGGGTGCTAAAGAGCAAATTCTTGTGTGGTGAAGTTTAAAAACTTTATTTTCCATAAGTGACACAGGTGCACATACACAAACTCACCCACCAACGTGAAGTTCAGCCTCGCTCATCAGAGGACATACGATAGCGATGATGAAACGGCACGATTGGTTTTCTTCTCCCAGGAACATTTTTAAATACAAGCTGACCAGTCTAGCTCACATACCTTTTTTTATGATATACCATATCATTTTTTGTTCTTCCAGTAGATATATTCACATAGAAAAAAGTGAAAACTAGTGGTAGGAAATGAATTACACAATGACTAGAGGACCCAAGTTAGATTATCAACTTTGATTAGTTAGTTAGTTTGTTTGTTTTTTGTCCCACACGGGAAATTCACTTTCACATACTGTACAGTTTGATTTTATACACATTACATACTTTTACACATTTACACAGCACAGACAACCACAAACAACAATAACAAAAACATCAAAAATCATTGCATCAGATGTCACATGTTTGCAGGGGATGGCTTGTTTAGTGCAGTTATGGCTGATGGCATGAGACTGTTTTTGAAGCGTGCTCTATTGAATCTAAGTGTTCTGTCGCTGCATCCAGATGGCAGTAATGTGAAATACTGATGTAGTAGATGAGTATGATCCTGTTATATTGTGTTTGTGATGCGTGTGATGGCTTTGGAATTTGACTGGGAGAGGTTGGAAGACCAGTAACCATTGAGACAATATTGGTTGTTTTTGTGAGTTTGGTCCAGTTTTTGATCGTAAGATTATTGTAAAAACATGTAGAGCATAATGTGAGTGTTAAGATTTGATCAAATGACTTGATGCTCCTGCGAAGATTATGTTACATTTTAACTGCATGAAAGTTGGGGTGGCCTCTCACATTCTTGTTTTTCTCTATAGTTTACGACCTTTGAGGTCTTGGGTCTTTCTTAGTTTAGCAATGAGCCGGAATAGATGGTTTGAGGTTTGGACAGGTGTACTCCTAGTATTTGGCTTTACTAAATAAGGTAGAGACTTCCACAGAATTCCTCTGTTTAGGTATAAATATACCGTAGAAACAGACTTCCGTGTTCATTCTTTGGCATCATGAGTTGGTGTCAAGAGTGGACCTTGGGCCGAAAATATTGCATATGAGAATGATGATTAAAAATTTGAATTAAAATGTAAGCCCATTCTCTGTTTCTTCCTTGAAGCAGCAGATAAAAAGAACATGCTTCAGAGTAAAATTAACATGAGAATGGGCTGAATGATACTGGCGTATAACAGAAGAAGATGAGGTGAAATATTGAGTCCTTTTAGTTTGCAAATTACTGACAGTATTTGATTACTTCTTTTTTGAATGCCATGTGTGTGAAAATCAAAGCTAAATTTATTGTCTGTTGTCAAGGTATTTGATGAAGTTTCTATTACAGTGTTGTTAATGATGGTTGAGTTTTGAGATGTTGAGGTTCCAAAAATCCTTCCTTCTACTGTAATGGGATTCAGGTGGAGATGGTTTTGTTTGCACCACTGGGTGAATTGCAGAATTGAATTTTGATATTCCTGAAGTTATTTGTTGTTCGTAGGAAGGCCCTGAAGTGTGGAGTCATCTGCATATTTAAGGAATCTTACTGAGGGTGAGAGGCTTCTGCAGTCATTTGTTTATGACGTGTAGAGAGAAGAGTCAAGGTGCTGGAGAAGGCAGGCAACACTATGTTCTGCTCCTCTTTTAGCCTGATAAGGGTCTAGTAGATTGCTGATGGTTGGCAAAATGAATTTAAGCATCAAGTACTTAAACATTTCATGACTATTGATGTGAGAGCAATAGCTTTTTTTGAAGTCTGTTAAGCGGGGTTCTGGTATTAGTGTTGCTTTTTTCGTCATCACAGGAATTAAAAAGTATTGTATATTTCACTGTACAATGAATGAATGAATTACTTGGGCCACTGCTAAAGCACAGGTTTTCAGCACTATTCCTGAGGTTCGGTCTGGTACTGGGGCTTTGACTTGCATTTCTGCAGCTAATGTCGTACATCCTCCTCTCAGAGGGGGGACAGGGTCTTCAGGGTTGGTTGGGGCAGGTCACTGAGCTCTGCAAGGCACTCACTAGTACAGTCATCAGTATCAAACCGGTTGAAACGAGTTCAGATTATTTCCCCTCTCAGGAGTTATTATGTTTGCGTCTTGTTAGTGTGCTCACCATCTGGAATGTTTGCCTGGTGTTCATGCTGTTGAATTCATTTTCCAATCTGTTTTTGTACTGATGTTTGGCCTTTAGAATCTCATTCTTTAGAGTCCAGTTTGAAATCTTAAGTTCTGTCCAGTCTTCTTCCTTAAAGACTTTATGTTTTTCCAAGAGAGTTTTTCTAATTTGTGGGGTAATCCAGGGTTTAGAATTGGGATATTTTATTATCTTCTTCACTGGAATAGTGGTGTCAATGCAAAAGTTAATATTGTCTGTGATAATGGACGCTTTGTCAGAAATATTAGCCGTCTTCTTCTCTCAGATTTTCCTTTTTTGTATGTTTAAGATAATTCTGTACATTGTTAAGATAAATCCATAGTAGGGGTAGTGGAGACGCTTCGAGTTATAGTTAGGATTATTGTTCAATGTACATAAATCTGAGCTTAAGTCTGCTGAGTTATTCATTGTTGCTGGTTGTCAAAAGCATGATGGAAATCAAAAATTTGTGGTTTGCAAACACGTGATACATAAATGTTTTACATCTGATGGTAAATCTATTGAAATGGTGTCCAAAAGTATTTACATCCACATTCCTAAACTAGTAGAGAAGTGTTTCTAAAAAAACAAAACAAAAAACTTTATTTCTGAGGTGAAGAAACTTGAAGAAGACCCTTTTCTCCCTGAGACTGAATGGGGTGATATTTTGTTTATGCATAGAGCCTCCTCCATCTATGGAGCCTTGATTCAATGTACCATGCATCCCTACATTTTATTACAAATTCTTATAACTGCTTCGTACTCATCACTGTGTTCCATATGATTCGGTTTGACATCAGTGACTGCTTGCAGATGAAAGCTCTGGTATATTCTTGCCTATAAGGAAACAGTAAATTTCCAGCTCACCTCTGTTCCCTGCTTTGTCTCAGTGGTTATTAGCTATGCTCTGTCTAGCACCTCCTTTTCAAAGTACTCCAGGCTTTAACGTAGTCAGAGAAAACTGCACCTAGGACATGGAAGAAACTGCAGAAACAACTCAGAAAACTCTTACACCCTCAGAGAATATGGTGAAGGAGATTTGTGGCTGTTTTTCTTAAAAGCGTGATTAGACGTTTCTGTATGCACATTATTGTTTTTTTTTTTTTTAAATCTTGGGTTTGAAGTCCCATTTTTTTTTTATATGGCTGCTTTGAAAAGAGATTTTTCTTTGTCAAAATATACATCTGGTTAGATAATAAAAACAAATAAAAACACTGGACACAGTCCACGATTGAAAAATCCCAAATTCTCCTTAACTGTTTATGTAAAACAGCAAAAATATATTCAGAAAATTCTTAAAATCCCCTTTTTTAACAAGTACCAATTGCCTTTTAATTAAATGGTTACAGACAGAAATGAGAAAATATTAACATGCCGAGTTTTTTTGTTTATTTTTTTTTGGCATTTTCCTTTGTTTCATCTGCAGTTTATCACAGTATATTGGCTTTTTCTCCCCAAGTCTGAAGCAGACGTAGCTCCGCTGCCATTCACCGCGTATCATCTGAGTGCTATCTCTGACCTTTTCTCAAGACCTGTGCGAAGCGACTTTATCTGTTTCATGAAAAAAGGCACAAGTGGGCAGTTTAAATTTGATCTGAAATTGCTTTGATATTGTCTTTATACATTGAATGGGTATGCTGTCAGGGAGTGGCCTTGTTTTCTCTCTTTGAAGGCAATTTTTCATTTTGCTCTCTCTCCCTTTGCACCTTTATGTTTTTCTCTGTCCTTCATGGTCCTTTTTCTTTTACTAAAGACTTTGCACTTCACAACCCACTTTCCTACAGTTTTCCATAGCTCATGACACCTTTATATTCATTTTACAGTACTTTATTCATTCCCAAAAGAGCATCATAGTGTTGCTGTAGAAACTCTCTAAGAGATCTGTGTGAATAGATCAGGGTGCTGTGTTCGTCACCTAGCAACAGCTGAACCCATGCCATCATCGGTAGGTGAACCTGGGCAAACTCTTTAATTTTAGACCTGCGGTCATCAAGGATGGAAACTCACAGCCAGCAGGTCAATAATCTGGGGTGCAGAGACACTCCCTCACAGTAACATTTCCAGGATTGCGTCATCTGGGGTCTCATTTACAACAGTTGTGTACGTACAAAACGGGGCTTGAAACTTGCGTACGCCACTTTCCACGCAAAGGTTGTGATCTACAAAAAACAAACTTGACGTGAGAATGTGTGGCCCGTCACGCAAGCTCTGACTCATGCGTACACCGGTTTTGGAGACTGGGGAAACTGGTGACGCAGATGGTGAGGTGGGGAATTGAAGCCACACTGCATCATGACTCCTCTCAGACATTTAATTTTCTTCCATATCAAACTATAATCATAGATCGACTTTAGCGTCAGCAGTAAAAACCACAGTATTAATTATGCTAGCGCTGGTGAACTATAAGAACCTTTTAAATGAATAAAAATAAGGCCTATAAAGCAACTTAAATCTCAAATCAAAGTTTTGTCACCGCCACATTCCTCTCCCTGATGATCACCAGGGTGAAGTGAACCACAGATTGTGACAAGGTGTGAGTCAATCAGACTGATTGCTGTAAACATTGTGGTGACTCTCCTGCGTAACGCTGCGTCATGGATGCACTGGTACTGCTGGAAGACCTTGCAAATGGGAGAATCATGAGGGAACGTGTTTTCACAGATCACCAGGATTATCTGGCCCATGATGATGACTGGCTAATACGACGATTTAGACTCCTTCAGATAGCTTTACTCTTGGATCAACTGGGTCAAGTACTGGAGAGACTGACCTGCCGGAACCACACCATCCCTGTTCAAATACAGACTGTGTTAACCACCCTGCAGCTCCAGGTGAATTAACAGACGGGTATATATTTAATCTAATCAACAATGAGTTGATTCTCTGCCTGAAGTCACTTTTAGGAACAAAATAATTCTGTGAAATCATCCATGGGTCTGGGATATCGCAGCCACGCAATAATGCCTGCCTCCTGGATGGCGTTGTTAATATGACCAGTTGATATATCAGATTTCCCTACATTTTGGGAGAACAGGCCAACATTAAAAAGGCAAAGTTAATCTACTTGTATCAAGCCTTTAGCATGAGGTCATAAAGACAGAGAAGTCAGTTTAGAATGAGAGAAATACAGTAAATACTTTAGAGAAATTTGAACTCAAACAGTGTTTAACTGAAACAGTTCTCAGGGCCCAGTTACCTCTTATTATACTGCCAAGTGGAATTCATTATAAAATGCATATTCAAAATAGCTGTTTTATGAATAGTATTATTAATGCTAATGTATTAATGTATTACTATGTCGAGGCAAAGCTTTGGACCTGTTCATCTACGTTGTTTATATGTTGCTGAAGATTCAAATAGTTGTTTTTTTTTTCCTTTTTGTTATTTCACACAGTTTAATGCATCTATAACATGTAAAACTTACAAATTCTTAATAGATTTTGAAAGTTTAAGCTATCTTAAAAAAATGGGCAAAATAATTCACAAAAAAAAAAGAAAAAAAAAAGAAAAAAAATCATTTATTGATATAAAAAAAAGGGAGAAAAAGGACCAGGCGGATAGGCTTTGAAGGATTAATAAAATAGTTTGTGAACATCAGCCAAAACAAATACAACCTCCAGTCCTGGAGATGTTGCAGTAGGGTTTACTGCCACCTTGATAGGTGACTGCATTTCCAGTATCGTATTGTAACACATGCATCAGGATATGTATGGTAACGTCAGGTCCTCGCTAATACCCCTACTGTTGATTAACTTCAAAGAAAGAACACTTAACAAGTTGCCATCAAAGCTTGTTCTTTATCGCATCTGCATTCACAAACACAAAGCACTTTATTAGTGTTTCTTTCGTTTTACCTGACACTTTCCCTCTAGGTCCCTAATCTGCTCTTCCTTCAGCTTCATGTCCATGCTGAGCTTCTTGCACTCGCTCTCCAGCTCCCTGATACGACTGCGAAGAGAATCGGTTGACTCCACTCTGTTTCAGGAAATGCCAAAAAAATATGGTTTAATGGCTGGAAAGTGTGGACGCGGCCCAGAATCAAAGAAACTAAGGCTGGTACCTGTTTGCAGCAGCTAAAGCTACTGCTCTAGCAGCAGTGGCCTCCTCCATCTTCTTTCTCTTCCTCTCGTCAGCCAGCTGTTTCTCAGCCAAAGCTCGGGCCTCCTGCTCAGCCTTCAGCTTCTTCTCCAGCTGGGAGATGGTCTGCTTATCCTTCTGCTTGGTCTGGACGGCACTGTGGAGCCTAAAGTACAGAGAAGTATTTAATTAACCTGGCAGCTCTGGCAATGTGACATGAGCCACTTTGGGTCAGTACAGTACTCTTCTTTTTTCCTGCGTTTTCATTGTCAAAAATGTTACTTTTTAGAAACATTGGGCTACCAAAACCACTGGTATGGTACACGTAAGGTGGTGCTAGACATACTGCAACCCATTGGTTGACAAAAGGATCATGAGACGCAATGACAAACACATACAGTGAGAACTCAAGATTGTTTTTGTGTATCAGTCAGTGGTCACTGTACAAGCCAGGAGGTGAAACTTTCCTTACGATAACTGGAGGACACTTCACTGGCACAGTGAAGAACAAGTATACAGATGGGTGGAAGAAAAGATGGCTGCTGAGCAGAGTGAAGAGTGAAAATTAAAGCTCACAAGAGCCAGAGCAGCAAAGAGAAAAAAAAGGAAGTTGTTTGAGTCGGTGGACAGCATCTTTGGCCGCAGACCAGCAAGTGTTGAAAAAGAGGGAGCCGCCAATGCAACCACCTTTCTGGAGTCTGTTGGTGAGGTTTTGTGTTAACTTGTTAGCGCTTAACTCATTACTTAACCCAAATTGAGCTGGACCACTCATTGCTATGAAGTCTAAGATATAAAAGCCTCACCAGCCCATACATTTGAAGAGCATCGTTTTGTGGCAGTAATAGCAGGACTGTGCATGCACATACTTGTTCTGCAGGAGCTCATTGTCCTGGCGCAGCTGGCCCAGCTCAGAGCGAAGGCTGCGGTCCTGGCTGCTCAGAGAGGAAAGCTGACTGCGCAACTCTGACTCCAGCTGTCTGTTGGCCTGAAGATCTGCCTTCAAGCGTTTCACATCCTGCTCCAGCCTTTGAGGGAGGACAGTAAACGACATTAGTCAACTTGTTTCCAAGGAGAACCTCAATAATTCAAACAAAGCATGGACCTCAGTTATGTTACAAGTCTATTCAAATAAGACTTTTAAATAATAATTATCTTATTTATCAAATAATATGATATCCATATGGTCCCTCAAACCAAGTTGGCACCATAATTGTTGTTGTACGCAAGTTTGAAGTTGAAGTAGTGTCTTACCGCAGTAGAGTGTCTGGCTTTCCCAGCTGGTTATTGGAGATGCAGTTCTCCACTAGATCCTTCTGCCCCTTCCCTGCTCCCTTCTGTTTCTTCTCGTTTTTATTGGCTGAGGACCCTGGAGGGAGGCTGCCGTTTGCAGAGCTGTGATTTCGTGGAGACGAGTTACTGCCCCCACCTCCGCTGGCATTTTTGCAGTTCTTCCCCGCCCCCCCCATTTCCTCTTTAGGAGTGGTGTGGGTGCTACCATCAGCGTGTGTGTTTTCTCCTGCCAAGTCGTTGTTCAGTCTCTTTGTCCCAACGTAGTTCTCAATGTACTCTGTCTCCTGTAGTTTGGAGTCCAGTGCATGTATAATACTGTTGTTATTGATTCCGACTGTGTTTTGTTTTTTGCCTTCTCGCTCTTTCATGGTACTGTCCTTCCCTTTTTCGCGGTACTCCAGTTCTGGTAACGGAACCGAAGTGTTCTTCTTTCCTGGTGGCCCTCCGTTTTGGGACACTACTGTGGGTTCCAGTTCTGAGATCCCTTTAGCTAAGGCAGCTGGATGAAAAACGCACAAAACAGATTAAACCAAAAGACAAGTAGAGACATGACTGACTTTAAACAGATGCTAGACGATGACCTTGACTTCATCCATAACTTCCATCAGCAGAAATAATGTGCGTGTGTATGTATATATATATATTTATTTACACACACACACACACACACACACACACACACACACGTTATTTCTGTTCTATAAATTGTTAAAGCCAAACAAGCCAGTCTGTAGGGAACCTTTACAGATCATCTGGTCACAACTCAGTCTGGTTTGACTTTCTGTTTGGTTCAGTTTTTATGAACAATGCGATAATTGCTGCTGGTCTGAGACCAGTAGCAATAAGTGGTTTAACTCTAAATCTACACTTTTGTGGGTTGAAAGCAAAACTGAGAAACCACCGTACTCTATAATATATTTTATGTGATTTTAGAATAATCTCAAAAGACAACAAATAGCTAACACGTCATCTGTGCGCGCTGCTGGTAACCCTATGCAAATAGAGAAATTAAAATATTTCTTTATCAACTTTTCTTTTGTTTTAGCTGTCCTGTGCATGAGTGCACTGACTTTACCTTTTCTTATAGATGTTACAAAGGAGACTATGTAATTTATTTCTGAGCTACTTTGTTGAAGCCCTGTGCTTTGGTGTTTTTTTTACTTTTGAAGTCTTGGACTGTTGGAGCCAACAAGGAAGTGGTGCACAAAAAAATCTTGTAAAATTGGAGTTAAATTAATGGTTGCTGTGACGTACACAACAAAACTAACATAAGCATCCCTGGTGTGCATCGGGTTGATGGAAAACAAAAAAGCTGAATGCAAGGATGTTGGTGCCAATAGGCATGTATACGACCAATCAAAACTCAAGTACCACTCCAGGGAATGTTACAAAAAACTTAAATATTGCTGTTAAATAAATAAATAAGAAATGTGAAGTTATGTTTGTGTGTGAATGATGAATGGCCTATGTGACTGTATCATTACTGTGAAGTTCAGTTTAATTTAATTCAATTTAGAAGTTCCAAGATAACACAACAAATAACATAATAAATTTAAACTTGTATACTTGTGTGGTCAGTGACTAATTTGCAGGTCTAAGGCACTTTTCTGACTTGTCCAGTTGCTTTATACAACAGTTGTTCCTCTGCAGATGACGGTAAATTAATAAGGGTTTTAAGGTTTTGGTGTCTCACCCTCTTCTGCTTCTCGCTCTTGTCTCTGCAGCATCTGTTGCTCTGGCGGTAAAGCCTGCTGTAAAAGCTGCATGTAGAATTCATTCTCCTTTTGCACTTCCTTCTGTTTCCTCAGTCGCATCTTGTAGCTAACATAGCTCTTGAAGCCAAAGCCTAGAGTCACCACTGGATAACCGATACTAGAAGATGAGAGCATTGAGAGTAAACCCATGACTGCATACTTCTATTCAGCAAAGTGTGTGTGAGAAAATCTGTTTCCACTGGATTTCACCACGCCATTCTTTATTTAACAAAAATAAAGCCAAAAACCTAAAGAAAAATATCAATGGTCAATACTAAGTAGCTCCATCATTCATTAGCTTTTAGATCCACCCATTTTTCTTTACAACATTGCTTCAGGTAATTGTGGGTTTTTGGCCATTCACTTATGTAAAGCCTTTATGTCTGTTCAGATGCAGTTTTGTGAATGTTGGTCATGCTTCCAAGTTCTTTTCAGACAGAAGAGTCCATCTCCTGCAGCATTTCTAAACAAGCCTCACTTGTTCAGTCTTCTCATTGTGATGTCACAAACTTTAGAAATTGATATGCAGCTCTTTGGATTTTTTTTTTTTGTATCTGAGCATTGCACATTCTGACCATGGGGTAAACGTGCAGTGACATCCACCCCTGGGAAGACTCACCACTGTCTTCAGTGCTTTCCAGGTGTGAATACTGACCTCCCAATCGTTTGGAAAAGGTTTTATTACTTTCTCCTGATTACTGTAAAGTAAATATTGTTTCTCTACAAAACATTACTTATGTCTTTCCCTCTTGGCATTGTGTTAAACACAAATGATTCAGACCAGCATATTGCAAAAATGTCTGCTTTTTAAAAGTTCTGCACATCGGCCGTTGATCTAGAGTTGATAAGTACTCCGCTGCAACTTGCCTTCGTAAATTATATGGGATCAGTCAGGGCAGTGGTCTTCAACCCTGGTCCTCAGGGCCCACTGTCCTGCACGTTTTAGATGTTTCCCTGCTCAAACACACCTGGCTCTAATTAAATTGTCATGACAGACTTGCGTAGACCTTGAAGACCAGCTGATGGCCATCCATTCAAGTGTTACTAAGCAGAGAAACATCTAAAACATGCAGGACAGTGGGCCCTGAGGACCAGGGTTGAAGAACACTGAGTTAGGGGATACTTAGTATTACCCGTATGATTTTTTTTTCTTTTCAGCTCAATGTTTGTTAAACAAATAATGGCACAGTGAAAAATGTGACAATCTTAGCTTATAAAAGCAGATTATTTTAATCATGTCCGAATAACTGTACAGTGTATGGTTAAATTCATACAAAGAAATTAAAGGAATAATGTTAAACTACAGTTCTGTATTTTTACCGTTTTTCAAATAACAGGGCAATAGCAAACAGATAAGTGAGTAAAAGGGCATTTACCAGTGAGCAGCAAAAGGCCGACAGAGATCGACATGAAAATTCTTCAGATCTTTGAACCGTATGGCAGCTTCGATATACACAAATAGGATCCAAAGTGACACAGTAGGTAGACAGACTCCTCTTTCTGCATGAAATACAGCACACAAATGACACAAAAATAAAAAAAAAGAAAAAAGACAGTGATTAATGTCTTCTTAAAATCTTTAAGAATAAAAATAATTTATCTAATAAAAGATTCCACTGAAATATTGGACTAACCTGTGTGCCAGACATACTGGACCCATACATAGGTGCTGGCAGCAAAAAACAGCCATTGGACGGGGATGAAGAGGAGGCATATGATGTCTGATGTAAACGCCACACAAACAAAGAAGACAGAAAATGCCTAAGTGTGGGAGAAAAGAGACACAGAATTAAATATTTGGACTCAAGGCCACACACCCCATCATGCAAGTTAATGCCAAACAAAAAAAAGCAAACGCAGGGTCAGACAAGCTCTTACCAGCCCCTGATATCTGAAGGAGTCGTAGACACTTCTGATGAACAGCCAGAAGGGCCACAGGTACTCAAACCTGAACTCAAGCACAAAGTCGGCTAGTAACACTAACACCCAGACCACCAGGAACTTCAGATACAGGAACGTACTGGGAGGAGCAGAGATAAAGAAACACATACACACACGTATATAAATAAAAGGGCTGACCAATAAGATGCTCATTACCTCGATTACGATTCATAAACAATTATTTTCGTAGCATTTTATTTTTTGCTCTTGCGTCACTGAAACAGTTTTTGCTGAAAATATTATCAACTATTAAAACTGGGATATTTTTTCTAAAAAAAAGTACATAACTTTGCTTTTAAAATCAGTGAAAGGGAGCACATTCGTATTAACTAGATACGGTCATTAAATCCATATTTCAAAGAAGAAAATATATAATAATATAATAAAAACTATTGACATAAGCAAGATTACATTGATTATTGGTTCTGAATGTTGTGTACACACACACACCATGAGGTTTTTCATTGATTAGCTGGTTGAATGACAATCATCTGGACATGAGATTTGTTCAACACTCTTGGGTTGTGTGCGCTTAAAAAACACATTTCCAATGTGAGTGGAAAGCTGTGCACCTCCAAGTTTGAAGGCAAAAACGCAGCAGTCTACATGTGTATAAGATACATCAAACAACAACATTGTTTCTATACTGTGAGAGTGAAATAGTCTGTTTGCTTTATGTTATCTGTACACCTAAGTGGGGTGGGGGTGGGGGGTTGGGGACAGAGAGGAGGGTCTTTCATGTCTGGACTTGTTGGCCAGCACAGCTGGTTTCCATTTTCTGACTAACCTTCAATCAATCTGTCGGACCTATGTGTTCTCGTTGAAGCAAGTTGAATAGAAAAGGGCCTCACGTGCTGCTTCAGTGGCGGTGTTACATCCAGACAAAGCACAGGTGAAGCTCCGTCGATTTCAAAACGAGCGCCTCTATCACCGCTGATGTCATTTTTTCCTCTCGAGTTTACGCTGTATATTTTTAGCCGAAAGCGTTTCCTCCGTGTGTAAATGTTAATGAAACAGCTGCAGCGTGCTATTCACAACAATACTTCAAATTTAACGAGCTTCGGGTACATGAGCCGTTTGTTGATGTACCGTTAACCTGGGCCTATAAATGTGACAATTTGCGGGCATTTGCTCATTCAGTTCCCACTACAGCTCACAACTAAACCGTGCTTAAAATATGAATACAAAACGAGACTTAACAGCCGCGTCTGGATATATGCAGAGCGGCGCCATTGTTATACAATAACATCCCTCCAGCCCCTTTTCTGTACCTGCTATATATACCCTCGGTGATTCGGTTCCGTTTTAACGGCCGTCGGAGTTTACTGCAGTCCGCATTGCGCCGCTTCATCCTCCCCCTGTTGATTCACTGGTGATATGGGTCTGATAACTGGGACTGGAAACGTCATCCGCTCATCCTATCATTCACGCGTCTTCAATTATCCGCCGTTGTTGTTGTTTTATCCACATGAAACAAAGAAATAAATAAAAACAGTCCCCTGAAGGCCCTCCCCTTTTCACGACACGCTGCGTTGCCCTGGCGTCTGACGTCATCGCGCCTCGAAGACGTAGGAAACATGGCTGCTTCCAGGTAGTCGAGGCGTTTTTTCTTCAGTTTTGACGTTTTCTAAAGTTTTCTCCGAGGTACGGTAAGTGTGGTACATTGATACACTAAATTATCTTACTCTTAACATACTCACGATGCTCAGACATGAGATAAACTCACGCGTAGCTCCCTTTTACACAGTAAAACTGCTCCATGCTTCTTCAGCCACGTTTGTTTTGACAGCCTCGGTTAGATATTTAATCCTAGTATTTTCTAAATCTAATCCTTGTATATTGACAAAACAGTACGTGGTGGAATATGAATAGATTGTTCGCTGCCAAAAATAATTTGCAAAAACTTGACAAAACGCACTCAAGGCTATTGAACGTATAAAAAGCTCTTTTGGTTTTTATTATCATTATTATTAACATCATTATTGTTGTTATTATCATCGTCATCATCATTACATATATATATATATATATTTTTTTTTATAATACAAAATGTTGCATTTTTCTCACATTCTTTCTGATGTACCCTTTTGTGCTAAACCATTGTCCATGTTAAACTCGCTGGTACAAATATATCTTTATTTTTTGCAACAGATGATGAAAACCAAGGAAATGATGTCGTTTGTGGAAGAACAAGAGAATGGGGAGACTGAGGAAGAAGATGAGCAGGAGGAGGAAGAACAGGGGATAAGTGATGACAATGATGAAGTGGAAAGTTGTTGTGAAAAAGAAGAAGTAATGCCGCCAGCCACAGATGAAAAGATTCCTTCATCTGTTCAAACTGCAGGGAAAAAGCAGCAGGCTAATGTCCTGAACCTCAACAACGAGGTTGTGAAGATGAGGAAGGAAGTGAAAAGGATTAGGGCTTTGATCATCAGGAAACTTGCACGTCAGATTGCTGTCTTGAAGAAGAAGAAGGGAAAAGAGACAGAAATCGAGAGGAATCAGAAAAGAGCTGCAAGACTGCTGGAAGAGATCCATTACATGAAGAACCTCTCACCAGACCTGGTAGGGTTGTTTGGGTTCCTCTCTACAGACCCAAGAGATTGTTGCTGTAATGGTTCCTAAATCATATTAATGCTTGAATTATTTAGAAGTCATTTTTCCCCCTTTTTGAACCATAAATCTCTCATTTATGTTTTGCTTTATTCTTTTTCCTTCACTCCTATTGCAGGTGACCAAGACAGCCCTACAGAAGAATCTAAACTTTGAAAAAATATGCAAAAACCCCAAGTCTACTCTGTCTGATCGGGCTGTTGCACGCATTGCCACACACCCTCAGTTCAATAAGAAGATTGAGAGTATCAAAGCTGCTGTGAAAGGCTTTAAAGAAGAGCGTATAAAAAGTGGAAAACAGGAAAGAAAGGTGAAAGTTCAAAAGCAGTCTGAAAAGGAAACCGTGTCTTCTCTAGATAAGATGGTAGAGGTAGAGAATAAGAAAAACCATGAAGACAGTTCTGTTTGGCTACAAAAAATTGCTGACGATGAGAAGATGGAAGCTGACCTTAAAGACACTGACATTGAAACTGTTGTGAAAGGTGAAAAAGAAGATCATTCAGATGATGTTCTCATGCAAGAAATATCAAAGCCTGTGAGTGTTAAACCAGTGTCAATAAAAGGAAGACATGTAAAGGAACTCGTGAAAAATAAACCTCAAAGTAAAGGTCCAAAAATGGATACCAATCTCCTGCTTGCCCCTGATGTACTCCAACAGAGAGCAGATGATGTTGAGAGTGATGTCGAGTTGTCAGATAATGAAGAGAAAGAGTACTTTGATGACAGCACAGAGGAGCGATTTCACAAGCAGTCCTCCCAGTCAGAAGAGAGTGATGATGATGACTTCTTTATCGGAAAAGTTAACAAATTCAAGAAAAAGAAGAACAAGCAGAAAGACGGTGACGGGGAGAAGAGTGCAGACAAGGCACACGAAGTGAAAAACAACCCAAAAGACAATGTGAAAACTTCGGACAAGCTCCAGAACGAACTTGATGAGCTTGAAGCCAGGCTGAAATCAAAAGCAACAGCGCTTCAGTCTGTTTTCTGTTCATCCCTGGCTCGGCCCAAGTCTGGTGGAGGATCTGCTCGAGGGAGGGGTGGAGGTAAATTTAGGGGCCAGGGAAAACCTAGAGGTGACAGTAGTTCCGAGACACATTTTAGTAATCAGCCTAAGTTCCACAAAAAAGGAACTCTGGAGTCTAAGAACAGCAAGACCTTCCCAGAAAGCAAACACTCTGAGACTGATGGTAAAGGTTCTGCATTTGTTGGGAGAGGCAGGGGACGAGGAAGAGGGGATGTTCGAGGGCAGAAAGGTTACAGGGGTGGAGGTGTCTTTTCTCATCAAGTGCCACAGCAAGCACTCCATCCATCCTGGGAGGCCAGCAAGAGAAGAAAGCAGGAGCAAGGACAAATCCTGGCATTCCAAGGGAAGAAGATTAAGTTTGATGACGATGACTAAAGCATGTTTTTATTACTGAGTACTTGGTAGCTGTCTTTTATATCTTAGGGTAATATCAGGATGATGGTTGTGCTATAGTGCATCCTAGAAATAACTGAAAAATGATGGCCTCTGCATATGTCAGTAATAGTATGTTGGGTAAATTGTACTAAGAGGCCACAGTGACCAGTAAGGCTGTGATCAGTAAGGAAGGATCTCAGGATTAA
>JBAMYA010000003.1:11374331-11392794 GCA_037176975.1 Arrhamphus sclerolepis
GCTGGGATAGGCTCCAGCAGACCCCCGTGACCCTGCACAGGACATAGCGGGTATAGATAATGGATGGATGGATGGATAAATTTGGAAAATGCAATTTTCTATTAAAGAAAAATCATCTCCTCTATTTTGTCTTAATTTCTGCACATTCTGATGTGGATCTAAAAACAAAACAAAACATAAGAATCTTCATAAATTAGCTGTATTCCATCATATCTTAAAATTTACTTCAAAAAGTTGTTTGTTGAAAGTATGACGTCAGTTCAGAAAAAAAAAAGCAACCTTGAAAACAAGCATTTAGTCATCTTTCTCAGTTACCCTTCTCTTTTCTCGCTCCAACTTCTAAAACCATCTCTGTTTTTGAATCTTCTCTGTCAGTTGAGCTTTTTCTTACAGAAGAAAAAAGGTCAAAAAAAAAAGGGCAACTGAACAAACTGGTAAAGATAACCTTCTACGGTGAGACTTAAACCATAAAGACTACCGCAATAACGGCGTTTCCCTTCAGGGACTCAAAGTGTTTTTGAATTGAATCTTCAAACGAAGCCACAGTGGTGCAGTGACACGGCGTTAACCTGCAAATGACATTGTAAAGCATGACGACCTTGAGTAAACGTGGTAATCAGCATGGTGGGAGTACAGAGTGTTACTTTACATGTTTACGTAGGAAAGTCCTGTCTTTTCTTGTTGTTAAATTACAGCTATGTGAAGCACTTAGTTACACAACATCTAACCAATTACATGTTTGATTTATACAACTGAATGCAAGTAGTACATAAAGATTAAAAGAAAACAAATCAACCATCTGCAACGTGTTTGGCTCTACAGGACCATGCACGTAGCTACCAACATGGCAGGTTTCCCAAGAGTCCAACGTGGAGTAACGACATTTTCGAACTTTATAACCGTCCGAAATCTGGTTCATTAAAAAAAAACAAAAAAACATTATGTATGAATTACTGAACCAAAGCTTGACCATCATTTTAAAAGCGACGTGTAAATGATTTCTACTCTCAGCTTCTCATGCAGAAAATTAAATCTCTAATTTAACATTTATATTTAGCTAACCTGGCAACACTTTTCAGTAACCTCTTGTTTTCAATGTTTCAGTGTGATCTGCGCATGCAATAGCAGTCCATTTCTTATTGAAGAAAGAAAAAACCCCAAAAGCCAGATGAAGAACAAGAACAAGTTAAATAATTGAAAATGAATTTTTAAGTATACGTGCCTGTTTGCTTGTGCAGCTATTAAGGTACGTCAGCTTTTTTTAGTTAGGATGTTGTGGTGCTGCAATCTGTACTTATAGCCCCTTTTAATGCTGTTAAAAATCTACAAAGTGCTTTAAAATGTGTTTCCCATTCACAAAAATACTTAATCTATGCACATACTACACACAGGCTTGAACCCTGAGTGAGGCGATATGACTGGAACTGGGAAATTATAATGGCGGATGACTGCTGGTGGAAAAGGACAATAAATTTTGCTCAAACACTGAACATTAGTACATGTTTGAGATATATTTATTGTATCATTTTAATCGTTTTTATATCTTAGGTTTACTAATGTTTAGAGGAACACATTATATTTTCAAATGAGTTACATTTAATTAATTTCAGTTCAGTGATTTCAGTCATCTCAAGGCACTTTACACAGAAAACCTTCAATGTTTGCCAACAATCCTGTTAAATCCAAATTATATTCCAGTTCACTGTAAGTCATGAATAATTCAATTCATTCCTATAGAGTCTAGAATTCTAAATTCATTTACTGGTACATAATAAATATAATAATAATTAAAAAAAAAAAAAACCTAAGCAAAGGAACCCAACAGATTGCATCAAATATCAAATCTACTTTGGTGCAGTCCCCCATCCTGAGGAAACACAAGGTGACACTGGAGAGGAAGAAAAAACAAAAGAAAACTGGTTAACAGGGTTGAAGAACCTCCTGCAGAACCAGACTCAGGGAGGGTGACCATCTGACATCACTGGAAAGACAAAAATAACAACATATACATTCAAAAAGGCAGGCATATGTCATCAGTGAAGCTGTCCCTGACTATAAACTTTATCAAAAATAAAAGATTTAATCGTGATCTTAAAGTTAGTGATAGCGTCTGCGTACTGAAAAGTAAATAAGATCTGAGAGAAGACCCCGAAGTTCTCAGACCCAAAGATTCCTCATTCTTGTTTAGTGACAGAAAGTTAATAGTCGTTCAGATACACTAGCGGTCAAAGGTTTTAGATCACCCCAATTTTTCTACCTATTTTTGTTTAAAATTATTCAGTCTAATGTCTCATCGTATTCTGAAATGAAAGAATGGAACAAATAAACAACCTTGCTTAATAAGAAGAAATCGTGGAATCAATGTATGAACCAACTTTTGATTCAAAGCAGCCTCCTTTGGTAGCTACAGGATCACTTGGACAATGATCTGAAAATAAGGAAATATCCAGTCTGTGGCAGTTGTGTGGGATGAAAATGTCAGAGGTGTTGATGTCAGAGGAGAACAGGGCTGGACTGGCATCTGTGGCCATGGCAGCCCACTATGGTTGGTGAAATGCCAGTTGCACCAGCTACGCTGTTACCAAACTTAAGATAAATCCCAGTGCCTATGTGCTCTGGAAGAGACAACCAAAGAAAAGTATGTATGTCATTTACTATTCATATACATCTGGTGATAGCCAGCTTTATTTCAACTCAGCTTCATGTCTACAAAAAAATAAACAAGCAAAACAAACAAAAAACTATCTATTAGTCCACACAAAGCCATGTCTGGCAAAAAAAAAGAGAGATCAGATGCAAAAGTCTTTTGTAAACGTGGAGCCGAGTTGAAAAATGCAGGCCTCAAATGAAGCCATGGATCTGCATTAACAAAAACAAACAAACAAAAAATAAAAACAGTATATATGCGTATTTGCCCTGAGATGACAGGAAAGAGGAGCATACAGCTCTGAGCCTGTGGAGCACGTGGAGAGCCCTACGCGATCTGACGTCATTACCAAGAAAAAAACACCATGAAGTCGCACAGGTATATAATTAATGAAACTGTAAACTCCCCTCCAAAAACGTCATCATGTCTGGTGATCTCACCATTTCCTGAGAAGAAGTGGAGCGCGCCAGTGTTGATGGACTAATGCATGCGGTCCAATTACAGCGAAGGACTGACCATTCAGCATATTAATAAACAATGTCTATACTGCAACAGAGTTACTTATGTCATCTATTACCACATCTGTGCAGGGGTGAAAGAAATTTACTGTAGGCCTATTGAGTTGTCACAAATTAAAAACAATAGAAACTTGGGCATTGCCCAGTGTTCCCAATGGCCAGTCCAGCCCTGGAGGAGAATAGACAGAGGTATGCAGATCGACAACTCTGAACACGACATCCAGAACCTTGAAGTGAAGTGGACGACAGCGGCAGCAGGAGCCACTCCCGACAGCTAAGAACAGGAAACTGATGCTAAAACTGGCGCTGGCTCACCAGAATTGGACAATAGAAGGTTGGAAAAGTGTTTCCTGGTCTGATGAGTCTCAGTTTCAGCTGGGGCATCCAGATGCTGGGCTCAGAATCTGGTGAATTATAAAAAAAAAGAATAATATCATAATTAAGGATGAAACCACTTTCCCCTTTTTTAAATTTTATTTTCCTTTTTTTCTGTGCTTGACAGGATTTATTTGGGTTTTTGAAGTCACATCCAACTCAAACTCCAACAAAGCATGAGCATGCCTCACTGTTTGGGTTTATTTGACCGAGGTTTGACTTTTTTTTTTCTTTTTTTCAGTGATCCATTCAGATTTGTAGGATGCTTTGATGTCACAGACCCAGATCAGAGTGGGATTATCCAGCCTCCACATGTTTGTCTCCACCCACCTTCATGTTCCACTGATGTACCTCTGAAGTAGGTATCACAAAGCTTTAATGCTGATTTTCTTGATTCACAACTCATAACTGCTCTTCCTGCAACATCGTTCTTCCACGTAGTCATGTGCAAAAGTTAGCACACTTCATTTAATCCTGTTTTAAAAATAATCTGACTTTTGGACGTTTTAGGATTACCTAAAACGCAGCTTCAGGCTAGGGACGTATAACTATTTGAACTGTGCGTTATTTAGTTAACAAGAATTAAACGAAAAAGAAAAAAAAAGTGAGTTCTATTTAGTTCCCTCATGGTTCAATAGCTTGTAGATTCACCTTTAGCAGCAATAAGTTGAAAAGTCTCAACTGTTCTCAAGATGAGATAAAATTTATTAATCCCAGTTGTGGGAAATTTCCTTGTTACAGTAGCAGCAGCACAGACAAAGTATCAAAAAGAAGGATTTAAATATGCAGAAATAGACACAAAAATGGTCATTAAAAATAGACACATCATACATTTCTTGACCACTGCTGTTCCTGCTATGTCGTTACGTGTTATATGGTGGCTGTTTCTAGTCAGGTACAACTCTAGAGTTCCTGGATTATGCTGCTCTGTAATTAAACATCTGTCATCAGGGATTGACGCATCCACACGTCATGCATGTGTTGCATACAGGCCACTACGTATGTAAGCGCACCATGCCCAAGCCCACCTCTGACAGCTGCGCCAGAGTCCAGGAGTCGTGCCATGGCTGACCGCCCACGCTAGCCCGTTTTCAACCAAGCTGTCAGACTGATGGACTCTTATTTGAGTTCATAGTCAACTCAGTGGCTGCAAGGTACCCAGGTGCTGTTTTCTTTTTTCTTCTGAAGACCCTATTAAACAAACCACACCTGTTCAGACTTCTGTTATGCTTTCACGGACTTTAACATTTAACATGCTCGTTTAAGTGTGCTGAGTCTGTAATGTGGCTGTTTTGTGTATTTCTTTGAGCTCGGGGTCAGTTCGCTGGCATGTCTACTCCTGTAAAGATTGTCTACTGCCGGGGTAGGCAACTCCAGACCTCGAGTGCCACTATCCTGCATATCTTACATGTTTCCTGCCACAACACAGCTGATTCAAATGAATGGATCGTTAACATACTTGTGCAGACCTGGATGACAAGCTGATCCATTCATCCGACTCAGTTAGTATGTTGTCCATCTGAGGCTTTCTGTGCCTCATAGTCACCACGAAATAGAGGATTTAACAGGGAAGTATTCCGGGTGCAGGGTTTACATGCAGCCAGTAGGGGGCAGTGAAAACCCGTTTATGTTCACAAGCTTGTTCTGTTTTCAAGCTGCCAGATATGAAGTTTGACCCGTGTCTCTCAGGAAAATGGCTTTTATGAATTCAAGAGGAGATGAATTGAGGTGGCATCCTGTGCTTTCTTGTTTCATGCTGGAATTGCAGCAGGCAGAAGACATCAGTGATCCTTCTGGGCTCAGTGTCAAACTGAACACCTACATGTTGTTTCAAACCTCAGATATTTCCTCCTGAGCTTCTGGGGCTGTTTATTGTGCTCCTTATGACCCACTGGGAAAGAGATACCTGCTGATGTGGTGGTGGGATGTTATGTTCATCTGCTGTGATCGTTTCAGGAAAGATTTTCCCATTGTGCTTCACATTTGATGCATTACTGCTTTAAATTTAAGGGGTGAAGTTATTTTATTTTGTTTTACCATTGTCTTACAGCCATGTACTGAATGTGAAAGAAAAGACCTGTCAACTAATTGAATATATTTGCCTCATTTCCATTTTCATTCTTTGAGAGACTGTAACATTGATATGGATTTTTTTTTTAAGTGTCATACAGAAGTGAACTGACCTTTCACTTAATTGTACAAACCAGATGGTTTGGAAAGTTCTGCTGGTGAAAAATACTGAGATTTGTTGAAACACATTTGATTGCTGTGTCTTTATAAACTTCTGTCTGAATTCAACTATATCTGTCCTTTCCTCTCTTTGTCTGAGCCACAGCATCTTAGAAAAATACATCATCGCCCTGAACATGATGATGTAATCTTTTGGGTGTCTGCAACATCCTGACATGACCATAGGTGGCAGTGTTGGCCTTGAAAAAGCCCTCTTGAACTCTGTCAACCCAGTTCCCGAAAAACACTGGCAGTCTCACTCTGAGTTCATGGAGAGACGCCGGATCATCGCTGGTACTGATGCATGTGCGGATCTGTCAGGGTTTTTTTTTTTCTTTCCAACTAAGATGTGCATATATATATATATATATATATACACATATGTGTATACATATACATATATATATATGTGTATGTGTGTGTGTATATAAAAAAAAAATACATATATATATATATATATATATATGAACTGCTGAATTGGGATCATGTAGAATCAGGCCTGACCTGCCCATAATATACCCCTGACTTTTGCTCCAAGGTAGCTGGGATAGACTCCAGCTGATCCCCATCACCCTAAATGGGAATAAGTGGGAACAGATAATGGATGGATGGATAATTCAGGTGCAGCATCAGGACCTTCCCTCCCTCTAGAAGAGGCAGTTACAGATAAGTCAATCTGGCAATCAGCAATCACTGAAATTTTAGTTTTAAAATGTTCTCTTCACTGTCACATACAAGCAAGTAATGCTCAGTGGAAGTTTTAGAAGCTTTGAACTAAATGTACACCTTAAAGGATGGCACAGGGCAAAGTCGGCCTCTGAAAGGGGTTGAGGAGTGATTCAGACCAAGTGCAGTCTGTACTGACATTGTAGGATTACGAGAAAGTCCGTGTGCTGCACTCTCCTCAGCCAGGCTGTTATTTTGACTGCTGTAATGCACCTAGGCAGGGAGTGAGATGGAGAGAACAAAAAAAATGAGAGCGGGTTAAAGAAGGAGCATGAAAGAGAGGGAGAGAGCGTACTACTTGTCTCTCATTGGTACTGAGGGTGCGGCGTCTTTTTACGCAGTGCCATCACAGCCAATCAGAAACACTTGCAACATTTTGGATTTATGAATGAATGGTGAGAAAGCAGCAGAGCAGTCGTTTGATTCATCAGCCACAGCTCTGGTGGTAAAGTGTACATCAAAGAGATCGGTGTGCTTTGCAGTCTGATGGAGAAGAACTGTGGACGTGGACAGATGAATGGACGACAGTGATGGCATGTTAGAAAGCAGCTGCAGGCACAACTCATAAATGTCCTTAAAGGCATGTAAAGAGGAAACTGGAAACTGCATATTTCAGAGGAAACCTGTTGCTTGATCAGTATAGATAGCCTCAGGATGTGGACGATAAGTGATTGGTTATGGTTATGTAAGGCAGTTGCCTCAATAGGTCAGCAGGTGGTGCCATTGTGTTTTATGCTCTCCGGTTTTAGGCGAGTTTTTGAATTCGGTCCTCACCGGACACCGTTTCTTGATTTCTTTTCACTCTGCGCAGGTTTGCATAAACAGTTGTTATGATGTTTATTGTGAATTATATGTTTGAGACTTTGTTTTACCGACTATGTCAGCTGTGACTTTGGCTAGCCTTTTATTTATTATTTTATTGTATGTGTTCGGGTTAGGGTTAGGCTCTGTATGTTATTAAACTGCCTCTTTTATATTCTCTGTTTTCACTCTGGAGCCTTGCTTAGTAGCTGTGAAGGTGCAGCGCTTTATTTTAATTTGACTTTTATATGAGTTATCTTGATCACAGTCAGTGTTCGTCTATGGTTTGTAAGGTGGAGTTGCCAACATCGACACGGAGCCACGACCTTGACCATGACCTTGACCACCACGACTCCAACTCACAGTGCACCCCCAAAAACAGCAACTTTAACATAATGCAGAGTCTCTGGCTGCAGAGAAGCACTGCTGCAATCTCTCATGGGTTTTTCTTTTTTGGAATACCCCTTTCTCCTAATTTTCATTAATTTAATCTCAAGGTGTTATTTATTACACTACAAATAAAGAGTTTTGCTGACAAGTGTGCGAAATGTGTTTCTTTTTTTTCTTTTTCTCTTTTTTTTTGCCTGAATTAAAATTAACCTGCTTGTCAGACAAAACAGAAGAGCTAATAAATACTTTTTTTTCCTGCTAATACTTATTCAGAACCAAAGTAGAAATGAATTAATGGAGACGGTAATCAGAAAATGTACTCATAATGAAAATAACCACTATTTTTCCACCATGGTCAGGCAGAAAATAGTTCAAAAAGAGCTCAATGAACCTCAAATAACTGGAAAATATGACTCCAATAGATTACAGCATTGATAATTATTCTATATAGTGGCAGATACTGATGGTATATTGTATGATGTGATGGCATAAAGTCAAAAGATGACTCATTGGATGGGTAGAGTGGGTAGAGGTTAGCGGTTCAATCTCCAACACTGCTGCATGTCAAAATGTCCTTGGGCTGGATGCTGAATCGCCAGCGTTAATAGGTGAACACCAGGTACAATGTTTTGTAGAATGTAGATAAGGTTAAAAAGGTCTAACATACGAATACATAAAAAAAACAATAACAATGTAAATGCAAGACATTTACATATGACACGCTGCTTAACCTATACCCTTTACATGGGTAAAAGATGTGACTATTTCTCCAGTTACTGACTGGTTTCTATGGTAATGCTAAAGGCATGCTGAAGGGTACGTGGCAGAGGCTGTGACAAGTTATTTCTACATCGCTGGATGGTTGAAAGGAGGATTCAATGGGGATCAATTAGCTGCTCCTGTTCATGATCTATACTGTAGGTCAGCGTATGGATTGAGCGTGTAAGAAAATAATTTTCTTCTGTCACAAGGCATTAAGGCTTGTCTGTTCAAAGATTTGGGCTCTTCCCAAGAGATGTTTGCTTTAGATTGCCGCTAAAGTGTCAACACGACCCTGGCCGTGTTGCCACACAGACAGTATATGAGGGCCTTAAAGTGTAGGGTTTGATCACAGGGGTGAATTTAGAGGCCCAGCTCCAGATGATGTTGGAGTTGGCTGGACTGCACACAGCTGGGACCTGGCTTTGGTAAATGTGGAGCGGCTGGAATGCAATATCTGGTTGCTTCATGCTCACTGGTTTGAGGTTTTGTATTTTTCCTCTCATGCACCGGGCTGTGCAGTGTGGGTGTACAATGCTTCAGCTGTTGTGATGACAACCTCATGACCTGTTGTGAACCATTCCACCCCTCTCTGTTGCGTCTATTTTCTTTTTTAGATCCACTTGAATACATCAAATATTTACATTGACAAAATCACATGTGAACCTTAGCCCATAGGTTTCTTACCTTTGACCAGTAGAGATGAAGACCATTAGTTTGTCATTTGCATGTAATTTGCATTGGATCCCTCATGACTGTTTGCAGAGTCAGGAGGCCAAATTAACCAGTGTTCCGTTTTAGCCTTATTTACATCTCATTTGCATGAGAGTTACTTTACTTTGGCCACTTAGCTGAGTGACCCCTGCAAAGGCTCCTTACCTCACGCACTCGGAGGAGGCAGATAACGCGACCAGATAATTTCATTAAGGGAAGCAGCCATCTGACTGAGGGACTGCCTTTGGATGTAATCATTAAAAGGAACGATGGCTTGCAAGCTGTTTGTAATCAGGCTGTTTTTGCGTGCATATGGACATTGTGTCATATTTACTGTAAGGATGAAAGATTAGGCATGGAATGGATGCCGGGCAGTATCAATCTCACTCAGCATTTCAGAGCAGGCACATTAATCATCCCATCTATGGAAAATCATGCCCATCACACCCAGGGCCACAGTGTGCACACATGGCGGTGATCACTGGATGTCGGCATGGACAGAGGGAGAGTTAGTGGCTCACTGAGCACAAGCACTACAGCCAATACTTCCTCACTGATCCAAGAAACTTGGAATGGATCTTTAGATGGTGTTTTGTCATGTTAATGTGTTCATATGGTGGCTGCGTAGAAGTCCCAGCACGCCGAGAGGGCCAAATTATTTAGGTTTTGCCTCCCAGGTTGTTCACAGATTCCTTGTTCAGTGAAGCTCATTCACTTTGCTCCACTTCTTCCTTACACCCAGTTTGATTTATACTGTTAAGGGAAAGAGAACATCCCAGGCAGATGGATTTCCTTAGATATTATGTAGTGGATTTCATTAAGAAGAATCAATTCTGGTTTGTTTGTGGAAACAACACTACACAGGGAATAACACACATCATCACTGTAGGGTGTCATTCAGTCTCAGTCTCATTTGGAGGAACATTTGCTTACTTTTAGGACCTTTAGTACTCCCATCCTGGTTGTCTCTAGCGACAAGTTTGTATCACTTTAGGATAATATATAACACACCAGTAACAATGAAGCTCGCTCACAGAGGGGGCATCATGGCAGAAACAACAAAGAGGCTCAATGTATTGACAGAAGAGAAAATCAGAGAGTGACTGAACAAGAATCTAAGTTAGAGTAAATCTCAGATAGTGTGACTCAACTTCGGCACCCATGGGGGGGTGGCCAAAAAGTTCATTTGTGCTATTTTAAACATCACCTCCATTTCCACATCTTTTCTTTCCATGATATAATGCAGCAAGAAGACTGGAACACTGTCTGTGCAGCTGCATCCCTCAGTAAACCAGTGAATCAGCAGTTCTTTCGTCACCCATCAGTGGTTGTTCTTTTTGGAAAGGAAGCAACTGAGGTGATTTGGGTATCTGGCCAGGATGCCTGCCAGACACCTTCCAGGTGAGCTGTTTTTGACACGTCCCAGTGGAAGGAGGCTGTGAGGTAAGCCCAGGACCTGCATGGAGATATTATGCCTCCTGGTTGGTGAATGTGTTTTCTCAGTAGAACTATTGAAGGTGACTAAGGAGAAAGATATCCAGCTCTGGAAGCCTTACAGCCACGATTCTGTCTTATCTGTTGTCATCTTTGGCGTTATAAGGTTGCCATTTGATTTCCTGGGTAATTCACACTCCTCATGATTGTCGAGGAGAAAGAATGGTTAACACCTTTTCCTTTCTCCTCCTTGCGCTCTGTTTTTTTTCTCGTGCTCAACATTCCTGGTCTCTTCTCTTTAACTTCTCTGCATTTGGAGTCTTATTCTGGTCACTAGCTGGTCTTTGGAAAGCATAATTAGCTGCTCCCACGTGTAAACAGCTTTCAGTTGTCATGGTAACATAATAGATGTGCCAGTATTGCCAGCAGAAAGCCTGTATTCTGAGCAGCAACCAAACCAGCAGAGAAAAGTGTTCACAAAAATCATTTTAACAACTAAAAAGGTCAGAAGAAAGTCTCAAGAAGGTACAAAAAGAGGCACTTCTGCAACAGACTGCCACAGGAGCAATGCCATTTTAGAGTTTTTACGCTTGATGCTGATGAAGACGACTATGATAGCATGTGAAGTTGAAAGAGGGAAGGTAGGTAATACATCTGCAGAAACTGCTCAGACCTCACCGCTGTCACTCTGCTGGTAGGGAATTGTTTTATTGGCATTTCCTTTGGAGATCCATTGCCGTCAGTGTATCAGAAGAAGTCAGAGCTCCAGCAGCACGAACATTTTATAACCATTTGCAGAAAAACATGGATTTATTTGTTTATTTTGATGGGGTTTATGGACAATGCATGTACTGTACCATCCAGAGATGGCTACAAGCTACTTTTCATCTGTCGTCCCTGAGCACAGGCAAATTAAAGGTGCAGAGGAGTTGCTAACGTAGCCTACCTCCTAAAAACTGCATTGTTAAAAATTCAAAATACAGAACAAAGTATCCCAAAGCTGGTAAAAAAAAAAAAAAAGAAGCATCAGATCAAGTACAACCAATGCATTTCCATAAATAAAAAAAGCAAATAAATAAATCTGATCTGAAATGAATACAACAGTCTTCTCTGGTGGAAGGTCTGGCCGGTTTAATGCCTGCTTCATTTTACTTTTTTATAAGAACCTCGTTGTTGCCTGATTGAGCCCTGCAGAGAAACACCAGATCAATATGACCAGTTTAGAAGTTTTGGTGATGAAGAATGGTCAGGAACTGCTTGAGACAAAAAAAAGTTCTGTTCTGATGCTGTCCTCTGACCTCTTTTATGTTTCTTTCTTTTTTTTTTTTTTACCTGCAGGCAGGATGCTATCAACTGAGCCACACGGTCCAATAGATGTATGAATGAACAAACAACTCAAAGAAGCTATAAAAAGCTTTCATATATATTGTATGCACTGTTTGGACATGGTTCCAGCAGCATTTTCTTCCCCACTGAGTGCTTTTATCAGGAAGATATGACTCCTGTTTGCCATACGTGCTCTAATCCTATCTATTCAGGAGAATGAAAATGCCCTTGTGGGCTCCATCCATTATTCCCTCTGTAAGCAGACCAGACCGCGCTCAAACTCTCATTAGCGGTGTTTAAGTGTTTAGTGTCGTGTGAGGTGCCGAGCCGCAAACATGTGCACGTGCGTACACAAACGCTACAAGGCTGGTGGTATGTCTAATGAGGGAGAAGGCCTTGAATGGTTCCTATGCTGTAATGCATTAAAGCTTAATAACCTGTCCTTTCAGTTTGCTCTTAAGAACATGCTCTAGTGCTGATAATTGGAAAGATATTTGCCTCTTGCTTGCAGTTGTCTTTTTTTTTTATCTAATAGCTGCTTTCACCTCAGTTGGGTCTATTATTCACCCTTGAAAGAATATTTCTTATTTTTGGCTCCTCAGCTGCATAGAAAGTGGCGTGTTTAGTTCGGCAGTAGTTTCATCTAAAACATCTGCCACATGTAGCCTCATGGTGATTGCAAATGAATAGACAGCATTCAGGAGTAGTCAAAAGGTAGTTGTGTCATTAAATCTGAGACTGAATAGCAACAAAAAAAAAGTGTTTTTATGTAAGAATCACATTCCTATTAGATGGGATCTTGGGAGGAAAAATGCTCGTCTTTGTAACAAAAATACTTTATGCTTGTCTTTATTTAATCTGTTGCAAGGTCGAGAAAGCTAGTGGAAAGAAATTATCTTGTTCAACAGGAAGTTGACAAAAAAAAACAAAATACAACTGTGAATGAAAGAGATGGAAAAAGTAATTTGATGAACAATCAAGATCAAGGTCTGCTTACAAGCTTTTTCCAGGGCTTTCAAACATGCGCCTAACTCTTGTTTATTTGCTACTGGGATGTGTCTCAAACAGGTCCGTTTCCATGACAACTGAGCAAACTTTATTTGAAAAACTTAAAATGCATTCTAATACCTGAGCAGGACTGCAAAAACAGTCTTTAAAACCTAGTAAGGCTAAGATATTATGGACTGACTACCAGTGGTACAGCCTGAAATGAAGATCCATCTTTGTAAAGCAACTACTTTTGGAGCTTCATGTGAAGCCTAATTTATGTTTCTAAGTTTTAACTGCACAGAATTACAGAAACCACGTCAGAGTTGATGTTTACACTTGTCTGCTGTTGTTTGTGGACTCTGTAATCACACCACCACCAGCAGTAGGTAATGTGTGGGCTCTTTTCTGCAGAATTCTACTTTATGCAATTCTTTTTCTTTAATTCCTTTGTGTGGGTCAGACATACTAAAGAAAATTAAGCATATCTTATGTGAGCTGATAAATGCTGAGCTCATTTTTCTTTTCTTTTTTTTTAAAATTACCTCTCTCTCTTCACCAAATAACCAATCTGATCTCCTTCAGGCTCTAAATGCAACATTATCTGCATTTTCCACCTCAGGTTGCTGCTAATGCACCAGTGAATTAAAAGTTAATGCTTGTGTTTGTTGTATTCACGTACTTCGAAAATAAACAAAATAAAGAAAAAGTGTCTTTCTTCATTTGAATTTTACATTTTTCTTTCTCCCTGTTTTCCGTTGTATTTGACACCGTTGTTGCTAGGCTGCTGCGCTATGTGGTTGCCATGTCATGGTGCATTCTTAATGGTTACTTGGCCGTCAGAGGTTGTAAAAGCAACAGTACACTGTCACCCTCTGAGAAGATTCCTCCAAATTTCTGACACTGCTTGTTCATCAGTCGCATCCTATCTTTAGTTTTATGACATGTGTCATTGTTATACAACATAGAAACATAAATTAGCTATAAATGATAACAAAGCAGCAGGACTGCGAGGATAATGTTCTTCCATTTGTCCAGCTGCTGAGAAACTCCAGGAGACACAAGTGGATGCTCCACAGTCACCTGGATTTCTGACTACCTGACAAACAGCCAGAATGGTTGTATGTCTGAGCAGGTGGTCAGCAGCTCAGGAGCACCACAGGGATCTGTACTCTCACCGTTCATCTTCTCTCTGAACACCTCAGACTTCCAGTAGGAGTCAGAGTCCTGCCATCTGCAGAAATACTCTGATGACTCTGCAGTTGTGGGATGTATCAGTGATGGACAAGAGCGTTTTCTTTTGTTTTTGGACTTAATATTGCCTTTTATTACACTGTGTATCATCATATTTTGTTGCTTTTGGAAACAGGTCTGCAACATTTATCAGCTTTACAACAGTATTAGCATCAAAACCTATTCTCATTTGTTCCTCACTCACCCTTTTGTGCCGTTTTGCTCTCCAGTGATCTAACAGACTCATTCATGTTGCTGGCTCTGCACCTCCAGTTGTTGTGGATCTAACACTCTATTGTGTAAAATCTACACCCCGAATGTAAGATGATTCAACTTTTTCAGAAGTATTCACTGCGAAAAAAACTGCATTATTTTATATTCAGATCAGTGTAGTAATTGAATCTGAAACCCCGTGGAAGTGGATTCAGCTTACGTTCCCATGGGGATCAAGCCAGGTTAAAGAGAGATTTCCAAAGCAGTAGTTATTTACTTTCTGTACTATTAAGTAAACTATACTGGTGGATGTGTCTAGTTTACTCCTAGTGCTTGACTAAGTTTGGTATTTTTTTGAATGGCCAGTGACACACTGATATGTTTTTGTGTCTGTATGTATGGTGTGACAAAAACACTAATTCAAAGCTCTGTTCCCATCCAGCTGATGCATTTGTCAATCATCCCCTGAAACGCTATAGAGCTGATACAGGGTATGGGAGACCACCACTATAAATGTCTCGTTACAGAACTTTTGGGTTTCAGGAGTTAATATGAATCATGTTTACAGCGTTAATGCGACCGTGCCATGCGCATTGCTGGAAATTTTACATCTATTGGAGGTGAGTGATTGACCCAAATGATACAATTTAAAAAAAATGTAAAAAAATTAAAATATTTCCATCTGTATTTTGGAGCATTCATGAGATCTATTAATAAATAAAAAAACAAACAAAAAACAACTGAAAACTAAAAAACAAAACATGTTTAGCTGCACCGAGTGAGCACAAATGAACATTTTTGCTGTTTGTATTGTAATTAAACTTAACATTATGTGACAGTTGCTTTGATATTCCCAGAGGTTTTGTGTCTGGCACAGGCTCCCCCAAAGTGAAGGGATGTGTTGTAATTCAAGTGATTAAATAAAGAGAGCGGCTCACAGATAAAGAACCCTGTAATGAGACATAAAGCAGGTGAAGCAAAACATTCAGAGTGCAGAACAAAAGATGTTGCATGTGTTTTGGAGCCTTTTCAATCCCCTTAGCACTGATGAGAGGAATTTAGGTTTGGTTTTTTTCTCAGAAAATTTGTCTTCGGCCCTTGGATTTCTGCTCTCCAATTATCCATCTCAAAACACCCCCCCACAGGATTGTAAAGGACAGGTGGGCGCCAGAGGCTGAGCTGCAGCGAAGTTTGACTTGCTTTGATTTCCCCTGGTTGTACTATTACATAACAAACCAGCAGCTTGTTGAAAACTTCAGGTCAAAGATCGTGTTGCATCTGTCTATCCCACTTCTTCTCATCTTTAACTTTCCCATTCATCACAAGACTTCCTATTCCCAAACACACCTGTCATCACATCACTTATGATTCGCTCATTCAAGCTCTTGTCTTATGCTCTTATCTTTACTTTGAATAGATAAAAAGGTGAGAATAAGCCATTAGTGCATATAAGGATTTTACTTGTGCTGTTTAAACACCGTATATAGATATTTTGAGGATTTGATGGTATCAGTAAGCATCCCACAAATGAAAATCTTTGTAAATACAATGAAAGCTTGCTGTCAGGGTGGTCTGAAGTGTTAGGGGAGTGCTCACTGCTCCATATAGCAGTGAGTAAGGCCACAGTAGCGGTGACAGCAGTCTGTTCTTGAGAAGCTGCAGAATGACTGGACTGCAGCTGGTTATAACAGCACTTTACTGTGTCGGTGAACCCCTGCAGTGGGTGAAGAGGCCTGATAATAGCATGCTATAATGCTTTATAATGGCTAAGCTGGGAGGAGGACATCTGTTAATGTGTGGTTTCAGCATATTTAACGATTTCCAACTACTGTTGTCCATTTGTCCAAATGAAAGTTTCCCATCAGCAGCACCTGACTCTGTTTAGTATTTCTTTCTTTTCTGGCCGGGATGCGGTGCATCTGCTTTTCGCAACTCTTTGTTCTAGTGTGCACCTGGGGCTTTGGCTGAAAGTGCCGTCTTATGATGCTTCAGTTGAGTTCACGTGAGTCAACAGGAATATTTGTCTAGGCTCACAAATCGTTTGCATGGTGTTTGACAGGTCTAGACCCGTCACTCACTCTGTTTTATCTCTGCACAACTATGGAATTTTTATTTGTTTCCATGTTTGTTTGCTTGTTTTTGCTATTACTTATGCCATTGATAACTGGCATATTCATTAAATATACAAAGACACATCCCTCATATTGTAACATTGTCATTTGATCTGTTTCACGGAGAAAGGGAATGGGAAAATCTCTCAAACGGTTTGCCCTCTACCCTTACCAGCAGCTACGTATCTTAGGTATACCCACATGAAACATGCTTTGGTTACTGCTGTGGGGGGTGGAGAGACGGGCTGAGGAGGCATTATGGATGGAGGTACTAACAGCTGTGGAGAAACCTGCTAAAATGAATCTGACATGTAGGTGCTTTCTACCTGCAGCTAACTGGCAGGGCGAAGTTGCTTCATTTGATTTTGTTGGGTTCATCGCTGTAGTTGACACATTTTGAACAGCTGAATATTGAATATTCAGCTGTTCAAAATGTGTAGGTAATAACAATGAAGGGAACTAAACAAAGGTGCTCCTCTTCATTTATTTTATTGCTAATTTACTTAATTATATGTCAATACCACAGGAAAAAATAGATTCTAGATTGTAATAATATTTTGTTTTGGTACAAAACTCTAAAATTAGACTTTTGTACATCATAACGATCTTTTGTCGCTCGTCAGAGCAAGTTTAACGGATGTCTCTTACCATTTGTACATAAGATGGACCTCATCGACCACAATCCCTAAGAGACTGTCAGGTAGTTCCAAGTCTTTAGTAACTGTCAATGACAAAGCCAGTTTGAATGACCACTGTTTCTCAGCTGTTGATATCCTCTTTATTAACCACCCAGACTAAAATGTCACGGCTCTGTAATCATCGCGTTAAGTGTTCTACTGACTGGCTCCCCAACACCTTTGGGCATAATTAATAATGAGGTTCAACCAAGCAGAACCATCCCACTTCCCTGTTGAAGTCCAACGAGGAAATGCATTTTGTTGCAGTTCCTCCACTGACCACTAGGTGCTGCCTCCAAAACACAGCAAATCTCCATTGACTCCCATGTTAAAAGTGCCAACTTTGCAGCAAGGATACTGGCAGCCTAGAACAAAAATCGGTTTTGGTCTCTATAGTTAGATGTTACATCCATGACAACTGCAGAGGGAGTGATTTTTTTTGTACCACATCAGATATTTTTATATTAAGCAAAAAAGCTGACCAATCAGATGCCTGGATTCATTTGATGTGTTGAGCCCTGCTGTTGGCTTTTATATCTTTGTACCACCTCTTTGCAACATGGCGCCATGCAGTTGGAGGAAAACTGGGCTTCAAAGGCTCTCTGTAGAAACCAAAAGGTGACATCACTTCAGGGTTTGTCTATAGTTATTTACAGTCATTTCACACCACATATGCTCCATATAACCCTAGCTAGCGCTCTTCAACTTAGGTTTTTTAAGCATTTCCTTTAAGTTGAACATATCAGAACTAGAACTTTAAAATACTTAAAATGTATTGTTAATCTGATTTGTCCAAACTTGATGCTATGACCAGAAAAATGGGACTTAGATCATAGTTAACTGTATTTGCTGCTTGCAACATCATAGTGAAAGATTCCACCACACATTAAATACATTCTGCAATTCTTAAGCCTTAAGTCTTTGTGGGCTCAGCTTTAGAGGCATCAGGAAGCTAAAAATATCAGCAGAAACACCAGACTGTGCTGAATCCGTTGATACCACACATGCTCCACTAGCTGGCTGGAAATCTGCTAAATATTGCTCCAAAGTTTACCACAAGGTGATGTAATAAAATTAATAGCATATAGTTTGCACATCTGGTGACAGAAGCTCACAGATTCTTTTATGAAGTACTGCTTTAAACTGAAAGTACTGGTAAACGTTCCTTTGAATAAACTTACAATGAGCTCCTATACATCAGCCTGCTTAGCTTCTTTAAAACTCCTTGATTTCTGTTTCTTGTGATGAGACATCAGTCTCTGTTGGATGTTGGATGATGCAGGTGCATCTCTGTATTTCAGGCTCGGCAACTGTTCCACCCCC
>JBAMYA010000003.1:11408417-11433972 GCA_037176975.1 Arrhamphus sclerolepis
AAAAAAGAAACTAAAAAAAAAAAAAAAAAAAAAAAAATATATATATATATATATATATATATATATATATATATTTGTACATTTTAAATTTAGATTAATTTGCTTATTCATACAGATGGCATGAATACATAGATGACGAGAAAGCAAGAAAAAAGCTTAAAGAAAGTGATATAACATCTAATTTGTTTCAAAATTGAATGTATATTGAGTTTATTTTCTGCCTGAACAATAAATGTATTTTTTAATGAAGTGCTTCCTAACAAGACAGACTACAAAACCGGTTTGATAAGAGCTAGTTGCTATAGTAAGCTAGCTGCCTGCTTGAACTTATAAAAGACAATGAATGTGCATTTTGAGCTCAAGACTAAACAGTATCACAGTGGCCTACTTTAACACACCAGTGCTCGTGTTAATACTGATATTTTTACAAATCAGCATTCTCTCATTAAAACCAAAGCTAACACTTGACACAGAGTCAGCTATTAATTGGGCCTTATTTACTGCATTAACTTTTTAAGCAAAACAAACAAAGAAACAAACAAAAATCTGAGACACGCTGACATGACGGGGCAGACCAAATCACCCAAACCAACCCATAATTCAGTCTGTCAAGCACTTTGCTTATTGTAAGATTTTCAGTTATTGTGATGCATGTTTTGTTGGAGTTGTTGTTGGTTTTTGTTAATTATTTTCCTACTTTTTAAGTTTGAAATCGATGGTTCAGTTTTGCTGTTAATAGCGGTAAAAGCCACTGAGCTACATTCTCTTCGGAGCTAATGATGTGATATTATCTTTTTGCTTCTGGATGGCCTCTGAGAGGTTTAGCTCCAGTAATGACTGCAGCTGGATCTAACTAAGGACCTACATGAACTTTTAGCAATCTAACTTCTACTTCAGGTGAGTTTTTGTGGGTAAAAGGAAAGTTTGTCTGCAAACAATATTTGTCCCAATCATGGCCTTTGTCTAGAGTTTTCTATATTTGGCATTGACTTACGGGTGTGGGGGCAATGGCTGCTGAAACTGAACAAAATCTCCACCAGTCATGACCCAAGCCTACATTTTCTTTGACCCTTGAGCCATGGCTGCCCCTCACAAAACCTGCCCTGCCCCACGTCACAGCCAGCCTATGACATTAGAACCACATAGAATACATACTACAAGTTTAGTCCAACTCATTACTCATCAGGTCACATCTCACCCACGCAACACTTGCCCATTTGGACCAAGAGTAATGCAGATTAAGCCTAAATGTTTTTGCTTTCTGCTGCACTGAGCAGCTCCTCAACATCATGCCAACTTCCTCCCCAAACCAAAACCGTCATCATCTGTCTCTTTTAAAAGCATAGTTGTCCAAAAGCTAAAATGGAAGTGTAATACCATTAATGGCCACTATGAGCCCATTCTAAAACATGATTATATCCACTGAAACATAATATATTACTAAATGATGAACAGCTCCAAGTCTGTTTCACATAGTTTTCTTGCAACCATTCATATTCTAATAGTAAAGTGTTTACAGTCACACTGAATGAAGGGGAGTGTCAATTCAGTAATTATACATTCTATGAAACATTAGAATATAAACACAAATAATGAGCATATTCTTTGATAGCTATACATAGTTTGTGTTTTAGAAGCAGGCATTTGTTAAATATCCTTTCTTCATTACTACTGTTGATGATACAAAGTCTCTTCGACATGACGTATCTCTGTCTAACTCCTGGCTCCTGCAGGATGTGACAAGATGTGCAAAGACACAATGCAGGTTCCCCTTTCTCTGCTCTGCAGTCTACGTGGAAGCTCTTATTAGGCCGGACTTGTAGCTCTAACTCAACAGTGACTTCATGTCCCTGTACTCAATTATCTGTCTGATCCATACCATAAAGGAGAACAAATTAACTTCAGTGCTGTGTTCCATACATAGGCACTAATGTTCTTTCCATCCAGGCAGGCAAAGGCAGAGTCATGAGAAAGAGCTATTAGACCAGTCTAACGAGTTTACGTATGAGTAATGGTCATGTACTTACTCGCAGGGCGAGAGAACGCTTTCTGTACATGGTTTCTGAATCAGTTTCCCTGAATCTCTAACTTTGGTGGCTATCTAATGATGTTGAGCAAACAACCCCTGTCTAAAGATTTGTGTGTGAACCACATAAACAATGGGTGTGGTGCAGTCATGAGCATCATAACTATATGATGTAAATTCAAAGAGGCTCTTAGTTCCAGTGAGGTTTTACTGAATACTTGTACACGATACTGGTGTGAACTGTTGTAATGGCCCCGGCTGTGATGCAGTGGATGTGCTGGTCCTGCATCAGTGCTTTTAAACACCTCAGCCATCATTTAGCAGCACCAGTGTTTATTTAAATGGATTTGCCCTGCTTGGGCTGTAAAGAGCGAGGGCATAAAACACTGAGGGCTGGTGAATTACCAGCAATAAAGCTGCGTGCCGTGCCTGTTGGCTGCACTGAGCCTAGGTGGATCAAACTAGGCCATGCAGTACCACCAAATCCCCAAGCTTGCCCCTAACAACAGCCTGAATTCTTGCTAATTGTCTCCTCCTGTCATCCCTGTTTACTCAAGCCTCACCACTCTCTCTGCCATAATGGATTCAAGGGCCTGACAAGCCATGTTTGATTGATTTCTCTCCCTGACCACTCAGTGGAAGGACTCCTGGCTGTGTGCCAGCTGTATGGGACGCTCCCTGGTGTGTGTGCCTGTGCTCACGCACATTTTGACGTGTGCGTGCACAGATGGATCCACTATAGCATAAGCGCCACACTATAACTCTACAGTGGGGTACTGTGGCGTACAACACTCTGCCCGGAGGGTGTCATTAACATTTAGAAACAGCCCCAGCATCAGTCACACTGCCTCTGCTTAGGTGTGTTTAACCTTTCTATATAGAGGAGTACAGCAGCCTGAGCAGAGGGGATTTAACAAAGAAATAGCGCTGCAAGAGTGGAGCATTAAAATGTAAAGTGAAGTTTAACAGGGCGCTGCAAAGGGACAGCACATTTCCATATATATATTTTTTGGTTGTTTATGATCATAAAAGTCAAAGCAAAGTCAAGCAGCTGTGATTTACATTCTGATTGAGTGCAAAAGAAATGGATTCAAGCTCTGCTTAACAATTTTTAGATTCTTTTCTGTTCTACTTAATCTGTCTCTGTGCTGTTTCAGTCCATGTGTGTGTCAGGGCTGAACAGTTCTGCTGATGGATGTGCAGGGCTGTCATCTCCTGATCGCCTCAGTTAAGATGGGCCCTCAGAGAGGTCGATTAAAGTTCACAACTCTGGCGTTAAACTTGCATTCTGCTGTCCCTCCAGTGACATATACTGTTGATAATGACAATACTGATGGCAATTCTGCTGCTGTTCACTCAAGTCTTGCTGAGGGACTGGCGTGCGTCCAGTTGGCCCATTGGGCAGAGATGTCACTCTTTTTCTTCTGGCATTCGTGTATAATTCATGTTGAGGTGACACAAATCTGCTCAAAAGGTGACATTTTATGTATTTTTGTGGACAAAAAGCAAGACTCGTCCTGCTAATCTTTGTACAGGTATTATAAGTTATTGTAATGTTCACTGATGTGATGAAAACATGACTTTGTGATAGAGTGTGTGTGTGTGTGCATGTGTATATTCAAGATAAAAGGAAGGAGAGAGCTCATCTCATTAACACTGAATATTTACGCATGCTCTGGCCCGCCAATTATAATGTGTGAGAGTTGTTAACATGTCTGTGCACAGATGCTGCGGCAAATCATTAAATTACATGTGATGACGGATACTGAGTTAATCAACATGTGTATTTCATTTAGGCTCTAAGGTAGAATTTAGCTCTGCATTGAATTCTTCAAAACAGCATATAATTAGACTGTGAGAAGCTGATTTTCATGGGTTAGCAACACATTGAATGAAGCATGGTGAGTATGTGTTGTCAGTAAATACCTGAAAATGTCAGGAAATGAGAGGATATGGCTTGTCAATATACATTTCAGCTAAAGACAGCTGTGAGCAGCACAACATATGCTGCATATGAGCCAAATGAAGGTAAATCATGAAATACGGTAAATAAAAGCGGAGCATTATCAATGGCTGTCCGCTTACAATGATTAATAGACCCCACTAATTGTAGCAGATGGGTTGAAGTATTAAACATGAGAAGCTGTGAGTGTGTAAGTATGAGTTTGTGTGTGTGATCAAACATGCATTACAATTATTATCAGTCAATGAGATAAGATTACTTTATGATCAATGTGAAGTACATCCTGCTCAGTACATCAAATGTGAATTAAGGTATTTGGGCTCAGCTTAAATACAAACTAGTTACTAATCTTTCTATATGCTTGAAAACAAAATTATTTGCAACTAGGTGTAGCTCAACTGATTTTTTTTTTCCATCAACAGGGAAAGATCCTTAGGCACCTTAAAAGCCATCCCTTAATTTGAAACTCATATACTGGAATAATTAGGTGTTTGAGTATTAGGGAATATGTACTGACTAAAATCCACTTCAAAGCAGGATGAAATTGGAAATATTCTGAAACTAATTGATCTGATGCAAACAAGTGCAAGTTTGAAGAGTGAAGCAGATGTTGGTATCATGGAGTTGGCTGGTTATTGGTGAGTTGATTGAAGAAAAGTTGACTATTATTGGTGAATCGATTGTTGATAAGCTGACTATTGTTGGTAAGTTGATTGGTGAAAGTTGACTATTATTGGTGAGTTCATTGGTGAAAGTTGACTATTATTGGTGAAAATTGACTATTATTGGTGAGTTGATTGGTGAAAGTTGACTATTATTGGTGAGTTGATTGGTGAAAGTTGACTATTATTGGTGAGTTCATTGGTGAAAGTTGACTATTATTGGTGAGTTCATTGGTGAAAGTTGACTATTATTGGTGAGTTGATTGGTGAAAATTGACTATTATTGGTGAGTTGATTGGAGAAAAAGCGACTTTTATTGCACAAACTGAAAGTCTTGGAAACAGAGTTTGATCAACACTATGTGAAAAAAAAATGAAATGAAATAGCGGGTATAGATAATGGATGGATGGATGGATAGTTTGGTGGTTGGTGAGCTGTAATTAGTTAGGTCATATTTTACAAATCGAGCCACTAAATGTCATTAAAGCCTCGACACCACGCGGTTATAATTAACTCACGCATTTAAATATCACTTTTTGTTTTGTCGCCTCTAGCAGAGGCACGAGAGAGAGAAAGGGATAACGGTACTGTCACATAATGGTTATATCTAGACAGAACAGGATCTATTTCTGATACGAGGCAAGTTTATTTGTGGAGCACATTTTATACACAAAGGCAGCTCAAAGTGTTTAACAAAGATTTCATACAGATGAAAGAAAAATGAAACAAAATTTAAAATAAATAAATAAAATTCTTGATAAAATCACAAAACAAACAGATTTGGACAAAAAAAAACAAAACAAAGCTTAGAATAGACGAGTTAAAAAAGTGCAGTAAAATTAGACTAAAGAAAGTCACTGGAAAACTTGTGTAAAGAGTTGGGGTGTATTTAATATAATCAGGAAGCACAGCAGGTAGATGTTGTGTTTCTACCACCCAGCTGACTGCCTCCTGAGGATCTCAGAGCTCTACCTGGTTTACTTTCTACCACAAGATCAGTCATTTATCCTGGGCCCATAAGGAATTTTTGGGTGATGTCATGTATTTTGGTATTTGAAACAAATTCTCAGCCTGAGACACCTTACCTTACACAATTTGAGCTGTTATGGACAGTGTTGTGATTTCAGAAATAAAATAATTAGGTTATTTAGCTTTGTTTTGTCTAGTTTTTCTTACCTCTATCTTTTTTTTTTTTGGATTGCTGAGGTAGTTAGATTGGAAAGAATTAATTTCAAAAAGCATGGTTAAAACACCAGTGCAGAAAAGTCCCACTACCAAGTCACCTCAAAATTATTGTGATGATTACAGCATCTGAGGAGGGATAAGTGCCTTGTTGTGCACTTGCCCAAGGCTTCCCCAACATGCAAAACAAATGGAAATACATTCTGCTGTCTCAGGCAATACTGTAAATGTGGATTTTGTGAAGGAAAGAGTGTGAGAGACACCCGTTTGGCTTTTCTCTTCCATTAACCAGCATAACATCAATGAATCTTTTGAGGATCACTATCTTCAAAAGGCACCCAGACTTTCCTTCAACAGACAAGACTGTAATTATTCTACATTTGCATGATAAGTGTGTCTGCCCGTGTATGCATTTATGTATGTCTGTATGAGTGCTTAAACGCACATTAGCCACAGTCGGGCGTGAGTTCTCGTCTTTTATCTCAACATAGAAGATGGGAAGAGGCTTCTTTAATGTGGAGTTGGGATGACTGTCTCTCTGCTCTTCATGTGAGTGTTCATCATTAGCCACTGTCAGCCCATGAGCTTTGAAGTGGAGTCAGAGGCTCTCTCAGGATGAGGAATAGTTATGACACTAAGACTCACTGCATCTCTGTGTGTTTGCATGTGTGTCCACTAGCATTTTTGTATTTTCCAGTTAAAAGCGTGTTTTTTTTCCTCTCTTTCTGCATTTACATGCTAATTCTAGCAAGTGTTTTCAGCTCTGCATTTAACCACACATTTTGGTTCTATTGCTGCCTGTGATAGTTGTTTTTCCTTTCGAACTCAACGTTTTTTTTTCCAGTTGATACGGATGCTCCAACAACTCCTCATGCTTCACAGGTTCTGGTAATGGGAAGATGCAAGTATAGTAATACTAGGAAGCATGAAAAATAGAGATTGGGTTAATGAGTGTAGTAAATGAGCTCACAATGCTTCACTTTTTGCAGCATCCTGCACATGTATCTGCCCCAGCTTTATGCACAGATAAATGTATACAGAGGCGAGCGAATGAGGAACAGTTTTGGAAGTGTACGATCTCCGAAGGCCTCATTAGTTCAAGAATAAGTGTGCAGGCACTAAAGCATAACGGCATGCATAGTGTATGGGCATACAGCAGCTCATTCTGCCCTGAAGGCTCATCTGATAGGTAGACTGTGTGGCAGTGCCTCATTTAGCATATTAATTATAGACCTTGTTTAGAAATTAGAGCTTGTTTAGAAATCCCAGCTCTGTATTAGACAGTGCATCTTCTTATCTACTTACCTACCTACCCACCTACCTACCTATCTATCTATATATATATATATATATGTGTGTATATATGTATATATATATTCTCTGCTTTCTTTGACTCCTCTGCTGAGAAAAAAGTAGAAAACAGAGGAATGACAGGGGGCAGAGCACAGCTTTTCCATCCTGACTCCCATCTTCAGTATGCCATCCAAGGAGTCTGTGTGGCAGGAAATAAAAAAAAAAAAAAAAAAAGTTTGGAGCGAGTGCAGTCCTGTTTCATGATGGTTTTATTGCTCCGTGTTCCCGGTCATGTCTCCTCCTTGTTTCCGAAAATACGATGACTCATCTTGTGGTTGCGAGAAGCCGAGGCAGTGGGTTTTAAAAAACAAGCAGTCTTGTTTGTACACAGTTAAGAACAAAACGATTAGTCTCCTTTATGAAATCAAACAAACCATTAACATTTCCACTGGCATAACCACAACCAAAAATGTTTAGAGATTGTTTCCAAAAGAACAGAGACAAATGTCCTTTAAATTGAGACATTTTTCTGAAGCGTTAAACTGAAAAAAGAAAAAGAATAATTAAATACTATGTTCTAGGACCAAAATGATCAGTCCTCTCACATTTATCCATATGTCTAATATTTAATATTTATCAATAGTGTATAGCTTTGTGACTTACAGCAGTCTCTGATGGTTGTTCCTTAGTCTTGAGCCAATCTTGAATGCAACATTGTTCTTATTCATCCAAATTGCACAGTAACCATCTGAACATGGACATTAACCCTGAAGTCCCTCCACAGATTCTCTGTCATATTGAGATTTGTGCTCTGAAAGTTTCTCCAGGACCTTAATCTTGGTGATGTTCAAAATGTTTTGGACACATTTAGATAATTTGGGTTAAGACCTAAAGCTGGACCAACAGCAGATTTCTTGACATTATTCCTCTGACTATCCATATATTTCTGTTTTTCATGACCTCATGCACCTGAGCGAGGGTCCCACTGCATTCTGTCCCCACCATGCTTCACCATGAAGCCCATTGCTGTGAAGAGCTCTGACAGCAGTCTTCATGAAACATCAAGTTAAGAGGAAGCCTGTTCATCATCAATCATCTTTCTCACAAATGTCTTCTCCAAATTTTGTTTTTCTTTTTCGTTAACAGAATTTCTCTCCTTTTACATTAATGCAGCATACAGCTAATCTAATACCTGGAAATGGCAGCATAGCCTTCCCCCGTTTCAGATCGAGCGCCCATGATCTCCAGTGTGAGCTCCACGCTCAGCACAACCATGTCATTTTATTTCGAGTGGCATGTGTCTGAAAATTCCACATGTTGAGAGTCGCTCAGATATGCAGGATACCCTGACATCACAGGAACAGATAACAGCCTCCAATCTTCAACTTCACCCAGTTTCACATGCTCTAATTCAGAAGAGGATAGAAGCTGACAGAAGATCAAACTGAAATTTGGTTGACTTGTGGGTTTCATCATGCATATTTGAATTCCTACAGTTTTAATGTTATGTGTCTTTATTGTGCAATAAGTAGAGAAAAATGTCAACTCTAAGTTAACAGGGCCACAAATGTGAATTCACTGGTGGCTGTGCAAGAAGCCAGTGTTGTATAAGTGAGAAAAACAGAACGCACGGCAGTAGTTGGTAAAAGATAGATCCCTATAATCAAAATTAAACTTGAGTCCACCTCTACAACACCATAATGACGGACAGCCTTGATTACTGTCCTGACAACAGAAGGACAGATTAATAAAGCCTATTAAAAATGATTACTCCATCATTAATCCATTCCACAGCTATTAAGACCTGCATGTATTAAATGTTTGGACAGAAGGTTTCATGTGTTAATGGCAAGACTGATCACTCTGACTCCAGAAGTTAAATTGGAGGAACAAATGATTTGATTAATTGCATTCACCAGAACTGAAGTGGAAAGAATGGAAATTATGAAGCCAGCACAATGCTGTTCACGGGAAGAAATAAAATATGAAGAAAACCAGGAGAGCTGAACTGAGAAATGAAATGTTTGCACTCGAAACCTCTGTAATCCCCTCACAGTGGATTTGAGATGAAACTTGGCCTCTCATTAGCTGCACTTGGACTATATTGCATTGGCCCCATTGATTCATTTGGGAAATCGCTCTATATATTGCATACACCCTCCTTACGGGGGTGCTTGAGGCTCAGCCTGTTAGAGTGTGCTTGATAACTGAGCTGATTCAGACTTAATAAATAATACTATGTTACTGGTGGTATCACCTGATGAATATTGCATCCCCACTCCTGTGGCCTGCCCACTTGTCCTCTGCCATGTCTGACTCTTTGTCTATCTGAGAGACCACCTGGCCGGCTTCATTTGTGGCTGCAAATATCCAGCTCAGCTTCATCACGACAGCTGGCAGAGTTCGAGCCATTCTGCATTCAAAAATTATGTCAGGCTGCAAATACAAGACAATTACTCCTTGTCAGCAGCGCTGAAACTTGTTCAAAAACAATGTAACGTCCCACCCATCTGACACGCACTGTGGGTGGATTTTGTGCCAGCCAGCTGGAGTGCAGAGGCTTGAAAAAGTGTTTGTGTGTGGGTGTATGTATGTCCGGTTTTGAAGTGAATATATTATCACCTTAAACAGGCTTTTACCAGTGAAGGCTGTTGGGAGCGTGCCGCCTCGGTTTGAGGAGCATGTGTGGACTTGTACCTTTATATTTCTCTTTGACTCCCAGACAGGATGGCTGTTTTAACCTGATATATATCCCTATGCTGTCAAAGATAATCTTGAATATCAGTAAGAGTTATTATTAATGTGCACAAGTGAAAGCAAGTTCCTTCATGTTAACAACAGCTGCTGATAATCTGATAATCTGCAGAGATGGAAAAACAGTTGTGCAATATGCGGTGCCCATAGAAGACATCACTCACTCTGTGCTCATGTGTGTGCGGTTGAATAAAATACTCATGAGTATTTCATGTTACCATCTGTGAAATATTTTTTATGACACAAGGCTGTTTTTTTTTTCTACAAATAATGATATGTCTCCAAACCAAAAGAACAGCTGTAATTAAATCCATAACAGCATGCTTCTTTTAGTGCTCGAGGAAATATTTGGAAATTATTTATTTATTTATTTGTCCCTGAGGAGTGTACCAGGACTATACCAGTTCTCAGTCGCACTAGCTGAGTATGAAAATTCAGTCATTATGTCAGTGTAGCATGAAAATTTGTGCAAAATAATTGTAAAAGTCTTCTGACGAATGCTGCTATATAACAGCAGCTGTATTTATTTATCTGATCTTTTTTTAATCTGTTAATCAGTTTCATGCAGAATTAGTATCAGCCCAGGGTTTGGAAAACTGGCCTTTTAACTTATATGAACATCACATGTGCAATGATTGGAAGGTCTTAAAATTCTGTTGTGATTATGGCCTGCCATCCCGTTTCTTTCCTCACTGATAGAAATAATTAATCTGGTTGGACTTTGATTTCCAGCGGACAGCACTGATGGACACAGACGAAACTGCCTCTGGTTGCCATTTGATGGACATACAACCAAACAAATGAAACATGTGACATTGGCAGAGCAAAAAGCAGACTGGTATCAACTATTGTGAGAAGCTTCTGGAAGGAAAACCAAAATGTCTGACCCAAGTCATGAAGACAATGCTGCCAAACACTACGTAACTTCTCTAAAACAGTCTCTCTCTCCTTATTCTGGCATCCAGCAAATATAAATAATCCTGGTAATCCTAACTGACCTAAAACAGGGAAACGTTTAATGAAACTTGCATCAAGTTAGTCATACGCATCAAACTGCCGCAGTGACCACGGATAGGGAGCAGCAGAAAAAGATATTTGTATGTGTTATGTTTTTTATTTACTGAGTATAAACTTGGTTTCATCTATAATGTTGGAAAAACGCTGGGCAGTTTTCAGAGCTTAACTAATCAACTAAAACATGGGAGACCACAGACATAAAGACAGTCTAAACCAATACTTTAGACGTTTCACTCGGACTGCAAAGTGACACAACTGACACATGTTGCAACTATTCATAGTGGCATCTCAACAGAAGTTAATCCCGATTTCAGAAGTAAAACTAATTAAAGTGTGTTGTACGTCCTCTATGACATGTTATAAAGGCACTTATGTTTTAAGTTGTTCTTAATCCATATTGCTATACATGGTGGGTTGTGTCACGCTGTCTTCTGTCTACTGACATATTTGCGATGGTTAAAGCACACAACCTCAGGCTGATAAAGCTACCTTGTCTGCTGCTCTTATTGACTATTGCTGGTATTCTGTAAAAGGTAAATAAATCACAGCAGTTTACCTCCTTACCAATCTTCAAGAAATTGTGCCTATCCTGTATAATATTTTTTCTGTTATTTCCTAAGAGTTATCTCCATCGGGGGAAAGCAATAGCAATGTTCAACCTCATTTTGACTTTCTTTTTTCTGGTTTTTAATTTCTTCCTCTCTTTGACAGAGGACTTGTTTTGTTTTCTTATGGGAGATAGTACTGGTGTGTGGTGGTGGGTGGACTGTTTGCCAGGCGGTTTAATAAAAGTCTTTATGGCTTCACGATCCTGCAACTTGACTTAAGGTGGTTGCAAACTATATGATCTTAGTCAGTCGCCCAACTGGCCTCCAAACCACTTTTTGTCAACAAAACACTGGCGAGAAATGAGGTGTAACCACACGCAAAACACAAGTTGTTTATTTGAAAATGGATGGAGAGAGGAAACATGGGCAAACTGTTTGTACTTTGATTTGTTCAGAACATGAACAGAAAAAGAAAAAAGACAACATGGGTGAAGGAATGGATTAACAGCTAATTGTGTGTGCTATAAAGGTCAGGGGGCAAGTAAATGCGATGAAAAAGTGATTACCTACTTGAAATGTGGTGTAGCACATTGTGATTCAATGAAGGTTTTCAGCATTGGGGGATTCCCCTTTTCACAGTGATGTCAGCCCATTCCTTGCTTTCTCATTGTGTTTTTTAGCTTGAATCTCAATTTCCCGCGTTAAGACATCTGTCACAGTTGGAGTTAGCTCGGGGAAGATCCATGATGCGTTTTTGAGTTGTTCACACATAACAACCAAGTGCTGATGGCGAGTGCTCACCAATTTGCCTGATCATTTGGCCAGTTTGACATAAATGAATCAGTGCTGTACCCTCAAAATGATGGACATGAGAGTAGAATATGCTCCCATTTAGCTCTTTTTCATTTAAATAAGTGTAAGACTAAATGCTACAATTATTTATGGTACTGTGCAAAAGTCTTAGGCACCCCTCCTGATAAGGTTTTATTAAATTTTTAATGATATCCCTATTTTTTTATTTTACTAAGCAAACAGACAACCCTGGAACACAACTGTCCTTAAACATAAATAGACTGTGATCTGAATTAATAGCTTTGTAAGTTTGCATGGGAAAGTTAAATCTGTGCTTGATCCTGAGACATGTCACCATAAATTCTGACTTGTGCTTGTTCCCAGTTCCCTGAAGCCAACGGTCCAATGATTTTGTTTGGGTCGCCGACAGAACATTTTTAAAGCCCTGTTGCATCCAGAGATGAAAGATACAATTTTCTGCGACATAAAAATGTTTAATTATGTTATGCATTTGGTTTTTAAAAAGAATTTCATGTCTTATAGCCAAACGCCCCCCCCCCAAAAAACAACAAAAAAATGCCTCTACCCACCCTTTCAAGACACACTGTACTTAATGCACATTCGACAAAGGTTTTTCTACATAATCCTGTGGATTGTTGATCATAAACGTAAGACTATAGCCCATAAGACCTTAAGCCTAAGACCATATGAACTGGAATGGTATAACTACAAAGCAACACTGTCGTTCTAATCAATGCCAAAGGAAATCGTCGCCTAGAAATCTAGACGTAGCACCCAAAAATTTACATTTGCTCAGCATGTCCATCATGGTACCATCTGTCGGACCTCATTAACTAAGCCAAAAAGTTTTAGGGAACCCATAAGATTAGTCTATCCTTGAGTCTCTGGGTGGACTTAATGTGATAACGACAGAGCTGAAATGTTGAAGTCTAGATGGTCAACAATTAAGATGGCTGAAGCGGAGGAACCACGGTTAAGACCCCAACTACCTTGACAATCTCTGACAGAAATGCTGTTTAGTCTAATTGGTAGCAAACAAAACTCTGCATAGGCATCATTTACATTAATTATAATGTGATTTTATTCATAGGAGTAATTATAGAAATAATAGGAATAATTTTGTCCATTAAATAAATTGGCCTAGTTAATGTGTATGTGGCAGTGAGAGCATGCTGCTTGCGTTGTACAAGCATCTCTAGTGGTCCCTGGACTAGAAAGGTGCAACACAGGAGCTTGTGCTCTTGTTGTATTGTAGTGCATGAGGGCTATCTCATGATGGTAGGAGAAATAGTAAGAGACATCTGGAAAACTCATTCTCATGATAAAGGAACCTATTCAATGCACATCTGTCTAGCATTGGCTGCAGCCAGATGTATCACACGCAGTTACATTTTTCTATATTGGTTTGAAAACACGTCATTCTCAAATTCTGCCTACAGAAACCAACAATTGTTGGATTGGTAGTTCTGATTGGTTTTAGCGTTAACCAACTGCGTGCAGAGGCAGTTTGAAAAGCAGCCGTTGGTTCTGCGTCCTGGATGGGGGATGTCCCATAGTCCCTTTTCTGTCTAGATGTGGGGTCTGAAAAGTTGCATTTAACACCCACTCAAAATTCAATGGGATGTACCTGAATGAACTCTTCTTATCTATCAGCCTAAAAAAATAAGAGGAAGTAAAGCTAACTGAAGAGAAGATGACAGAGGAGGCAAACACCCAAAACAACAAATAAAAACAAGTGAACCATGTCAGAGCTGAGATAAGATACATGCTGTGTGGGGTGTTAAAAAACACGTGCAAAACATAATCAGCCACTAAAAGTTAGTTAAAAAAACCCAAAAGTTATTATTCTTGTTTGGCTTCATAATTTTAAAATATAATTTTAAATATTTTTTAATATGATCAGTTTTAGAGCTCCATTTTGGTCTTCTGTGGATGTTAGATTTATTGTAGTCTTACTTTTCTTTATCTATATTTACACAAGACACTATAATTAGGTAATTATAGTTTTCATTTTATTACTGTATGAAAAAAATTTGGCAATTTTACATAAAAAAAGTCAAAGTAATGGTTGAGCATACGTAATATGAAGGTTTTAGAAACTTGCTTTGTCTAATTTAGTGTACGCAGTTTAATTTTGTCTCCTAACGTGAAATTCTGACAGGTTATTAAAACTGTGTTAGTCAAACTGAACCACTCTAACTGCAAACTTTAATGTAAGAAATAAAATGGTAAACATTAACACAGGGCACGTTTATCCACATTTATGGCATCTCTCTTTTCCCCTCTTCCTCACTATTTTTATCGCTTATGCTGATCAGGTGTGTGTGTTTGTGTATGTGTGTGTGTCTTTATGTCAGAATGTGTCAAAACAAGCAGTATGTGTGTATGAATAGGAGATAAGTTTTTTTGTTGAGAAAGTAAAGGAAAAGCAAGATGTGAGCATGGAGTTTAATCATTCAGTCAGGAAGCAGATGAGGAAGCTTGTGGGGCTGTGGAGGTCGAGTTAGAGCTGTTACCATCGTGGAGAAAAAATAAAAATTGGCTAGCAACACAGCTACCAATCACAGCCCATTAGCCAACCAAAACAACTTTATACACCAGTGAACTGCCTGGGTGTGTCTATGTGTATCTGTGTGTAAAGAGTGTAAAATAAGAACAGGCAAAAAAGTGCCAGCTCCAAGGATTTCTGGCAGCAGCCCAAATTTGTGCACTTGGATGTGCATTTTTGTGTGTACGTCCCGATCTAAAGATGAGGAGCAGACGGAGCACAGACTTCTCCTCTAATTTGACATGGTTCATTGTTTTTGGCATGCCCTCGCTGCCTCTGCAACTTTGTGTGAGTGGAAGTAAAATCTGTGTGTGCGTGTGGATGTGGATCTCTGCTTGTAATGTGCGCGTGTCTGCGGGTTTGGGTGAGTGACAGCTCTGACCTTTTCAATATGCCTGTTAAACCTGAGCTCTTGTCCCGGCACAGACACGCTTGCTTCAACCCCTGCACTCCTACATGAAGGTCAGACTCTCTCCTGTCGCAATATCAGCGCACACACACACACACACACACACACACACAGGCACACACACACCTTCAAGCATGGTGTTTCCTGCCATGTTGTTTTTCGACATAAATAATGCACTCTCTACCCCCGCTCGCTTGTCCAAGCAATTAACACTTCACACTGATCCATCTACGCTGCCTAGAACTGAAGATTTAATTATTCTCACTTGTCCTGGGTTTCTTCTTTCAGTGATATTGGTAGCTGGAGATGTCCTGTCTTCTTACCACGGTCACCATCACAGCTGCTCTATGAGGTTGCAACACCGATATGGTGATATGGTGGAGTTTTGATTGGTGATATTACGAGCAGCCGCTCAAACTGCAAACTTTAAACATCCAAAGTGACATCAAAGTTTGGTTTTCTTTATTTGGATTTCTTCCAGCTGGTGGCAGCAGCTGTCCATGCTGCTTTTTAGCAATACTGTTTTCATATATGAAGAGAAAGAGAAGGCTTATGACGACAGGCGTCTCATTATGGTGACGAACTGGTGCTATCGACGTCAGATGTTACACAAACTGGTCAGATGTTGATGATTATGACGATTTAAAACACTGTTTATATATGTAAATCTAAAAATGCACATGTACTTATACAATACAATACAAGGACCGACCAAAAGGGACTTATAAACAGCTTCTCAGAAGAAATCCTTTTCATAAGCAGGGGACTAATGTATAGTATCTGAGGGATGAAGCGTTCATCTTCTCACTAGGTGCATTTCCATTAGTCCTGAAATGACACATATTACAACTACAAGTGGAAAATATGGCCCTTATATCATAATTTTTTACAATTGCATGAAATGGTTTTTCTAGTGATTCTTAAGAGGAATATTTCACAAACCTGTAATAGATACATGTTTTTCACATCTACAGGTCACATGACAAACCACAAAAAGTCATATCCACCTTTCTCTAGGAACTACTTCCCTTCTTGGGCTTGATGTAGCTGGAGTAACAAGATGAGTCACTGCCTTGCACGATTTTTAAAAAAGTGTTGTGAGTCATCCGAAAATTCCTAAAATAAAAGACCTCCTTGAATGGCTTGTGGCAATTTGTTTTAGACATTTACATAATTTTCAAATAAAAATGATGGCTTGGGTGGTTGCAGGAATGGAAATGAAATCCTCAAAATTAAAGAGGTTTCTGGGACCAATATTAGATAGGAGGAGAAAACATGACTTTCTTGCATAGCAGAACTTTTTTCAGCTCAGTTCAATTCAATTTTATTCATATAATGTTTATTACAATACAGGTTGTCCCATTACGCTTCACAGAGACCCAGAGCATGAACCCTAGGCAATGTGGAAAGCCAAACAGTTGCAAGAAAAAACTCCCCCTTGGGAAGAAACCTTGAGCAGGACCTGGCTCAAAGGGGGCAGCCTGGTCCACACCAGGCTCTTGAACTTTGTTTCATTCATGCAAAGAGTCCGGTCAGTTGCAAGTGGCAAAATGTTTAGTTCCTGGCGGGTGAAAGTTTAAGTTCATTAAAATCATTGGTGTACCTGTAAACCAATCACTAACGTTTGGTGATGACGTATGTTATGGCACAGCCGCCTGGTACTTCCACTGTAAACACAGTCCTCCATACCAGAGAATATTAAATAGCCCGTACACGAGTTATGTCCATACCAGGAATTTAACTAAATCAGTTTGGAGAAATTACACTGGATGGAACATGGCTATCAGCCACTTCTGTAGACTACGTGAAGTAAACATGCGTATCCACGGCACGATTTCTGTAGGGAGTAGAGCTACTATGTCATTTCCATTACAGTAACTAACCCAACACTCATCTTGCTGTGGCTTTAAGTCGCTGATAGCGGGGACCTTCTCCACGACAGAGCGAACAGCCTCCCATGTATCCATGTCTGCCACCATTGTCCATGTATGAATGATGTTGAAACTTTTTTTACCTTAGTATAACATACTGATGTTGCACACTGTAAAAGGAGAGATAAATATCTCCCAATCCTTCTTTGAAGAACATTGTTTTTAAACAGTTCAATAATTTCTTTCATGCTTTTGTTGACAATATTGAGATCTTCTGCCCGTCTTTGCTTCTTGAGTCTTTTATAGATACAGCGTCTGAACCAAGCCATTCAGACCAGCACCCCTTTGAAGTAATATCATTATTTTTTTTCTTTGACCTCATTATTAGGATTAAATGGCCCACGTAGAACATCTTTTAGAATGTATTGCAGACTTTAATCAGTGTGTTCAATAAATACAGGAGGAATTACAGCTCGTGTTTGTCTGTTGCTGTAACAAACATGAAGACCACATCACATTTTATGGCAAACATATGTAGAAAACCTGAGAGAACATCCCTTTCTCACCACCGTATATGAACAGCAGCAGCTTTAGTAGCAGTATCACTGACATCTGAATGAGCTCTATGGACCAGAGTGTTAGGCACATTAATGGATGTGTTTGTGACAGTTTTCCTCTTGTGTGTGTTTGTTGCCCTGTGAATGCAGCTGTGAATGCGAGCCATTATCAGGCGTGACTGTATAATGCTTCACTCTGTTCAGGCATCAGTGAGCATGTGACCCTTTGAACGCACTTCTATCAGAGACATTATGAGGGTGTCTGTGGGGACCTTGTTTATGTACATGTACTTACTTCTACTTGTTTACATGCATTTGTGCTTATATGTGTGGTTTTATGCTGTATGTGTAAGCATCTCCCCTTACAGTGCTTACAGTCCATTTGTCTGCACACACGCTGACCATTAGCTAGCTACCATACATAATGTATAGCAGTGACCTTTCTGCACACTGCACCCTTAGGCCTATGAGCCATTGTTTGGTGTTGTATTGATTTTTACTCCCCTCACAGATGGAGATGGCGATTTTAGGGGGGAGAGACTGATTGCGGCTGTGTTTGGTGAAAGGAGACGGGGAGGGCAGAGGCAATGGAGTGTGAAGAATTGAAAAAGCTCTTTGTGGAGAAGGATACAGAGAGCGGCGCATACCTGTAGCCTCCTTTTCAGCGGTGTGACTGCTTGTAGGCTGGCGCCCCCTGCTTTGACAGACAAGGTCACGTCCTGTAGTCATGAATGGAGCAGCTCATATGAGTACCACCTATACAGAGCTGTACAGAGCCCATTAGACAGAGTGGTGAAAGCAAGGCCACAAAGTAAACAATTTACACAGAGACGGCGAAGGATTCTCCTCATCCATCAGGCTCCACTTGGTGGAAAAAAAAGGCACATGGTGGAGAGATAGGTGGAGACTGTCAGGCTTTCTGTCTGCGCTCCTTCCCTGTCATCTGTCAGAAGGTTTTTGATTTCCCTCCTTCTCCAGCTGACAACTAAAGTGGAGATACACCGAGGAGGAAAATGGGCCAAGAAAAATGTTTTGGTCTCCTATAGTGATGACACTTTAGGTCGCCTGACAGATGAAGGGGGAGGGGATGAAGAAGCTGAAATGAATTCACAATCACTTGTGTTGTCAAGCAGAGGGCTGGGCCTTGATCTGGAGGAGGACTTGGACAGCAATCAGGGATACTGCTCTGACACCCGCCCACAGCGCTAAGAATACCTCATTTAATAGTGAGATAACACCTAGTGGGGTACAGCCTCTCAATTTTAGAGCAAGTACCAATGTCATGCTGTAAAATGTAAAAAAAAGAAAAAGAAAAATATTATTCTCTGATGTATTTGATGTTCTTTTTCTTTGTTTCTTTTCAGTATGACTCCTAGTATGAAGAGATGTAATGGACTTTCCAATCATCTTAATTAATTACTTCTTTTTTCATTTTGGGTCTGCAATTTATTCCTCAAACGTTGGGACAGTAAAGCTTTGACCACTCCGTAACGCTGCTATTCCTTCTCACAACACTGAAATGACATTGAGGATGTTAAGTGATGCATCATCTAATTTATCTCCATTTCCCTGTGAGCGTGTTTTAAGGCGTACAGCAGTATGGGCTTGTTGTCACAGTTTTTGTTTCTGAATTCCCTGCACATAGTTGACTGGGACGGGTCAGAATTCTTCTTTGATGCCTGTGGAATATTTGGAATGGAGATTTTGCACTTGTCTTATTGAAAAATGCATTGTTATTCCTGGAAAAATTGAAATGTTGTCTTGATGTCTTCTTTTATCCTGCTCCAAAGTCTGTGCTGACGCTTCCATCATGAAAGTGTAACTGACCTCTGCCAAGAGTGCACAATGTCCATTTGTCCCCTCTCCCAAAAAAATCCAGTAATCGTTAGACGCTGGATGCCTCTGAGTCCAGAAAATCAATGTCACCTCCTTAAAGTGTAATAGCATAAGGCTTATTGTTTTCACAGTAAAGTTTAAATGGGATTGATGAATGTAGCTTCATGTTGTAGAGCTTGATAAACATTCCTCAAAGTAACTGAGTTGCCACTTTGGTTATGTCACTTGATGTGTGATAGTTGGTGACACAGAGCCATCACAGCTCTGAGACAGCGGTCCAAAAGAAGATGGTGCAACTGAGCGCTAGCGAGGAGATGGAAGGAAAAACTAAAACATGTCAACAGGTGATTGGAATGATGATTTGGTGTAAAAACAGCTGCCAGCATTTCAAGGTTGAGCCTTTGATCAGCAGAGATAAGCAGAGGATCTTCACTTGTTTGAGAAAAATAGCTGAAACTGAAAAAGAGAAATGTCTTCCTCCTTTTTTCATATTGAGATCATTTGTGATGGTCTAAAATAAACCCAGGAGTTCTATGAGAATGCAGGGCAACATTTTTTTTTTCTCTTTAATGCTTAAGAAAAGAACATCTTAAATACGGTAAAACATTGTGGAGGCTTTATCATGCTGTGTGCTCTTGGTATTTTGTTTAGTGCCACTACTGAGTTCATCACCAAAAGGTCATGAAATAAGAAAACTGCTAAAAGCTATATAAAAGTAGAACTATGTTATCCAGAAAGAGTAAAGCATAAAAGCCCTTCAATGCATGATAAAGACAGAGGCTGATACAAACAGTCAAGAGTTTTATCTACCAATAATTAATTAATGACTGTGTGCATTTCAGGGATGTGTTTTCCACTAATATGGTTTTCTTCTTTTACTCAGTATCATTGGACATTCAAGGATATTTTTTATTTCGAGTTGCCACTGATTCTGACTGACTCATGACTCTGAGTCTCTTGTAAAAATAAGTGGCATCCTGCAGAGCTTTCTGATTCCTTCAGGAGACTGACACCTGAATGTGCTTTCTTTCTGCAAGCTGCTGGGTGTTAGCACCCCGGCCACCCCTTCTGTACCCCCCCAACCCCAGTCCTTTTTTTTAATGTGATCTTACTCCATAAATTACGCATCCCTGTTCTTTGTTTTTTTCAAGAATCACCAACATTTACCTAAGGATGCATCACTAATGAATTTGCAAGCTTATGATGCATAAAAATGACATCTAAGTTAATGGCATTCAGTTAATTAGTCACTTTGCCATATAAAGTATTCAAATCTCAGAATTTTAGCACATTATATTTATTAGATTATGATCTGATTATGGTAATTACAGAGCAACCAGCATGTGGTTCTAACACACTTTTGATGCCTTTTTTCTAAAAATCTACAGAAGCAGAAGGAAGTGTCATTGTTTTCAAACTGGCAGCAGATCACTGATATTTATTCTGAACGATTTTAACAAGTAGATTTATGTTGGAATTCAGCAGAACTCTCAGTCTCTTCTAACTGTCATACTATTTTTGTTGTTTCATCTCCCATTTCATCACTGCTGCTGTGTCCTTCTGCCATTTTCTCAGTTTGTTCTCATTCATCTTGTGTCTCAACTCAATGTGGATGATTGGTGTGTGTGTGTGTGTGTGTGTGTGTGTGTTCCCCAATCAAGAGCTTCACAGCAGGGCTCCATTCCATTTATCAACTTCAGTTCTTGAAGCGAAGCGCAACGTCTTAAAAGCCAACTCAGAGACCCCCATTCGTACGATGCTCAAAAGCAAATAATGCCCGACTTAAATGTGAAATCCTGCCTTTTCTTGTCACGCTGAGATCACCTTTTCACCACAAGGTACTTTTCAGCATGCAATTACAAGGTGTTTTCTTTTCTGCAGAGCTGGCAGAAAAAAAAAAAAAGACAAACAATGACAAAGGTTCGTTGCACAGCCTAAAGGCCTTTCAATTTGAGTGAAAAGCCTTTCTGAATAGCTTTCACTTCACTTTCCATCTCCAGTTTTTCTGTCAGCATCTCTGCTTTGGCTTCCACAGTGAGTCGCAGCGCTATTCTAGACAATTTGAATAAAAGCTTCACTTCTGTATGCTTGTTTTAGTCTATTAAGAAAAAGTTTGTGTCTGCTCTCCTTCAGCTGTGTGAATAGTTGGCAGATTAAAAACAGACGAGGATTTATATTGTATTGACCTTCCATGATACATACAGTCACACGCCCAGTGTCTGTGTGCATGCACGTTGTCATTACTGGGTCTCCTCCACATTCTGCCCTCCATATGGCTCCTGTAGATAGCTTTCTTTGGTTCATGTCTTTGCTCAGCTTTAATTAGTGGATTTGCTTCTAATGGATGGAGCTAATTAACCAGGATTGGGGCTCCTGCACGTATTGGGCCACTCCCACCTTCATGTGTATGTGCATGCACACTCGTTCTTGTGAGAGCTGACATGTTTTTGACTATGCCACGACGGAGACGGCGGATGCTGTAACCTTGGTAACCACTTAAAATGGATTCCAGGGGTGGAATCAGCCTGGGCCAATTAGAAGTGGGAATGCAGCAGACACAGATGCACACTGTGTCACTCATCCTTTTTCTAATTCTCTGTCCCTCATCCTTGCGTACATACACACACACACACGTAAGGGTACATTCTCAGACAGCATCTTGCCTAAGGCGGTGTGGATATGACCATAATAATCGCATCATCGCCCCCCCTCCCTCCCCCACAGTTACAATAACTCTGCTCAGAGATGCAAATAATGTGTGCATCCACATATCTTATCATCACAATCACTATTAACGAGCCACCCCAATACACACTCATTCACAAAACTAACACTGCTGTCACCCTAATAGGAAAGTATAGCCCAGTACGATGCTTTGTGTGTTGGTGTGTGTGTGTGTGTTTGTTTCGGCGTCTTTGTCCCCATTTTTTTAAAAAAGCAGGGGATCAAAACGGAGCAAAGGGCTCACGGGGCATAAAAACTAATTTACTTATAAAAAGAAAAAAAATAATTCTGCCAGCTGAGATTCCTTACTTTACCCCCGCCATCAGCCCACTCCTCATCAAAAGCTGAGTGATGGAGAAACGGGCCAAATGCTGAAGGAAAGGAATCGACACTCACTCGCTTTTGATTCAACACACGTGTTTTCTCCACAAGCGGACCGGTGATCCATATGCGTTCTTGCTGCTCTCTGATGAAATGGCCACAGTATTACTGCTGACTTTGTGATAACACAGGGCTACTGATGTCACACTTTTCCTCTCAGCATGGATACGTGTTTGCAGATGAGTGGGTGGCGGGGGGCACTTGCAGGTGTCGATAAGTGTGCCTGTGGGGACGTGTGTGTGTGTACGTTGATAAGTGTTGATAAGCCAGCGCGTGTGGATGATTGCTGATTTGTGGCAGGGTGTCTCTTGTTAATGAAATCCTTTGTGTGGCTCTGATTGGCTCATCAATCAAGCAGCAGTTCGCATATTACCCATAACCCCTTTCTGCTCTCTCCGGGTGGCGGATTACAATGTGACACGCGCTCATATGTACACAAAAAAAGAAAGTCATGTACAAATTCACAAAAAAAATACCTTCAAATATGTGTTAATACACTTTACAAATGGATGCTGACACGCACACAAAAATTATTACTTAAAAAGCCATAATTACTCCAATTATCTATTCATATTCACACATTTACACATGCTCGTATCCCTTCACACTCCAGTATGCACATCTACTTTGATTTAACCTTTGGGAACAGATGGATGTGCAAAACTTAGTACCTCTATCTTGATCTCATGTTTGTTTTGTTTTTGTTAATTTAATTAATTAATTAATTGTTGTATGTATGTAAAAACATGCTAAAATCTGATCACAGTGGATCTTGAGACCCACATCAACATATACCCTTTTTTCCACTGTGCCGTTCTTTATTTAACAAAAATTAAGTTATAAAACAAACAAGCAAACTGAGAAATACGACTAAAAATAGTACTGGCAAAAAGGATTTGGAAAATACTAAGTAGCCGCTTGATGTTTTTCAGGTTGTAGATTCACCCTTAACATGAATGACTGAAAGTGGCAAGTCTGTTTGACTTCATTGTTCTTTTAGATCATTCTGGAGGAAATTTAATACAGTTTGTTGAAGTTCTTGGGAATTTGCTTACCATCAGCTGTCTTAAGGTCCTGCCAAAGCATTTCAGTTGGGTTAAGTTCTGGACTGTGACTAGACCGTTCCAAAGTTTGTTTCTTCTCTTCTTTTTCTTTCCTTTTTTCATCCATTCTAGACTCAGGACATTGCCCTGTTGCATCACCCAGTTCCATCCAAGCTTTAGATGTCAGACAGATGATGCCACATTTGCTTCTAGAAATGCCACTCTGCCCCTCTGAAAGTGGGTATGAGGTAGTTCTGCTTTAATGCTTCATTTGTTTTTTTTCTTAACATGGCACTGGGCATTAAGGCCAAACAACTCCATGCTGATCTAATCTCTCTTTAATCATTGTTCCAGAAACCTTGTGGCAAATGTCGGGTCATGCTTCCATATTCTTTTAAGACAAAAGAGGCTTTCTTTCAGCAGGTGGGGAGGAGTTTGAGGTGGTATACCTGTCAATCGGTAACACAAGTATAAGGCGAGCTCAGGGAGGACAAGAACCCGCCCCCCATGGACCAGAAGGGCAAAAGCTCACTTGATCTTGATTTTCAGTATGAATTCAGACTATGAAAGCGGGGCCCCCCTCCCTACTGTTGGGTCTCCCTCCTCCACAACCTGGCCCACCCTCAGAATGTTCATCCAGGGTAAAGCCCCCCTCCTGAGGCTAAAGTCCCAAGATCACAGGTCTAGCCACTCCGTGCCCCTGGTACACCAGCTGGAGATTCCTGCTTCAACCCTTCCAAAAAACACTTGTCAATCTTCTAATTGTGATGTTAATGTAATGCTCTTTAAAATATAAGTTCTGAGATGTAGCCCTTGCTTTCTTAAATGCTCTTCACTGATGCATCATTTTTCTCACAATAGAAAGTTGGACTCCAAATGTGAAGAATGTGTAGCAGCAATTCATTGAGACTGGTACTTACTTTATGTCTTTCCTTCTTGGCATTGTGTAAACACACACCTGAATGCACCTGGCAAGTGAACTACCTAAATGTCTGCTTTTTTAGACGTCTAGAAACCTCAAGAATGTTGGAATCCAAATTGTTTGGAAAGGGTTTTATAAACCTTTCCAGACTGACATGCAGCAAGAATTCACAAGTGCTGTCAAGGAGAAAATTCCTGCTTTGCCTTTGACACTTGCCGACTATTTATGCCACTATGGACAGCTCTGAAAATCTTGATCTGGCATTGATAGTCTTCAAGATGGCTCTACAGAGTTCCTGTGTTTCAATCTGGATTCTGTTGCTCATCTGAAAAGGAAGGTAATATGTCCTAGAAAATCTTCATCCTGGTATAATGCATTTCTGCATTATACCAGATCTTGAACAGAAATGTAGAAAGCTAGAAAGAAAGTGACATGCAAATTTAAAAGAATCCCATCCAGCTTGGACAGATAGTTTGGTAATGTATAAAAGAGCTGTTTGGAAAGCTAAGACAACATATTCATCATGAATTAGAGAAAATCAGACTAACCACAAATTTCTTTTCAGCACTGTAGCCAGGCTGATACACAGCTCCATGGAGACATGCATTCATCTCATTTAACTGCTGATGATGAACGTCTTTATTAACATAATAGTAAATATTAGACAACATTTATATTCTCTTACCAACTATGGGAATTACATTAGAAACACAGAAAGCTTGGAATGAGTTGTACCTACTGGTTCTTACCTAGACTGCTTCTCTCCTATTGATATTTGTGAGTTAACCTCTTTACATACTTCCTTTGAGAAACAGTGTTAGAAAGCAAAACATAAATTCATATTGCTATTAGGGGTGTGCAAAGCAGCCGGTATTTGTATCTGTATTTGTATTTGTTGAGGGAGGGGAAAGTATTTGTATTTGTATTCAAGTAAAATTCAAAATAGGCGTAAAAATACAGTTTTTTGTGTTACACTTCTAATTTACGTTATAGTGTAAGTATTCTT
>JBAMYA010000003.1:11458505-11477600 GCA_037176975.1 Arrhamphus sclerolepis
TCCACAGACAGGGGTGTAGCACCAAAATCTGGGTCCCATTCATAAGCCTCCTTCCCCACACCACCCTGCCCAACCCCCCCCCCCCCCTCCAAGATATTTAATTTGCATTTGCAAAATCATCCCGCCACTTTCTGATTTGGGGTTGTACATCACTGCTTCAAAATATGATCGACTCAGGGAGAACACTCATCAATGCAATGCACCCTGGGCATTGTGAGAGATTGACCTGTGCGTGCGGCAGTGTGACATGAACACAAACACACACGCGCGTCTCCTCAGATGGCTGACCCATTGCGCTTCATAACACCACTGATGTGCCCCACAGCTTGACACTTGCTGTCCGCTCCAATCATAACACCCTCGCCAGCCGGCCCAGTGGTGTGTGTTTTGTCTCCGTCCAACTGTTTACATGCGCTGTGTTCATGTAGATATTGCTGTTATTCCGTTGTGCTTTCAGCAACATAATTTGTCACTACATGTAAAGTGTTAAGCCAAGAAAAGAAGCTGAAAGCAACAAGATGAAAGGAGAAGTGTGTCATGGATTTCAACTGTAGCGTGCTGTCTTTATTTATTTATTATTTATTTCTTTCTGTATTTTTCTGAGAAGGAGGTCATGTTGGGCAGTGCTTGGAAAAGTCTGTAAGGCCTCTGAGAGAGCAGTCTTGGCCTAAAATACTCTTATGTGTATAAATAGCATTCTGCCTCGAGCTTTGAACATTTCTGTTGGTAAGCCTCCGTACCGAACCCAAGTAAGGCCTCAACAAACAGCCTCCCTCTGTCAAACACCCTTTTTTGGGTTCTTGATGGGGAATGCCACCAAAATCAGTCCCTATACCCTCATAAAATAAAGTACAATAAAATAAAACACCCACGAAAAAGATTTGTGGCCCAAACCACATTAATGGCAGAGGAACGCTCCACACGAGTGGGTCTGGGGGTTTAAGGCAGCTACTAGTTTGGATGTCACATGAGAGGGAAAAAATAAAAATATAAAAAAGACAAAAGACTTCAGACCAACAGGCAGATTTGAAAGATAATGTGAAACACACTGTGGTTTTGATAAAATTGCTAAATTTATTGTAAGGGAACTTTGCATGCAGCCGGGGATGAATGGACAAATGTAACATACACCAGATGGAGGGAGAGAAGCACACATTCATTTTGAAACCGTTCTTTGCTTTTTTTGGATCGGGGGAAGAAAACGGTCTGACTTGGCAAGTATAAATACGCACACAACTATAAGCAGCGGGTCTCAATACATATGAGGAAAGTATAGGGTCTGGAAGGCATTTAGCGTGGTGACCCACTTTTCTTAACATGTGGACCTGATGACTTCCCGTCCCAGCAGCAGACATTGACGTCTCTATCCACTTTCATCTAGACTGCCTTTGGAGTTTGACAGAGTTTCTACTAAAATCAGGCAGCGGAGTGTACCATATTAGCTACAGATTAACTCAAAAGTTTTTAATGAACTCATATCGTTCCCCTTTTTCTCAAGCTAACACAATTTCCTGACCTATTATTGCATTATCTGTAATATTATGAAACGCAGTGAAATTCTGCAAACACAGAGTGTAAAATCTCTCTTAACCAATCATGTCTTTACATCTCTGTTTTATACTCTGCGCTCAACGCTGTTCCTATTCCTCTTTTGAAATCTGTTTACCTGCAGGATTTCATTTCATTAATGCACTTCCAATTTCTAAAATCTCTTTTGCTCAATGGGTCATGCTCTGGGTCTCTGAAAAGCGCCTAGAGACAATTTGTGTTGTAACGGAAGCTTTACAAAGCGGAAGCTGAATTGGTTTGAATTGTAATCCAGCTTTGATCTACCCACTTCTGAGGTACAGCACAAAAGAAAAAAAAAGGCAAACAGGTTTGGATATTCTCAGATCGTGTTTCAGGCAGCATTCTCATGTGGAAATAAATAAGATATGAATCAGATAAGTGCGTTAATTATGTCCAGGGTGCATTGATTAGTGATTAGCCAACAGATCAATGTTTTTTCTCTTTAATGCACCTCATATGTCCCTAAAAATGTGTCGTGGTGGATGATGTAAACCCAGCTGGACAGGCTGTTCCTCGTTTCGCTTCTTTGTAAAGAAATTTGTAGGAAAGTGGCTCTTCTGTTGAGTCTTTCATAACTTATGGAATAATTACGATTACTCTGCCTTTGTAGTCATTAACTTTTCCTGAAGGAACTGACAACACAGTAGCTTCAGTACCTTCTTTTCCTTTCGGCTGCTCCCTTCAGCGAATCATTCGTCTCCATCTAAACCTATCGTCTGCGTTCGCTTCCCTCACACCAACTAACTTCATGTCCTCTTTCACTGCATCCATAAATGTCCTCTTTGGTCGTCTTCTAGACCTCCTGCCTGGCACTTCTAACCTCATCATCCTTCTACCGATATATTCACTATATATACTATATATACTATATTATATACTATAAAAAGAAACCGGCTTGTGAGCCCCAGAGGCGACATTATTGTTGGTAACCTGTAAATGCAGATGTCAAATATGAGTTTATTTTAAAAGGTGATGTGATGGATACATAAGAGAACAGATATAAACCTGGATGATATTTGGTTATTTGGAAAAAAGTGAAGTTGTTGAAGTATCTTTCTTTTTTCTTTTTCTTTTTTTAACCACCAGTGTTTTGTTTGTTTTCCACGATCCAAGCAAAACCGTTCTTCAAATATGTCCACAGTCATAAAACAGGGGTTTTATAATGCTTAGATGAACTGCAAGGACTAGCACCCTACAGTAAATTACACTTTAGAGGACACAGTTGAACCAACCCTTCAAATATCTGAAATGTCTATTCAATCTTCCGCTCTCTGAGAGAGTCACTGACCTTACCAACATAAACTAATCCAGGTAGATTTTGCTGTCACCTCTGATGTAATCGCCTTTTTTCACTGACCTCCTTGAGCACGACAGATGTGCGCCCCAAGATAAAGACACTGTTAGTGTGACTGGGATATGCTGCTTCCATTACCACACAGGGTCCTTTGATGTTAGGCAGATATATTTGCTTCACTATTGGTATTGAGCTGTGTTTAGTGTTGATTCTGGGCACAAATTATCATGCGCAGCAGGCTGAACACATTTCATTCAATCAGTCATGGAAGGAAATGCATTAAAATTAGTGAATAAGAAGAGCTTCTTCTACTCTGCTGTGCTGCGTTAAGCTGAGGGAGGTTGATGCAGACACAAAAACTGACCGAAAGGGTTACACATACACTCACACACATATGCGCACCTCCTCTTCTCGTTCTGCAGCTGAAAGCCAGAGCAGACAGATAAGCAGGCAGGCTGAGACGGACTAATCCTCCTGCAGCGAGACACGTTTTGGAACTGAACTGACAGAAAGAGAGAAAATAAGTGAATAGGAGAGTGTGACTACATAAAGAGGAACACGAGGCAAAAGGGATAAAAGTGAGGCGAGGGTGCTGATTTTTTTCTTTCTTTTGCTTTTTAAAAAAAATACTCTTTATGTAAAAGGGGGTTAGCTATGTGCTCTGGTGATCTTCTTGTCCTTGTTGATCTCTCCTTCTCATCTTCCTTCCTTCTCGCATCTTGCGTTCGTTTAGATAAATGTTGCTATTTTTCAGCCATACCTCTCCTGCCGTTTGCATTCTTACCCACCGCTCCATCATTCCCACCCATCCTCTCACAAACCCCCTCCCCTCTCCATCATCATCTCCCTCTCTCTCTCCCTCCCGCTCTCTCAGTCTCTCTCCTCATCTGACTGAGGCTGATGTAGGTCAGTGCGTCTGGAGCTACAGAGAGCCTCAGAGCCTAGCCGCCATCAACCCCCACGACGGCTGTCTCCATGCCCGAGCTGAGGACATTGCTCTTTGGGTGATGTGAGGACAGGACCGCCATCGTCTGACATGACTTGCCCTGGAGGAGGATGCGCTTGCTGCACAGGAGGAGGGGGAGAAGGGGTGCAGGGGTGATTCCTGGTGGTTTGTGTACTTTTTAAGTATATGTTGTTTGTGAAAGGAAGAATGGACGGCAAATATGCAGGAGGCCAACCTTGCCGTTATCGCTCTACAGAGAGGTTTTTGAGGAAAATGTTCACATCTCCCTTCCAATTCCAACACACATACTGCATACTGCGCTCTCCCCTCCTCCCTTCACCACGTAACTTCATCATGAAGCATTGCATCTCTTTACCAGACTCACAATTCACAGTCAGTTTTGTTTCTGCAAAAAGAAAAAAAAGCATCCCAGCAAAATCCAAACTCCCAAAACAAAGAAAAGCAACTGTGTTCCTTCTTTTTTCTCTTACAGTATTTCCATGGCTGTGTCCCTCCGTACAGATACAGGTTTGATAGACGTCCTGCAAGGCTGAGCATCCAAAACATCCTACATTTGGTGGCGACCAACAACTGCATGGAAAAAGACTTCTGCGGATGAAAATAAAGCTTCGTTGATGACTTCTGTTGTGCTATCTCTGCTCTCTGCTCTCCTTCTCCGCTCCTTGTCTCTCCTCTGCCTTTTAAACAATGCCTGCCAAAAAAATATTATCTGTATCCAAGTGCAGCTGCTGGAGGAGTGTGTGTTATGAGAGAGTTTTGGTGTGTGTGTTTGTCTGAGCCTTCGATTTGACTCTGCAGCGCGCCCCGGTCCTGCAATGTTACTCTTGTTACTCAGCTGACTCTGTCTCTCTGTGAGTTTGAGTGTGTCTGTGTGCTTGTGTGAATTTGTGAGCATCACCATGACACACTAACCATCTGACCTGCTGCGTCACCATCCAGAGCGAAGGATGCAGGGAATTCCCGGGGCGTGGCGTTGCCGGCCTGACCACACCTCAAGCATTTCCCACTGCTTCTTCATTTGTAGTTGGTCTCAAACCTCCCAGTTCCATCCAGAAAGAAAGCAAGGTATCCTGTCTTACTTTTCACTCCCTAGTTTGCCTCTGGCTTGTTCATGATGTCACATCAAAGATGCTCTCCATGTGCCATTTACTCTCGGAAGGAAAGGAGGAAAGGCAAGAAGGAGACAGAAGGAATGTCTTGTCCTTTTACTTCCTCCTCCTTGTTCAGGCATAAAACTTAAAACATGCAGCACCAAACGAAGACCATGACACATATGTCCACTAATGAATAAGTATGGATGCTCATACATTTGACTGGTATAGATTCATGAATCCAATAAAAGAGAACTGCAACACGAAAGTCAGGGGTCAGAAATGATCAAAGAAGTGAAGTAACAGCTCTTACTTCAGGTTTTTCTGGTTGTTGTAATAAAGAGAATGGTGTTGTTGTATGATTGAATAAAGAAGGAGGGCACTTACTGAATATTTGTATCCATTTTTATTGTCAAAGTTGAGAAAGAAACAGAGGAATACAAGGAGTTGGTAGGTACAACATGTTTTTGTGGTAACTTGAAATGAACTGACTGAGTTGTTGTTGTGTAAGGGCTGACAGCAGTGGCTGCGTGATATGGCGAGATGGCCACCTGCACTGTCTGCCACATCCACACAAAACCCAGAAGGGACAGACTGACCATGAATGAGTCACAGACAAGTGTGTGTGTGTATGCAAATCCGTGCTTACACTTCAGTTTTTCTGTTTAACTGCAGGGCGGAGGGGACTTCCCACTGGTTTTCAAACTTTTCAGGCCCTGGAAAAGCTCCAGCTCAGTTAGAGAGCACGTATGCACACATTCACACACACACAAGCAGACACACAAAGGTCTCATTGTGTCTGCGCCTCTGGGATGACGAGCAGGCAGGTCAGAGCGGTGCATCATTCCTAGGCAGCTGAAAAAGGCAAGTACGCCGTAATGAATACCTCCGCTAGCTCACACGTGCTTTCTCCTCAGCTCCCTCCCTTTCTGCCACTTTGCTTTCTGGCATTTAAATTCTTAGTCTCATAACTCACTTTGTACGACACAGTGTGACGTCTGTGCTCCTGTTTTTTTTTTTTCTTTTCTTTTGCTCCCAACATGGTCATGAAGGCCTGCTTCATGTGCAGTCACATGCTGCTTTCTCATTTAGCCCTCAGGGTGCTCCGGGGTTAGCCAGACATTTTGGGTTAATGCTTATGTTTTATTCAAAAGTGCATGTTAAAAACTGTGTCAGTCAGCTCAGAGATAACTATTATTCCTTCTTTTCTGTAGAAACAGTAACTTTAGTGAAGAAATTTAAATGTTTAAGGGGTTCAAGGTTAGAAAAAGGACCTGAAACTACTTTGTCTTTCTAAGAAGGACAAATGAACATAATTTTCATTCATGAAAACACTGACAAACATCAATCTCTGGGTGGTGCTTCGTACTGTCAACAACTGTCCCGGCCTCCCACCTCACTCCGTCACAGTGACACCATCCCTCCAGGCGTCAACAGGGCTGAGACTGAGCGGGTGGTGTATCTGAGGCACACACGCTTGGTGAGGGGGCTCGGGATCCTGGCGCTGTCACAGCCAAGCATCTGCTGGTGGAAAGCTACCTGACAGCTGCTTCTCACACATCAGATAAGATTACAGGTATACCAGCAACACCTGTTTAAACAAACCATCGTGCGCGCACATCAGTGTGTGTGTGTGTCTTTTAAGCCTGGATGACACATGGACAGAGATAGCGAGCTCATCCAGCGGCAGGTGCATGCTTGTAAAAAGAGGCTGCTAAAGAAACAGAGCAGGAGAGGAGCTCGTCATTATTAATGTTCGATTAATGTAGGCACATAGAGAGGTAAAAGTATTGATTGTGTATATTTAAAGATTTAACCATGAATAAAGACACTGAGGTTTTGAGACAGGATAATAAGTTATAAGACAAAAAGTAAAAACTGAGCTCTCTTTTGCTTCTAATTTCCTTCAAAGTTTGCCCATCCTGTTGAACCTCTCCTGTCAGTCTGCTCTGCTGTGGGATCAAAGGAAGCCTTCGGTACCAGATGATGACATCACCTTCATGATTTCACGGCAGCCCAAAGCAGGTGAAAACAGGTCTGAGAGAAATCTGCCGCATGTGTTAACATACAAGCACATGCTTGAGCACAATGGCTGCCTGCTTCCTTTGGCTCCAGCCTGACATCTAGCGACTCTGGCTGCATTGTCATCTTACATGACACTGACATGTTACCATGAAAGGGGCGGTGAAAGAGAAGGAATCTGTGCAGGAAGTTGCTGGAATGAGAGGTGTGTGCCTTTTTAGAACTCAAACACAATTTTCTTTAAAATAATCATTGCCTCTCTGGTGTTTGGTTTGCCACACTGATGTGGTTTGTAAATAAAAACAAGCCATCATCAGCCATCCTGCTTTTCTGTGATGTCACGACCCCAGCTGGTGTCGTAATGATTTGTAAATAACTGGCTGGCTGAGTTCACACCACATTCTGACTAACGCAATGTGTTGTGGCTCCTCTTTGTGTTTTTTCAGCATTTTCTTGCCACCACACATTACACTCTATCTAATTTTAGTCGACACTCATCCACTCGAAACTAATGTGGTTCTAAGTATATCCTTGCAGCCTGGACAAGGGCATTACAGTGTGTTCCTTTAAAGAACACGCCTGTATAAACATATACACACATACACACACTCCACGTTCCTCTCTCTTCCACTGGAGTCTGGCAGGAATGAGGTCAGACACACGGATCCTCAATGCACATTATTATTATTATTATTATTACCCGTTTTTTCCCTTTCAGCCAATGGGAGGCAAGTGGGGGCGTGGCTTTGGTGAAAAATCGGGATGGAGACAGGCGCTGATTGGCTTTTATGTCTCGGATAAGAATATAAAAGGGAGAGGTTCTCGTTGTTGTGTTTACAGTAACACTACAGAGCGCACAGGAAACAGGGAGACTATGAAAAAGCGCAGTCGCTCCATTCAACCACATGGTTCCTCAACCGCACAGAGCAGCTGCGCTGCAGACAGCCAGGTTCACATAGGGGACTGCTGCCCACTACGGCGCGTTTTACGCCTCGCGGGGCGAGTTTTCAGCCGGACAGGCAGTTGAGATTTTCTACTGAGCCGCTCCGGGATTTGTTTCTTGTGTCAGTGAAGCGCACTGGTAGAAGTTAAGAAACAGTATGAACTAAAACAAAAAAGAGACAGGAGAAACTTGGATGAACTTTTTGCGCCAGAAAATAACAAGTGAGGAATATTTTTTCTTTTTTTCTTATTGAAAAGCCTAAAAGGCTCAGCTTTTTTTCTTCATAATTAAACGCGCTCTTAAGTTTCTCAGAGACACTTTGGAGGAAGAGATGGTGCAGCACATGAGCCAGACAGAGAGCACCCACGCTCACTCTCCCGGCGGGGACTCCACGGACACGGGAGACATGGACTTGGAGATGGATGCCTCTCCGATCTCGGACTCCCCGTCCTCCCGGGAGCCGAGCGACTTGGCCTGGTGCAAAACTCCTACGGGCCACATCAAGAGACCCATGAACGCGTTCATGGTCTGGTCGCAGATCGAGAGGAGGAAGATCATGGAGCAGTCGCCAGACATGCACAACGCGGAGATCTCCAAGCGGCTGGGGAAGCGCTGGAAGCTGCTCAAAGACACTGACAAGATCCCGTTCATCCGCGAGGCAGAGCGCCTCAGGCTCAAACACATGGCCGACTACCCAGACTACAAGTACCGGCCCAGGAAGAAGGTCAAGACGGGAAGCGGGTCGAGCAAACAAGCGGAGAAGAGCGGGGAGAAGATCGGGGAGCGCGGCGCCAAAAGTGGCGTAAAGAGAAGCCCCGCATCCAAGGGAGGAAGCAGGGCGCACAGGCAGGGGTGCGTCAAGAGCGCTCCGGGGCCAGACTGTCCCGGAGACCACCAGTCGCTGTTCAAATCCAGGTCAGTGTCTGGGGCCAGGCAGATCCCGGAGAAGCGCACAGGCGAGGCGAGGCGCGCCCACGCGTTAGGCGGAGTGGGCAGCCTGGAGAGCGGGCCTCCTTCCGTGGGGGTCCCGGCTAGTCCCACCCTGAGCAGCTCGGCGGAGTCCAGCGACCCCCTCAGTCTTTATGAGGAGCAGAGCCCAGGCTCCAGCGAGGCGTCGCACACCGCGCGCCTCAGGTACGCTCGCGCCTGCTCCCCTACGCCGTCAGCTTCCCACTCCTCCTCATCTGTCTCATCCTCTTCATCAGATGAGGAGTTTGAAGATGAGCGGCTCGAGCTGAACCCGAGTCCCGGCATTGAGGGCATGTCTCTGGGCGGCATGGGCTTCTCTGACGCGGAGCTGGATCGGGACTTGGACTGGAGCTTCGGGGAGTGTGGGGCGGGATCTCACTTCGACTTTTCCGACTACTGCACCCCAGAGGTGAACGAGATGATCTCAGGAGAGTGGCTGGAGTCCACCATCTCCAACCTGGTGTTCACCTACTGAAGGGACCACTGTGGAGTGGCAGCCGCGACGATCCCTCCCACGTTTGAACTCTTCTAACCCCTCCGAGACACGGGTGTGCGTCTAGACCATAATATTTCCGCCGTTCTTTCACCAAAGTGAAAATGGGAAAGAAAAGGTGGCCTGTGCGCGCGTTGACACTGAGGTCACGCGCCGCTCACAGACTTGGACAGCGGTCGGTGCGCTTGACGGGAACGCGCAGACGAGGGGGGGAATGCTTAGTTTGCATTTGGACACAGAAGGAGGAGTGAATGTAAGCACGGAGCAAAGGCGCGCACAGACTCGAGCGCAGATGTTCAAGCCAATACGCAGAGGACTGAGAGTGAACTCTGACTCCTGATCTCACTTTGGGGCCACAATTTTGGGGGGGGTTATTTAAGATATAGCCAATTTACATTGACCATCAAAGTTGCTATTCAGGTGTAGTTATTTTCTCTCCAAACTCCGAACCGTTTTTAGTATCAACGCGCATGCCCTCCGAGAAAAGGAGGATTTTGTTGTTGTCAAATGCATAAAATTGATCATTGCTGCGTAGTTGCGCAATTTGTGTGACATTAGGACACAATTCACTATCACCAGCTTCTATCTCAACGGCAGGACTTTAAAGACTGACTCAAAACTTCAGAAACCCTTTCTGAACCTTTCCCCCCCTTTTTTTAAACACTCAGTGCACAATTCAGGACCAATGTTCCGCGATGCGCATCCTTTCTGCCTAAAGCTTAAACTTTGTAGTTCCTGTGTCAAAGGATTTTCTTTTTATATCTATTGATGTATTTATACCGGCCAAACGTTTTTTTATACATAGAAGTATTGTTCTCGTACAGGTCTCGTTTGTGTTTGTGCACATACACCTGTCTGTATCCAGCGCGGAAGGGCTAGAAGTGTGTCTTATTCAAAAACTCCTCTCACTTTTAATGAGAGTTTTGAGTGTGTCATGATTTTCTACTTGTATTTTTGTACAAAATCTATAGAAACCGGCCGGTGGGTGGCAGGGAAGGGGGGAGGGAGTTCCGGAGAGTGGGCAGCCTTTATGACATTGCTGTTTGCATCTACATTGGTGTTTTCGTCGCGCATTGGGAATTGGGGGGTTTGTTTGGCACAATCTGACCTCACACAGTGTTTACAGTATTTACCCACATGCTTCTTAACGGCACAGTGACTCCAGTTTCACCAGCCAAGTAAACAAAGCGCCGCGAGGCTCCCAGTGCGCGCGGCGACCCTGTTTCCAGCACACAGACACACAAACGGAGAGTCACTGTTTGGATAGAGCTAATACCTCTGTGTGCTTTTATGTTCTTTCAATCAAGATAAGTTTTATTTGAACCACTGGATGGAATTTCACACTCATTCCACTTTGCCTATTTGGAGGGAGGGAGATGTAAGAAGTGCTTCATCTGTTATTGCGCAAATTGCATCAAAAAAAGAAAAAAAGTATTTAACCTTTCTGTACCTGTTGGCTAAGTATAGCAGGCTAATTGTTTTCCTATATTATGGCATGGCAAATAGCATTTGTATTTCAGATTCAGGTATATGTAGCTATAGCTGTTGTGTTTAAGATTTTTAAAAGAATAATAACATGAAGATATTTATGTAAACCGACTGTACTATAAGCAAAGATTGTGTGTTTTATGTAAGATGGTTTTTTGTTTTGTTTTTTGGTTTGTTTTTTTAATAAAAAAATGTATGATGATGATGATGATCAACGACAGGCACTAGGACAGCCATCTTTGGGCATCATGTTGAAGATGATTGTGATCCAGGAGTTTCTTTCATTTTAAAAACAAAACAACAAAATAATGTTTTGTTTTTGTTTTTATTTTTAAATGGTCTTTTTTTTCTTTTATTTGTGCAATATGTGTGTTTGATCATGTTTTGTCCTATCATGCCAATATCATTTGATGTCTTTTGCTCAAAACCAGCCAATGTTTGGGTCAATCACTGCCTCTCAGACCTCTGTACAGATTGTTGTTTTTTTTCTTTTTTTTATTTGATTTTCTTTTCTTCTAAGAAGGAAATAAAATCAGCTGGAACTGAAAAATAATTATTGTTGCTCGTCACTTGAGACTTATTTTTAGAAGTGCAAAGTTAAGCGTCATCATCTGGTTATATAGCAGTTAGAGGACATAAGAGGAGTCAGGGGACACATTAAAACTCCCCATTTCTCAAAAAAATACTAGGCCTGTCCAACAAACACATGTGTTTTCTTATTTCACACCTGAAGCCCCTTTCAGTCTCAAATCTGATGTGGGAGCTTCATGTTAGTGTGTGTGCATGCATTCATGGGAGTTTTCGCTGGAGGTGAGTGTGGCTGCAGACGACCAATCAATAGGCAGCACTGAATCGTTAGGAGTGGCCTCTTTCTCACACCCTGTCTGATTCCACACATGTAGAAAACGTGGCTGCCATGGCAACGTTGTATCCAAGAGAGGTTGAAATCCACTGGGGAGTTTATGTGTGTGTGTGTGTGTATGTGTGTGAAGGATAAGGGACGTACACTGATCCATCAGGGTGGGGGGTGGCAGACATTTCTGTAAGGCATGACTGGAATAAAGGAGGAGGAGGCGTGTGTGCCTGTCTGTGTGTGTGTGTGTGTGTGTGTGTGTGTGTGTGTGTGTGTGCCAGAGAGGATGGGAGTGGGGGTATTGGTGGAGTGTTTGTCTGTTCCTGGTGGATTGCGCAGGAGACTGCTCACAAATCCAATTAATTCCTCCTGGATGCATTCATTTGTCTAATACGTCTGACGAAAAAGACACAGAGAGGGACCCCTGAGCTACAGTATTTAGTATGTATCAATTTATGCCCAGTTCCACAGGAGACACTGGTAATTATTTCCATCTCTCTGTCAGGAGGGCAGCGTCTTTAGAAAGATAAGGCATGGTCATTACACACACCGGCTTACGCATCTGGAACAAGCCTGACATCACACAGGATGTGGTATGAAACAGTTTTCAGCTTCAGGTAGGAAAGGTTCAAGAAGTCAGGATTATAAGAGGAAATAAAGACGTGGGAGCCCTCCTCACCTGCACTGGCCTGCTCACACACCGAGCAAAATAACAATATCCACTCATGTCAGGTGTTAACCTGAGTAAGAACAGACACAAAAACTAAAAAACTCGTGAGTATGCAAAATTTCAGAGCGAAATTCATTATTTTCAAAATAAATAAATAACTACAACAAAAATTCAATGAAATTCATTATAATTATAATATAAATATGTGGTTTGACTTCAAAGAAATGAGCTTGTGTCCACTTCTGTCCAGTCACATTTTACACATCATGTGCAAAACACTTATTTTAATCCTATTTTGTTTTTGTTTTTTTGAAAATACAGTAAAATGATCTCATCATTTAGTCAAATAAAACCTAAGGTGAACATACACATATGACATTCAACCATTTTTCGCTGGACCATTTTCATTTTATTTTATATTTCAACAAAAGTCAAGCAAAAAAGGGAAAAAAAGAGAAAGGAAATTAAGTGGGAAAAACTAGGTACCCCCTTAGTACTTACGTAGGATTTAAGAGTTTAAGTTGCAGGCTGGTGCTGAAAATCTACAACCTTTAACAACCTATAACACAAGCAGGTTTGCAGACCTCTACGAGCAGATAGCGTGGCAGCTTTCTGGAACATTCAGGTGTGGGTTAACACAAACCCACCCATCCACCCATTATCTTATCCATTATCCCGCTTTTTTCCTGTCACAGGGGTCTGCTGGAGCCGATCCTTGCTCTCTTCATGTGAAAGCCAGGGGTACACCCTGGACTGGTCCCCAGTCCATCAAACAAGCACACACACTCAGACTCATTCCTACAGGCAATTCAGAAAAAAAAACAAAAAACAATTAACCTAACATGCATGTTTCTGGACTGAGGGAGGAAGCCAGACTACCTGGAGAGAGAGAACATGCAAACAGAAAGACCCCTGCTGGGACCTGATCCAGGAACCTTCTTGCTGTGAGGCAACAGCGCTCACCACCAACCCTTCCTCCTCATCTACAAGCCCAATTCCAAAACAGCTGGGACGCCAAACAAAGGCATCACCCATCAGCCCAAACAGCTCAAGTTTGGTCTCAGTAGACCAAAGGACAGATTTCTAAAACTCTTCTCCCTGACTCGAATTTTCACAGTCGAACAGTCTGGCTTTGATGTACTTCTGTGTGAGCAATGTGGTTCTTCTGGTATGACGATCTTGATGTAGAGAACTCACAACAGTCTCCTGTCAAACATCAAGTCCAGAAGAAGCCAGTTCAGCAACAAGCTGGCAGTTCCTGTTGATCACTAGACTCCATAGTTTTGAAAACCAGCTTTGTTTTTAACCAAATTTGTCCTCTTCTACTTTGTAATGAGTTGTTTTAGACCCAGTGAAATGCTTGAAAATGCTCATATATCCTCCCCTCTTCTGATGGGCATCTTCTATCTTCTGCTTCAGTTGCAGTCTGATTGCTTTCCCTCTTTTTTGGCACGGCGGTATCACTTTTTAACAACAAATTTAAGAGGAGACTCTCTGAATCAAGCACAGAGGTGACACGAGCCTGGCTAATGGAGTTCTTTAATTAAAGTTCAGATGCCGATTGATCGCCCAGTTGAGGTTTGAAAGCTAATTGATTGCTCGGATGTGGTTTGAAGGCAAAAATTACGCAAGCACTGATCATTTTGGCTACCTTAGTTTTCATTTTGTGAAGGAAAAAACTCACCTTCACAAGTGAATGAAATAGGGACTTTAACATTGGGGAATGTTTTACTATTTTAGGTTTTACAAATAGTGCATTTATTGGTCACAGCTCTTGGTAAATTTTCAGCCACTACAGCTCCCTTTGCAGCTCTGGTGAATTAAACACAGTGGAAGTAGTTTATCCCAGTGAATAAAGGAGATTATAAAAGACTAACAAAAAAAAAAAAAGTTTGAGAGGTGAGACTGAACTTTTATCACATGCTAGTGAATTGAGTGGAGACAAAGGATCAGGAGTTGAAATGTAACAGTGTGAAGTTTGAGACTACCTACAGATGAAAGGAGGCAAGGAGGATGACTTCTTCTTTTGTTGTCAGTAACCTGCTGCAATGCCTTCCTTGTACAGTTTTCATGCAGGTTTTATTTTCTGTTTTTATGAAGATGGCTCTGACATCTTAAAAATAGGATCTGCTTTGGCTTCCAAGTGAGTAAAGAGAAACAATGTCTCAAAGGAGAGATTGCTTGCTTTTACTGTTGTGTTAAAAAGTGCTGTTGAGGCAGTTTCTCAACCATAAACGTAACTTCTGCCAGACACAATACAGCGACTGCAGCCAATATCAGTTGACTGCAAATGTAGGTCCAACGTTCTGTCCAGTGACTTATTCTGACAAATAAATCGAAGCTGAAGTGCTGCTGACTGCTGTGTTTCAGCTCAGCCGTGGCTGCATAGGGGCTTCTTGGGGCATTCTGTGTATGTGCTTCTTTTAAGCAGTTGTGCTTGTGATGGTTAAAGTTTGTTTGGCATAAGTAGCAGTGTCTGATGGCTGGAGACTCGAGCTGACAGAGGCACATTACAGCACAGTCAACTAAAGTGGACAGTCAGCATGGGGTTAAATGTTTGTCAGCACAGGGGGACATTTTTGCCCTCAGGGCTCCTGGCAGGATAAACAGTGTAGTGCCCCCATTAATCTCCCATCAGCAGATAAACTGCTGACTGACACAAATTGACTGAGCATGTTAGACAGTTGTAAACATGCTACTGTGGCTCTTTAACAGCAGGTTGAGTTTTAGAATAAACATTCTAAAAAAATATCATTTTATCTCATGCACATATTCTCACTTATCTCAGCATGCCTTCTTTTCCTTGTGGAGCTGCGACTAAAACATGCATATATGTTTTAAGATTTTATCACACCATGAACCATGCATAAAGGTCTGACCAGGTTTGAAATCAAAGTTTTTCTCTGCTTTCTGTTTAAATTTCCTTTCTTGACCTCATTTCTCTCCAGTAATTTTCACCCTTATTGCATGATGTCTAATTTGTTTTTTTTCATCAGTACACTGAGCTCATAACAGTTTACTGAGGTTGGTGCTTGTAGAAGTGAAGTTGTGAGACCACACAGTGGCCAATAGCAACAGGTCCTCACAGTACATATTTGTGTACAGACGAGAGACAGAATCACGCCTCCTACATCCAGAATTGGGCTTCAGTATGTGTTTCAGACATTGTGCTTCACTCTACTGTACATCAAGGACTCATTGTTCAGCACAGTGCCAAATCAGTTAGCATAACAGAGGACTTATGAGTCACAGTGGTAGGTGTTGTACTGTAGCATGGTTGAAAAGAGAGGAGCACGTTCTGCAAGTACGAAGGCTTGGATCATAATTTCTAAAGGCTTACGTGGCAGAGTGTGCAGTCTGGTTTAGGCAGAACAGAACATTTTGTAAACAGTGTTGTGTAAGGGAAAGTACACAGAAAAAGATGACCTACATGATGCAGCTTGAATTTAGATGATCAGAGTGGAAAGTATCATTGATGTCATGGCTCAGGCTGAATGACAACTTCAGTGCCCAGTTTGTCTAAATGCCGTGCTGACAAAAGCACAAGAAAAGAATAAGGACATGAAAGTGGACGCTAGTGTCGTATTGAGTTAATAATGTCTAGTGAATTCAAAAAAATGGATAGTATTATACGGCAAATGTATAAATGAGTTACATATTTCAACACAAGTCCCATTTTACTGCAAAAATGTTGGTTCATAGATGGCTCACAGACAGTAACACGTACACATTGTTTTTTCTCGTCACGTTTTGATTTGAATCTTTGAAATCTTACACTGTGTAAGATTTTCTCCCATCTAGCAGTGAGGTTGTATATTGCAACCATTCTTTATCCCACTGCTTTTCCCAAGACTCATTTCCTGCTACGGTAGCCAAGAAATCTCATCGATCGAGACAGAGTCGTCGACCAACGTCTTAGTCTTATTCTCTCAGTTGATGAGGTTAGTTTTGTGAAATAGTTGTTTTTATCATTTAGTAATTTAGACCAAAAAATGTCACTTATGTCCATTGCAAGACAACTTAGAATGTTGTGTTTTTTATTTTTAGATCAATTACTTCAATTCTAATATCAGCCAGCAACAACTGAAAATGAGGACCAGCTAACCTAGCTATATAGCTACTGATCTACTTAGCCACTATTATATTCATAGTGTGGGTAGAGGCTCATGGAGCTCAGAAGGTGGCCAGTTCCCCGAGGTTGGGCAGTGAGAGATGAGCGCAGGTAACTGGCAAGAACCCCCTGGGCCCACATCACAACCCCGCTCCAATCCCCTGCTGGGGGCCACCCACCACCGCCAGAGACCACCAGCCAGAGCGCACATGTAACGTCGTCAGCGCAGAGACGTGGGAGTTCACCGGCAGAAAGTCTTTGTTCTAATACCTTGTAGCTTTGACGGAGAAATGTTCTTTCTAGAGTCTGACATCCATTTTAGAAGAATCCGCTACCGGGACAGGGAGAGGGAGAGGAAGAAGACCGCAAAGTAGGGGCAGTGGATCATTCAGAGCTGGGCTACCGGTAGCAAAACACAAAGCTGTATTTTCCTGGATGTTCCCTGCCGTGGACTGTAGTTTCAAGATGGCAACATGGTGATCACTATTGATTCAATTAAATTCAATTGAATTTATTTATATAGCACCTATTTACGACAAGTCATCTCTAGGCGCTAAGAAACCCAGAGCTTGACCCCCGAGCACATGGCAACACTATCAGTGATAATCAATCTTTGAAGAGGCTTAAATCATAAAGACTACTGCCATAACTGAACTTCCCTTTGGGGAAAGTATTTTTTAAATTTTAATTGATTTGAAACTCATCTGCTGCTGTTTAATAATATATAGTCCTGTATTTAACGTGGGAGTATCTGTCCCAGCGCAGAATAAGCTTTATGAGGCCAGACACATACGGATGAACTGCTCTTTTGCTCTTTGTTAGATATATATCAAAAATTAAAATTATTTTTCTTCTGACTTTTTGTAAAGGTGCATTATGTCTTGTAATAGCAAGGTCTGATGCTTGTGTTTGTTGTGTTGTCCACCACAGAATAGAAATAAGCTAGTTTTTTAAGCCATGCATGGTTATTTATCATTTAAAAACGAAGCACAAAGGCATCTTCACTATCTCAGGTTATATTTAAAGTCCTGACATTTGTTTCATTTTTTTTTCCCAGCTAAAAAAAAAAAGCAGCATATTTTGGTACATGTAATTGATGACGTAGTTATGCAGACACGCCCACTCACTCCTCAGGATTCTCTCTGCGTTCCCGTCAAAGTCCAGAGCCCACTGGTTCAGCGAGCACGTCGCGACCGTCACTTTCCGGCCCATTTCCGCGGTGCTGTAGGCGATCAGGTCAAGGGCAAGGCTGCAGCACTCGCAGTGATTTGGGATTTAAAGTTAAATGTAAACTTGAGCGTGTTGACAGCAGAACTACACAGGAACAGCGTGACTCGTGCTTCTTCCTCTGCTGTTTCTGTGTCTGCAACCATGCTGCTGCTGCCCCCATCAGGAGGACGGAGGAACTGCCACATTCAGGAACCTGTGCTTTGTCATCAAGGCACTATTTCTGCTGTTTGATGAAGTATCTGTTAAAATGAATTAAATGCACAGTTTTTAATATTTTCTTGGTCACAGCAGAGTATAACATCTCAACTACTTTTAATGCTCATTATTGTTTGTGAAAATAAATGAAACAGCTGTTTGTTGTTAATTTGGGAATTATAACAATTATATATTAAGACATTAAAATAATAAAAAAAAAAAAAAAAAAAAAAAAAAAAAAAAAAAAAAAAAAAAAAAGAAAAGAAAAAAAGATTCAGTTTCAGGATAATTCCAAACTTTATTGGGGGCAAAAACTCATACTGAGCAGCAGAGTGACTTGTTGGTGAGCACTGCTGCCTCACAGCTCCTGCTTTAAATCTCAGAAGAGGCCTTTGTGGAGTTTAAACGTTTTCTCCAGGTCTGTGTGACCTCCCGCTGCATCAAACGTGTCCAAAAATATGCACAACTTTAAGGCGAGGATTCAAATGTGTTTGGTCGGGAAGCAGACTAGTAACTCTTGGATAGAAGGGAGGGGGGTATTACTGGGCAGGGTCTGCTGGGGTGGGCCACATCATCACCGTGGTTACCATTAAAGGGCCAGTCAAGATTTCCTTCTAGTTCCTGGACACAGTCATAAAAACAATAGAATTTTGACATAAAATCTAAAATTGAAGCTTTTATACTGGCGTACTGGCTAGAGAACTGGGCTGGCAACCGGAGGGTTGCTGGCTCAATCCCCAGGCGGTACCAATGATGTGGGCGTGGGGAGTGCCCACATCACTACACATCAAGTACTACCCGACATCCACATCATGGATGAGGTGCCCCTGAGCAAGGCACCTGAAACCCCCACCTGCTCCCCAGGTGCCACCGTGGCAGCCCACTGCTCTGGGTCATTTTTTCAAAATGTGCAAATTTTGCAAGATCAAGACTTTTTAGCATAAAATCACGTCCTTTTCACTTAATATAAAAAATGTTTTGTTGAAAAATCTTTTGCAAACATTTGCTAAATCATGACTTTGACATAAAGCAGCTGCTCCCTGCCTCGGTCATTCCACCTTAAAGCGGCCTCTCTCCACCTCAGTTATTCCACCTTAAAGCAGCTGCTCCCCACCTCGGTCAATCCACCTTAAAGCGGCCTCTCTCCACCTCAGTTATTCCACCTTAAAGCAGCTGCTCCCCACCTCGGTCAATCCACCT
>JBAMYA010000003.1:11500847-11514383 GCA_037176975.1 Arrhamphus sclerolepis
AGCATTGTGATGATAATAATAATAATAATTTATATCTAAATTATAAAAGATGTGCTTGAAAGTCAGATCATTATTATTGAAAAATATTGTATTGTGACATATTGTTACTTATTGTCCAGCCCCATGACGACCCTGCAACAAGACTTTTTTGGGTACCTCTGTTGGGCTAGGTATACAGAACTGCGTGGTGGGGGTTTGTTGACTTGATAATGATTGGATACTGTGGGCAGGACTTGATGTTGTTCAGTCATCTCAATGTCCTCCAGTAAGAGCAATCTCTTCTCATCTTGACCAATGCAGTGTAAATAAACCCAAAATTGTCTCAACACCTTCAGTGGCTCTCTTGTTTTTCTTTCTGTTTGCCATCTGCTTTTATCTGTTGTTGGTTGTCACACAGCCAAAGTACTGTCCTACTGTCACCAGCTTATATGGACTGGTAGTTTGCTAAGTCCACAGATCTTACCAGCTGCATCAGTACAAGTAAAGGAGGGTGGCCCCGTTACAGTTCCAGTCATCTATGTTTGCACCAGACCAACGCTAATGTGAATGCATAGAAGCTGAATGGATCAATTAGGGAGCCGAACCTGTGACCAGCAGTGCTACCTCATACTTTCTAAAAGTTCCTCAAGTGGAAATGAATCAAAGACTTATTTCTACCAGAGTGCTGGACTGAGATGGCACTGCATGGCCAGACCTTTTGTCTTCATCAGAAGAGAACAACCTACAGTAAAAGCCTTTTTATATCAAAACCTGAGACCTTCACTGGTCAACAGGAATAGAAAAGTGGTGCATAAATTCCACCTATTTGCCATTACATTCACTACCCAAACTAAATGCTGACAGTTACAATTGAGATTCAGATGTGCCATGATTGATTTTAGTTAGATCCAAGCAGAGATGAAAAGCAGTGGGCTGATAAACACCCTCAGATGTCTTGAAATGTGCTTTTCTCAACTTCAAACAACACTAATTCAAGTGATTTTAAAACATTTATCAGATTTGGTGATGGTCTGGCATAAAATATTTTCTACAAGTGTTTTTTTTTTTTTTTTTTTTTTATTGTATAAAATTAGTTTCTTGCTTAAATGAAAAAAGTAAAAAAGGAACGTCTGAAATAAAAAGATCCAGGAGAATCATACAATGGTAGTGTCGGTAGGAGTGCCCCTTGCTGTCCATGGTGCTGTCCGGTCCTATTAGTTCTCATGGGTTGCTGGATGTCCACTGCAAAATGTTAAACCACTTTGTAACTAATTTTGTGGTAAGCTTTAACCCAGAGCATGACTCACAAGCAACATTTAATAAGTATTAGCAATATATGTGTTAGCAATGTAATATATATTAGCAAAATAATTAGATATTAAGTAAAAAAAAAAAAAAAAAAACATAAGAAACAATAGCAAGTTAAAAAACAAAAAACAATTCCCCTAGTAGGAGAAAAATCTTTCATCCAAACAGTGGCAAAGAAAAACTTTCCTTATAGAAGAAACCTTGCACAAGACGGCTCATATTGCTGAAGGCCAGCCAGGTAAAGGAATAAATGAGGGGAGAGACGGGACAGAGAGTATTGAAGGACAGAGAGAAGAGAGGCACAAATATGTATAAACATGTGTAGACCACAGACACTAAGGTGGTTAGAGGTTTAGACTGCAGGTCAGCTTGTTAAGATGCTCTTACCACAAAAGCATGTCCATCTCTTGGACCCATCTCCCTCCTGAGCGCTATGATGGCTGGACATTCCCATGGTGTTGATTCTTGCATATAATTATTTGAACAACAACGTGACACCTTCAGGTATCTGTAAATTGTATACTATGATGAATCAGATCTGTGGATGTCCACAATTCTCTTCCTGACATCTTGGCTGATTTCTTTTGATTTTCCAATCATTTTCCCATGAGGCACTGCAACAGTCCAGTCCAGAATTCAATGCAATTGAAATGCTGTGGTCCAAGTGGTTCAAGTAAACTGTGGGTATGAATTTCCTGAATTGCAAAGCATGTAACTTCCTTTTTTTTTTTTTCTTTTCCCTCACATAAAGTTCAAAAAGGTTACGCCATCTTCTACTTCTTCTGCACAGCTGTAGTTGCTGCCTATGTTTGCCACACAGCTACAGACAGACTCGCAATGTAACACAAACTTCTTTCTTTGGGTCTCCTAAGTTTCCCATGAAAGCAAAGTCAGACACAGTGATTTAAAACAGCAGTGCAAACATTTCAAACATCTGACCGTAGATTAAACCATCATTTAGAAGCCGGAATTGGCAAGTGAAGTGACATTTATTCACGAAAATTAGATGTAATCCACCTGGGAATAACATGCTGTAGAATTTCAGCATGTCTTACACACGGTTTCAGTCATCACTGGGAACCGAGCTTCAGTCTGGCTGTGCAGGGAGAAGCAAAAGTTATTAGAAAGCCAAATAGGCTAATCCATGGGGGATCTACTCACTGTCACATCACATTCTTAATCTAACAGCAGGCTATTTTCTCTCACTCTCATAGTGGTTATGTTCATCACATGTTCAGGTCAGGAGTGACTCAAAACTCCTTTACTGTCATCTGTTATTCAGCACTTCTGATCCCCGGTGAAAATGATTCTCTAAAAAAAGGTGTGTATACATTTTGATGCACGTACAGACTACTAATGTCAAAAACATGATAACATGCACACACACAGTCGCGCATGCACTCTCTCTGGGGTGTAATCCTCCCATTGGCCCAGTATGTTGAATAACCTACGTTGCATAACTGAGGTCAGATATAAAAAGAGATGCATCATCCCCTAAGACACAGACACACACTCTCTCTCACACACACACATTCATGATCTATCTGGGTCACAGAGTACATGAGAAATAATAACACAGAAGTCATTTTGGATTACATTGCTCAGATCAATAGCTTTCACTGTCCGCATTCGCCATCTTTTTGCCTCAGCCTTTCAATTAAAAAGGCTGATTGTGGCCCAGATCTGTATGACATCATGACGATGAGGATGATGAGGATGACCTGGCACACACAAAAAGCTGGAAAATGTACATATAGGTCATTGCTCCCGTCTCCTAAATCTAGTTTTCTCCTAAATCTAGTTAGGTACATTTCAAATAGTCTTATACAACCTTAATACCAAAACAGTTGGGATGCTGAATAAAATGTAAATAAAAACAAAATGCAAGGATTTACACATCATAAAAGCTCAAATTTCTTTCATAGAAAACACACTCAATGTTGAACATCTTTGCCATTCAGTTACAATTTGGAGGCAGCTGCGCATCTTAAAGAAGTTGGGAGGTGGACAACACAAGGCTGAAAAGTAAGTGTGACCAAAATGAGACCTGGAGGAATAACTTGCAACTATAAACTATTTCATAATAATGTTACTTAGCACAAAACTGTGAAGCCTTTGAATATATTATCACTTACAGAACAGAATATCATCAAAGGATTCAGAGAATCTGATGAAATCTCTGCATAAGCACTGCATTTCAAAATGAGCATAATTCTGTCCTGGAAATAACCAAGTTCTCAGAACCAATTCTGGAAAACACTGTTCTCTGTCCCGTCTACGAATGCAGGATAAAATAAATAAAACCATCATACAAAGAAGAAGCTATCTGAAAATTAAACAATTCAAACTTCTGTATAAGGTAATGGTCTACATTAAATATGAGAAACTATTTTCATATAATATGTTGTAGTTATTATAGCATTATTTGCATCAATATTAACAACATTATTATTATTATCATTATTATTATTATTATTGTTAATACTATTAGAGCTACTACTAGTATACTTTTACCTATGGAAATTCTGTAAGCACATCATTGAATGTACTGCATTAATCAAGAATCTGTGAGCAGAATGAAGGTATATTGCTACAATACTTATTAATAGGAAGAGATCATAATTGACCTGATCCCCTTGGTTACTGTTGCTAGGTCTGACAAACCATACGGACTTGCATAGCGATCTCACTGCACTCCCAGGAGAAATACTGGACAATTTTTGGAGGAATAATGCGAATATTTCAGATGGGAGCAGACAGAAAGGCTTGCAGTACACATTTGACGGATATACAGTAAATGTCTTGCTCTCTCGGTAACAAAATAATGAAAAAATACGGATAGAAATAGAAGCTAAATCTTACAGATCACAGTCGAGTCACTGTTAGAAGTGCACCAGGCACGTTTAACCATAATTATAAAAATAAAATAAAATAACATCCAAACCAGCTCAAAATGAATAAAGTACGCTATGTTTCCATTGACGCCAGCGGTGCTTTTTCCTGAAGTTGTTGGACTTCTGGTCTGAGCCACGTTCTGTGTTGTGCTGTGATTGGCTAGTCTGCGTTTCGGGGGCAGGGCTTGTGATAGGTCAGTTGTGATGTTGCTGGAGAAGGGATGGGTTTTAATAAGTTACTTATACTTATACCCACTCCTTTGAACGTTTATCATTATTGCATTAAGTCATTTTAATTTACAACGTTCAATAAACTTGGAAGAAGAAGAAAATTATCCACAAACAAAATTCTTTTAAAATGGACTGAGGCAAAGTGGAAAACTGTATTTTGTTCATAAAAACCATAGCATAGCATTAGAAGCTGGTCATTCCAAATCTGCAAAATATTGAATCTTTGGAACTGGATTTTTACAACGTTGCAAAGGCTACCTGTGCACTGGAGCATGACGTGTAAGATAGTTGCAGTCACACTCATCCAGGACTTTGCAGATTTGTGCCTTTTCGGTCTTCCCTGGGCTAGTGGGCTCTGCAGGTTTTTCTAGGAAAAGTACGAAGGATCACCACTCACATAGCTGTTAGTGTTTCTGTTTTCCTTGTGCAAATGACGGGAACATAACCTGGAATTCTTTGTGAGGTTTAGTGTGTAATTCCCTGGTTTCTTTTTTTTTGCTTCCCCTCCATCTTCTCTGCACAAAGAGATCTTTCGGCAGTGTCGCGTATATGTACGCCCCTGCAAAATGGCAAGAATACAACGTGGTTGTTTCAAGGTAGAAAATTATATAAAATGAAACATATGTATCGCTTAATCCGGCCTCTTGCTTTACCAGAAGTGATCGTGTGTGCAAAAAGCCCCAAATACAATGCATTACTTCCACTTAGCAGGTAAAATAACCCTATGTCAGGGTTAGGGCTATGTAGCCTCTATTGTTCTTCAGTTTTGATCTGCAGAGAAACATATACATCCACCCAGACAATGTTTCCATCAGAGAAGGCACTGCATCTCCTTCAAGACAATATTAAACCACATATTGCTTCAGTTACTGTAGGCCTAATATGCTATGGCTTTTTACAATAGTATGACTTGGCAGAAAATTCCACATCTGTTGAGCAGCTGGAGACCTGTAATGGACAAGGATGGTACAACATTCCACTTCCAACAACTTAGTTCCCAAACATATATGGACTACTGTTAAAAAAAAAGTTATTCTTTGACAGTGGTTTAAAAAAAAAAAAAACTATGTCTCAATCTGTGTTGCTGCCATCAAATCTAAAATCACCTTATTTTTTTATTTTAATACATACATCTCTCCAGCCTAAACATTTGATACAATTTGATGCATTTTCAGTTGTGAATAAAATGCAGGGTCATTTCATTTAAAATTCATTACATACTGTTTTTTCATTTACATTTTACAACATCTCAACTGTTTTGGAATTGGAGTTGTAATTACATGTAATATGTTTTTTGTATTCCTGCAGCTTCCTGTGCTTAAAACAAGTTTTTTTTCTTCTCTTCTCTCCTGATTAATTTCAACAGAAATCAGCAGACAGTAAGTCATCTGAAATTGCAGCAAAGGAAGAGATTATTTAATATTGGAAATTTCCAATAAAAGACAATTTTTGTAGGCATTTTGACAAACAGAAAGTTATCTGGAAATGCCTGGGCAAGGCTTGCCAAAAGCTGATTGGATTCTACGTTCGTTCTGCTCAAAGTATCACCCGTTCTTCTAATTTCAGGTTTAAAAAAAAAAAAACGCTCACAGCCATCATACCCCCGAGTCTTCACCTCTTATCTAATGCTTCAGCGTATGTAAGCGGACTCACATGCACACACACACAAACATTCCTGCTTTGATACAAATCCCTATGGTGAGCTCCTATCATCTCGAGCAATAACGAGCTGTCATTGGTCCTCAGTAATCTATCTGTCTCAAAGTGTCAGCGAGCAGGCAGGCTGACTGAATGTCAGGCCAAAGCAGTTCTCCACTTCCAAGGCCTGCCAGTCAGCGCTGGAGGCACCTGAGACAGCGCTTGTCGGTGAGGAATCACTTCTGAAGGCTGACACTGGATCAGAGACAGGGGAGGAAATAACAGCCATGTCAATGGCTGACCCCACCCCCACATGAGAAAATAAAGAAATAAAAAAGCTGGAGAAGACGGCTGTGTATAAGTCGATGAGGTACTGATAGCTAAATACCAAATAGCCTGTCTATTTGACCAGCTCCTATTTTCAAGATAAGAATGAGGGATCTGGTTTAATAAAGTTTGGATATATAAAATTATTAATTTACTTGGCAAAATGAGCTTAAACTTACTCAGCGGGCACCTTGGATATTCAGAGGCTGTATGTCACCATGATGCAAGATAAGCCCCACAGATAACACCCACATGCACTCATCACAACACCTTCGCGTAATGTATTCCCCACACCACTGGACGAGATATATTATCTAGCCTTCTTCATAGTGTCGGTGATAAATGCAGCACACATTAACTCCACCAAATGTGTTTCTCCTATTTCCACAATAAAGGGAACTTACCTTCCACTGACCTTCAGCAGGGCTGCAAAGCCAGCACAAAATATGCATTTAGAAGAAGAAGAAACCAGCGTGGCTGTACGGGTTGCGGGAGATTGCTTTCTTTTGTATGTCGTCATGCAGGAACATGCATCACTGTCTACCTCCAATGAACAGCCAGTAATATGCAGAAATATTAAGTAGGATCAGCAAATAAATATATGGAGTGGAGCTGGTGGGGTGACAGATGTTAGCTATTTGCATAGAGCTCCTCTGTCATGTCATTAACCAGCTTTCTCAGCCAAGCAGGCAGAATGAATGAACCTGGATATCGGAGCTGTGGGAACAGAGGTGCTCTCTGACCGAGTGGAAGTCTTCGACACTGCCTGTACAGCCAGGTGTTTGTTTGCGGGCGGATGTATGACAATGACAGAGGGCTGGTTTCTATGCTGCTGAATCGGTTGATGGAACTTCAGCATTCTATGGTGTGCAGAACAATACAGACCCACCTGAAGTTTTAAACCTACTGTAGAACACCTACTTTAACATTTATGTGGTGTATGAGTTATTATTTCATGACATGCATTCACACATGAGCATGCATGCACACGTTGTGCCACACTGTATTTCTTAACAGTTCTTAGAGGGCAGCCACATGGGCTATCAATGATTGATTTAGTCAGTGAAGAAGCGAGTGTGTCTTCACACCGCTCCCTGTGTTCTCTGATCAAGGCCGCTGAGCTTCATCCTGCCAAAAACACTCACACATCTACATGGCTTCAGGGACTCGGTGTCTGACCTCCACATAGCTGAACATTAATGAGTACAACACAGAACTGTCTCCTTTATTAACCCCCGTCCCCCACCAGCAGCATAGATTCTCTTACAATCAGCCCCAAAATTGTTCATGTCGTTCAGCGTATCGTCAAAGTCACAGATGCACCTCCTAGTCTGCTTGAATGGCGTGGGCCATCAAGCACTGCTCAAGTTAAAAAAGCGAGGCAGATATTGATTTGTAAAAGCCTTGTTGTGTGATTTTCAAAATTGCTCATCTTCCCCCCGTCAGTGAGTGCCTTAGGTCATGGATGTTTTGTTGTTGTTTCTTTCCCCTTTACTTGCATAAGTGTGTGTGTGTGTGTGTGTGTGTTTCAAATCTTGTCAGATGCAGAATAAATACGAAGAGGCTAGAGAGTCATATATCTGCCAAAGTGCAGCCAATAAAGAATAATGCATGACTGTTACAGTGCCCATGGACGGTAGTCATCATTCTTGCGTTAGTGTGCTTGTAGTATGTCAGCCCTGAAAAAACAACCTTCATCATTAAATCGATTGGCTGACACCTTCTAAAACATGTTTTTTCATTGAAGGAGAAAAAGTGAATATGGAGAGAAAAGATTGAGACAATGACAGATGCTGAAGTGGAAGTGGAAGTGCAAAAGCTGCATAGTTTATAGTTTTCTATTCATCAAATGTACTCATTTGAAATTTGGAATTTCAGAAACAAAAGAAATTGTTCATTTTACATAAGTTAGAAGTCATTGTGTTGTGTCATCTTATGAACAAAATGTAAAATATATATATATAAAATAAAGTCATGCATTTTTTTATTTTCCCCCAGTTTAAATCAGATTTCCTCCATTGAGGTTAATGTCATTGCATCTTGATGAATATCACATTGAATTACACGTACATCATGAGTGACTGCACACTGATACAGTAGAAATATTTCTGTCACAGCATTACAATTCCTAGTGGTGCAATCTTTAATTATTGTTGATCATTGATTATCTTTAGTTTTAAAAGTTTTCATTTGTATTTTTGTCATTTGAGTAGATGGCCTTTACACGTATACAAGCTAATTCAGGAAGCCCTGTGCAGAAGAACATCCGTCTACATGGTTCATTTTGTTCAATCAGTGTCCTCAGGACCCACTGACCTGCATGTTTCAGATGTTTCTCTGCTCAATTACGCTTTATGTTGAACAGGGAGGCATCTAAAACAGGAAGGAGCTAAGTTTCTATAGCTGCCTTGCCAACTGTGCACAACGGTCAGGCTTCCTGCCACTCAAATGAAAGCTTTGTCTTATCTTTGGTTGTAATGTTGAGATGTCTCATGTCTTCTCTGATACCGAGAATCTACCTCCAGTTGTTTAGAAAATGAATTCATCTGTCAATTCATAAACATGCCAACTGCTTCCTTATCATATATTAAGAAAGCAGTTTTGGCATCTAGGCCCTGATCTAATCAATCCCCATTTATTTGGCATACGTAAGGATATTTGGGGTTAATGAGCAGCAGGGTCAGAACCTGCAGGTGGATGCAGATGTGGTGGTGGGTTTTTTGAACAACAGCAAGTTTGGCGAAGGCAGAGATGGGCACCAACTGCTCTTTAAATAGACAAATGAACAACTGGATGAGCACAAATGGCACACATATCACTTGCTGAACTCGCTCCAGTGCCAACACATTTATTCCAGGAACAATATAGTCTTCATCTGACAACACCACACAGTCTACTTCATACACTAACAACCAGGAGATGGAAACCTTATGTGCATTTTCTTGAAAATGACATGATTTCAGAACACTTGGATCTCAATTCTGCTGTGCAACAGAGCACAACTACCGCTCAAGAAAAATGCCGGATACATAGACATTTGAAAATATGCTTCCACAATGTATCCCAATCTGCATCCAGTGAAGCTTTTGTTTTTTTGTTTTCGATGTGCATGTCTAATGTTTTTATGCTGCTGTTACAATTCAAAACGGTTCTTCTTACTGCCTCTACCTCATAGCATTATTCTCAAATGTAGCACAAGAATTGCTTGAACGGGCTGCAGAGAGGCATTCTGTTGTTGGGCTGCTGATGTACTTAACATGAATGACCGTTTTCATGTGATCATCATCCATCTCTTTCATGAAGTCGTCTCCTGCACAGGCTTCCCCTGAGGGAAGTCACACTGCCTGCTGTGTTTTCTGTCAACTTTCTCCCTCTGTGTTGTGTCTCTGTCAGTGGTTCTATGTCAGCATCAGTTCATGTCAAATCAAAGATGGAATTTAGTTTCTTCTCTAAAATGAATTTGAGGGAAAACTCTACACTTGTGGATGTATAGATTACGCAGAGTGGCATTTAGGAAATTAGAATTTTAAAACGTTTTAATGCTGTGAGTCGTGGAAACAGCATATCCTTATCTGTGATTATAAATGGTAGTAAAAAAATTTTTAGAAAACTGTATTGAGATTTGTTTTTATATTTTGTGATTTGCCTTAGTTCTCAATATTATGCTGTAATCCAGACTGTATTAATAATTCAGGAAATACGAAAAAAGGGTGAACTTTTTATGAGGGTTGCAAGAAATCTATCTGATTTGATTGTTGCAGACCTATTCAATCAAATCAAATTCAATTTATTTCAATTGCGGCTAATTACAACAAGTTGATCCCCAAGCACAAGGTGAAGCCTAACAGTGGCAAGAAGAAACTCCCTCTTGGGAAGAAACTTTGAGCAGGACTCGGCTCAGTTGTAGGGGCCAAAAGAAGAAATGAGGAGGGAGACAGGACAGAGAGGAGGGCATAGAGAGGATAGGTACAAAAATATAAAAATGTCTGGTATAAAAATGATAAATATGCGGTATATAAATAAATATGAATGAATATGTGGTGGTCAGAGGGTCGAACTGCAGGTCGGTCACACCAGCAGGGATCCCACAGTGGCATCCAGTCGACAGGTGCAGGTAAATGCCAGGATGGTCAGAAGATGGACGGTTAGGGAGGCGAAGGGGAGCGCAACATCACCTGAAAAAGGAGAAGAGAGCGAGACTACGGAAGATAGACAACGTTGAATCTATTAAATGATTCAGGACAATCTGAGTCTAAGATCAGACAGACATGGTGAAGATGCTCAGTGGACAATAGGACTCCTGCCAGCATAACTAGGAGGTGGTCTAAGAGACTACAGAGTTGAACGCTTTATCAGAAAGAAAGGTCTTAACTCTAACCTTAAATGCAGAGAGGGAGTCTGCCTCCCAGACGGAGGTTGGGGGTTGATTCCATAATAGAGGAGCCTGATAGCTGAAAGCTCTGCCACCCTTTCTAGACCTACAGACTCTTGGAACAGCAAGTAAACCTGAATTCAGTGAGCGGAGTGTACTCGGACAGTATGGGACTATGATATATGACCTAATGACCTTTGGAGATAAAGAGGTTTACATATGTATGTTGGTGTAAATTTGTCACTTGAAGTCAACCAGGGAAATGAGACAATTAAAGACCCATTTGGAGCAAAATATTTTACAATCAAAAGATAAGAGATGCTCCAGCGTTATCAGTAGTGTAGTATATTACCAATGTAAAGTTTTAATACACCCACATTTTAGCTCTTTTGTTTTATTTTGTTGTGTTTTGAAAATTATGCAGTTTAATGTCTCATTGTACCCAGCATATAGCAAGCATAGAACAAATATACAGCTGAGGTTAAAACAAAAAAAAAAGAAAAGAAAATTGAATCTGTACTGAAAAAAGAAAAAAAGATACCAAACATGGCTATGGTAAACAATTCTTTATGCTGTATATAGAGGCAAAATCAAAAGTATGCAAAAACAGCTATAAACAGCCTTGACCATCAGCTGAAGACACTCGTGGGAATCAGTCCGTAATGGAAATCAAATGTTCTTCAGAAAGTTCTTCTCTGTTGCAGAGGTTCCCATAAATGTGTGGCACTTGTAAGCTGCTTTTCTTTGTTCCCTGAAAAAGACAATTTTTTTTGATGATTCTTCAGTTTTGCGTAACCCTGCCTTCTTTGAGAACCTCTCGAAGTTCATCAGTTACTATTCACTGGACAAGCTTTTTTAAAATTAATAAAAAAAATTTAAAAAAAACAAAAACACCAGAAGAATTTTCAAACTTTTGACCGATAATATATTTCAGTGGTCATCGTTGGAGCTTTTGCTATTATTAGTTCAAGGTTCTTGCCTTTTTTTGATATAATTTGTAATAAAAGACAAATTTGCAACTTTACTTTGCATATAACATGAGATGATCTTCATAGTAGTACACAAAAGTATGAATACCCCACATTAAAATGCTGGTGAATACTTGCCCTTATCTTAATAAAAAAGAAAAGAAATAAATAATCTATCTAGAAGATGATTAGATTGTCTATTGTGCATCTTGCAGCATTTCTGTAGTTCTTTACCCTCCCCCTGGCCAATAGCATCACTTCATACAATACCACAAAATGAAGCTGCAGCAGTAATCCAATTTACCGGACAAACTGCATAGGAGACACTTCAAAGACTTCAGAAATACAGTTACACCCATATTTACTAAACTGTGAACATTATTGTGGTCGTGAATCACAAACAGAGCCAATGGCAGTGTCTGCTTCTGCGAGTGAAGTCCTAAACATTACAGCAAGGACCAAAGCAGCACAGTTTGCAAACCAGCAGCACAAACAAGCCTGCAAGTTACCAACACTGAAACAGCTTGTCTCTTGCTGTAACATCATAAAAATACTGAATATCAGGTGTTCTTTGATAAATAAAATCCTGCCTAATGAGTACTGAAAGATTTTACTCTTTGTTTTTGTGTTATTGTGTTTCTATTTGTCAGGTTAACAGCACACAAGAGGAAGCTGAAAAGAAATGAGAAAAACCTTTCTCCACAGCCAACCTTCCACTCATGGAATATCATAAACAGCTAATGTTCCAGAAAATGAGTCCTCACACATGCAAACTGGGTAGAGCGTCACCGATTTCTTGCAGACATATTTGTCTGTGAAAGTAAGTGAAAATGTCAAAAATCTCAGCTGCACAAATTATTAAGTACAGATTAAAAGAAAAAAAAATATGCAAACATATTTAAAACAAAAAAACAGAACATGAAGAGTAGCAGAAATTCAGTCATGAATTTCACACTTACGTAAATACTGACACTTTTTACAGTCAAATCAAGATTTGGAAGAGGTGCAAAGAACAGTAAATGTGCTGCTTGTCATACTTCCTAGTTTCACTCTCCACTGTTTTGTCCTGTCTGTGCAGGCGTCGGGCTGATCTGCTGATTATTCCTTGCAGCAGTGGCTCATTACCTCCCTGCAGCACATCTCCCCAGGTAATTTCTCCATTTTTCTCCAATTCATCAGTGTACCTTCTGCGGTTCTTGGCCGACCACAGCTGAGGCTAACTAAGGAGCAAATTGAAAGATTTTTTTTTTTTTTATATCCACCTTGGGACTCTCCTGTACTCACCTGCTCACTCTCACATGAGGATCCTGGAAGCCTGAACTATCTGCTCACCTCCACCGTATTCAAGCCATGCATTGTTGGGAGAGATCTGTCAGCTGACTGTTCAACTCACTGATCTTGTAAATCTGTTGATCTCCATCCATTCCTTTATTTCTCTTATTCTTAAATATCCTTCCAGTCCTAAATAAATGTAACAGTGGTGGAAACCTGCAAAACCTCAGCAGAAGATGAGCTAATATGCAGTAAGATGAATATTATTTGGTATTTGGTATTTCAGGGGTGAAATTCAGGGTGTCAGATGAAACTTTTAGACCCTCATGAGCTTGTTAAGCCCCATGCCTGTTCACTGTCATGAGGTTTATAACTGGCTGAGGTCTGGAAGGTCAAGAGAGCTACTCTTAAAATTTCTGGAAAGGCAAATACAAAAGGAAGTCCTATTGATTGAAATTAAAATGGAATTCTTGTCATGGCCTGCCGGCTGACCTCCTGATCCTTTTCTTCTGGTCTGGGCGGAGCCTTGGATCTCCACCTCCTGCAC
>JBAMYA010000003.1:11526968-11540295 GCA_037176975.1 Arrhamphus sclerolepis
TGCACTCTTCATTTTTAATTAATTATTTATTGATTATTTATATGTTTTAATGATTTTATTTGCCTCTTGTGATTTTAAGTAGATGTAAAGCACTTTGAATTACCTTGTGTATGAATTGTGCTCTAGAAATAAACTTACCTTGCCTTGCCTTAAAAATGATTCTGCGTTATGCAGATAATCTGAGAGAAATAACACTGAGAACACTTAGAAGTAAAGAGAAAACACTTTCAGAAAAAGCCTTGTACTAACTGGGTCATTTTGACTTCATCCATGCACCCTTCTCCTGTTATGAATCATGGGGAATAAATGCCAGCTGTCACCTTTTGACTTTTCTGCTAGAAAAGTTTGCAGTCACATAAGCAAGGCCAGGAAGCCTTCAACAATGTGGTCTTATAAAAATGTGCTCAGTTGTTTGGTATAAATATGTGTGAAAGCTATCTTTAAATGAAATAATGAGACTTTATTGGAGCAAGTGCTTACAAGAGAGTTGAATATTAAGTACATATTCATAACATGATCTTTTGCTCACTGGAGCAACATGACAATGGGTTAAGTCATGTGCGTAATTGAAGATCCAGTATTTCAGTATTTTATGTGGAGCCTCAGTAGCTTTTCTGTTTTTTATTTGGCAAAGCCCACCCTTGCCTCCTAGTGGTCAATGATGTGGTTGCACCCTTTCGAGGTGAGGTTTTTCATAAAAATGAGAGTTGTGTGTCTGCTGGTGTCACTGTGGGCGCATGGCTGCCAAGGACCTGTCTGTCTAGTCCACTGGCATTTTGTAATCTGCCTGACATGCGCAAGGCCCCCAGTGAGTCTGTTATTAGGCCCATTAGGCAGCCTGGGATGAAGCAGAATTTTTATTAGCTGAAGTAAAAGTGTACACAGGCATGTGCACTTGCAAACATGTGTGTGATGAGTATGTAATCTGTTTGACACCAGCCAGCCAAGAGGGAGAGACACTCGAGGGATGATGGATAATAGGTCCACATTCAAAGGACAGAGACAGCAGCCCCAACTGGTTGGAGGGAAGCAGTGCTTTGAGTTGCTTGCTGTAGATCACAGTATTGATAAGTAATAATATGGCTTCCACATCCAAGTGTGTAATTATGAGCTTTTTTGGCTTCTCAATCCACCATTCTGATCAGAAAAAGAAAAACTCACCCTGTAGCCTAACTTTACTGGCCACATTTACTATTCAAGTCAGGGCTCCAATTCCACAATACTTTTCTCTCTCATCCATATCGTCCCATTCCACACTCATTTGTTGCCCTTCTATCATATCACATTGCATTTCCCAACCAATAAACGGAGGCACTCTTCTGTAGAAATGTATTTATCTTTCACATAAACTCCATTCTGGCTCCACTTGTCTCTCTCCAGTAGCTCTCGCTGGCACTTAATTTCTATTAATGGTTCTGCAACTGGCGCTTGAATCCAATCCACTGTCAGGGTGAGCATGGAGTGCACATAAGGAAATATGCAGAGGCAATTATCCTCTGTAATGTGCATAGCCCCATCCATTAATGCATCTGTGCTCATTGTGTGCATCGGGGAGCATAGTGAGTGAGGGGTTATGTGCATGCATGCATAGACTGTAATGCAGAGGCTGTTGCGCATGATGAGAAGCACTTACAAAGGTGTGAATGTTTAGTCAGGTCGAATTATCCATAACAGTGTAACACCTCTGTATTAATAAACAAAAATTTGGTGCAGCATTTATAAAAACACACACAGAAACATAATGTCTAACAGTGCAGGACAGAGTCATCCATCAATCCATTATCTATACCTGCTTATGGTAGATTCACCATGAATCGTCTGCGTCTGGCTCTGTAAACCAGGGCTCTTCAACTCCAGCCCTCACCTGCCTTCTGCACACCTGGTTTAAATGCACTGGTCACTAACAGACCTAGATGAGAAGCTGATGGTAAGCCATTGATTTGAAGCTGGTGTGCTCTGGCAGGGAAACATCTAAGACATCTTGGACAGCAGCTCTCGAGGAACGGGATGATGTCGTCCATTGACCAAATGATTCGCATCAGGTCTGTTACTTCCATCACAAGTTGACATTTTCTCAAATTTCGACACATTAATGCACGCGTCAGCCAATAAGGTTGAAGCATACAATTTCATTGTATGTGGGAGCAGGTCAGTAGGAGCTTGTGTCCATATATGATTGGACCTCACGTGACAGACATAAGGAGGAAGAATTAATAATCATAATATTTTCATTATTAAAAGTTATGGTCAGAAATAAAACGTGGAAGGAAGCGGCAGAGATATTGGATGAATTTGGTGGCTTTGGACAACAGTGAAGCTTCGCTCGCAAACGAGCCAACTCGAGCTGATGCTTTAAATGTAGCCGATGCTACATCGAGCCAATGTAGCAGATTTGAAGAGAGAACTCCCGTTGACTAACAGCTGGATCTCCTCTCTTTTCTTTTTGTTGTTCAGCTCACTCGTTACTTTTCCTTAAAACATCAGTTACTAGCAGTTAGCTGAGTCAACACAGCAAACACTCCTCCTCTTTTTTAGTCATGAAAACACAATTAACTTGAAGCATCGGACACCTCCTCCATTGGGGGTTCCCTCAATACATACATGTCAATCCATCATTACTCCTAATTTAGCAACACAGGGTCTACTGGATGTTCCACCATCCTTGGGTGAAAGACAGGTGGACATCCAGGACAGGTCACCAGTCTGTTAAAGGGTTTGATATAGACAAACATCCACAAGCATTTGTACTCACCCCTACAGGCCACTCAGAATCAGCAATTAATCTGGATTACATGTTTCTGGACCACTGGAGGAAACCGAAGAACACAGAATCAAACAGATTATAATCCTCTTCAGCACTGACCGCTGAGTAGCTTGTAAAGTCTTGTCTTTTTTTTTTACCAAGTAATGGCGACAGTGTTTCTCCTGATGTGCTATTGTTCTCTAAGAGTCCTTCAATAACTGCTTTGCTGTCAGCTGCTTATAGATTTAACACAGCTCACTGGGGCAGTGACAGGAGGCCAATAACGGGCTCCTGGGCTTGTAAATCCGGCATCTGCAGAGGAAACACAGAGCAAATAAACCCTGAGGAGCAGACACACATACACAAACCTATTAGAGCTGCTATAATGGCACTGTAGAGTTCACGCACCCCAAGGTGTGTTAAAGTTTTATAGTGTGAGGTCAGTGATGAGGTGGGCTCAGATATGATGGGATGAGGCCTAATAGCGTGTTTTATAGATGCTGTGTGTGTGTGATTATGTCTGTATGTGGGATCACTGTCTTGGTGTGTGTTTGTGAGTAAATATTTCTTAGGGATGTCTGCCTTGAGTGTGTTCTCAGCTATACAGTAGTGTTTTCTGCCTTGTTGTCATGCTTATCAGCTGCCTTCAGATCTTTGCAGTTTACTCCAGTATTAAATGTTATGGATGGCAGCCGAGCTTCTGCATCACACGCTCTCCCTCTGAATATGCCGAGATAGAACATGCACACGCTAACCAAACCTCCTGACCCTGCCTGATAGGAGAGCTTACCAGCCATGTGTCCCTGGTGGAACTCATCTACCTTGAAACCTGAATTCCCAACACTCTTTCCACTTTATAAGCCTGTTTTTTTGTTTGTTTTTTTCATCTTTTGATTTGACTCTGGACATCCACCAAAGTTTGTTGAACCATAAACAACAGCAACATTTCTAGTTTTTCACTATGAATTTGTTTAAAAGTCTATAGGAGGCAGAGGGGGAGGTACATGCTGAGGACAGAATAGATTGATACAACTTCCTGCAGCAGACGATACTGCATGGTACCATATGAGAGGAAATAAGGTGTCACAGATATAAAGGAAGTAAAGCTACAAAGGAAAGTTAAATGTCAAATTTAGAGATATAGCGCTTAAAAAAACAAACAAAAAAAACCCCCAGCAAATTGATTACAGCCAAGTCGATTTTATAATTTGAAAACGTTTAGACAATAAGAGATGTGTCACATAAAAGCAGCAAAAATGCAAAAGAAGTGCAGCATAATGTATCTAATACCCCTGTCAGTCAGACAGCAGAAGCTGCAAACAACTGAGATGGTCGACATGAATGTGTCCAAAATGTTAGTTGGCATGTCTGTCCATCAAAAGTATAATAGTCCCAAAACAAAACTTTTTCTGTGCTTGAGAGCAACAGGGGCAGCGTTTTACCTGCACCGTAATTTGTCTTAATTAGATGTTTTGAAAAAAGATGAGGATCCAGTACTGTAGAGCGTTGACATTCAGGGTGAGGAGACACAAACAGAACAAACAAACTAAACATCAGGAGCGGCAGGCGGCAAGACACACACACTGCCGATAATCTTTCTTCAGTATTTTGAATTGAATTAAGACAAATACTGTCTTTTCTAGCAGCTCTGATACTTTCACGATCTGAACTTTGCTCTGTTAGTCCACATATTGTCTGGCATAAATAATCTGAAGCTTAGTTCCGGGTTATAGATCAAAATGATAGTGTTTACTAACGTTGGTAAACCTCAGCTTATTTAGCCACATGCTAACTGACTATATTTGGTTCATGTTTCATAGTTTAGTCCTTTGGATCGTGTTTCAGCTGAATATTTAAGTTGTGCAGTTCACTGCATATCTCTTTTACATGCCAAACTATTGTTATTTGAGCATGCCAAGGTAAAATCAGATTTGAACTTCATGGGACCATTGATGAGCTGTTTGGATGCTCATTGATGAATCTTTGTCAGCAAATTCATGAATGACATCCACAAAGTCCAATTTTCACGTCAGTTACATGAGTGTAAGACTGTTTCATCTCTGGTTCGTTGCTGACTTCAAATAGCTTCAAGCTTTAGTATATAACACTCTGACATATACATATATATGTGTGTGTGTGTTTGCCTTCATTCCTTCTATCTCCAGCCTGATTTATTCTTTGAAAGAGTCATGTTTGCTGCAGCTCAAGTCCTAGAGGCTATGTAGGAATTGACTGACTTTGTCAACATCGCTATCGTTTGCGAGCCCTGGCAGGCGGGATGGACCATTTTGTTTTCACAAAGGAGATGTAGGTTCTCCGACAGTCTTGATTTGATTAAAGCAACCTATTTATTGCAAAGAAACAGCATTTTTGAGTTTGTTTTATCATGTATGACAATATTTATGACATTATGACATGACAGTACAAAAGCTCCCCCCTCCCATTCTTGGCCCTGATACACCATTCCCATTTGCTCCCCCACTAGGACGCCCAAGTGGGCTGCACAAAGCAGTAACTCTGGTCCATTCTTCAGAGAACAGGGAAATCAAGCTGAGTGTCTGACTCCTCGCCTTAAAACCAGCTGCCAGCGAGCTTTTTAACTAAAGCATTTCACAGACATTTTATTGATGCCTCAAGAAACTGTGACAACCTGTGAAAAAAAGGACAGAATATGTCTCATTTAAAGTGTGCTGAGTCTTAAAAAAAAACAAAAAACTAATGATTTAGTGTTTTTGACTTGATGGCGCATTAACATAAATAATGATACAATGTAGTTGCTTAGCGACTGACACATACCAGCGTCACAATCCATTAAAGCACTCATTCAGAAATGCAGCAAATTTGGAAAAAGGGAAAATAGCATGACAGTGAAACTGAGGAACTGCTGGCTGCTTGTACTGAGGATGAAATTTCTCAGCAGGTTACTGACACTGCAGGCGATGTTATGATCTGCGATGGATCTGTTGGAGTGCTCCACAAAAGAGGGGGGAGAGAGCTGGACATATTTTCATACATGAACTGCATCAGTGATGTAAAGCAGTTTTTGGCCCAAAACTATCTGCACTAAAATGAAGAGAAAACAGGCAAACCTGGCATTTCCCTCTCAGGTTGTGAGACTTTTTCCTTTTTTTTTTCTTTTCATTTTACTGTTTGCATATATTAATGGTGAAAGCATTTTTCCTCTCATTTTCAGTCTTTTTTGAGACTTGCGGTTCTACTTCACAGTGACTTTAGATTTGGGAAGCAGACAGATTTATTTATTTATTTATTTATTTTACCAGCTGCACCTGAGTCCTGCGGCACACTGGCCTAGAAAAAGCTATCGACGCTTTTATCAGCTCCAGGCTGAGTTACTGTGGCACTCTGTATGTTTATCATTAACCAGTCAGAGACAATATTAAACTTACACGCCTTCAACTAGTTCAAAAGGCTGCAGCTCGGCTCCTGACCAACACTCCCAGAAGTGAACACGTTAGCCTGATGCCTCAGTCCCTCCATTAGCTACCAGACAAGTTTAGAATGAATAAAGTCTTAATCTTCATTTTTATTACTCTGCATAGCCTTGGCCCATCCTATCTCTCTAAGCTGCTAACCTGTCATGACCATACCTCTGGTCTGGGCTTTATGGTTTTTGAGTCATCTAGTTTTAGGCGATACAAGCTTTGAGGCGATCATGCATCTGCATTTGGTCCCAAGTTGTGGGACAATCTTCCTCCTCACATACAACTTGGGAACTTTTAAATCAAGACTTTGGTTGGTAGAGGTTCTGAAGCATCCCATTAAGTACAAATGAGTCAGACTGTTGCCCAGTATTATTGTAATGGTATTTATCGATGAATAAGACTGAGATACTGTGGTGAAGAGAGATTTGAGCAAAAAGGTAAGAAGTTTCTTACCTTTTTGCTCACCTTTGGTTATGAACTGTGGGTAAAGAAAGATCCAACAGATGCAACAACTGAAATCAGTTTTCACCGTAGGGTGGCTGGACTGGTTTGTCCAACCCACGGACCACCACATTCTCATGTATAAACGTATTATATATCTATACATATTTATATTTTACATTTATATTTAAATTATATTATATATGTTATATGATTATACATACCTTTACATATATATATGTCATATATTCTTGCATTACATGTTGTATGTTGTACATCTCCTCATTTCATCCTTACCCAGCTACCTATCAGCAGGAGGGTCCCCCTAAGAGCCGAGTTTCTTACCAAGAGGGAGTTTTTTCTTGCCACTATGCTCAGGGGTCAAGCTCTGTGTTTCTAAAGCGCCTAGAGATGACTTGTCGCAAATAGGCACTAAATTGAACTGAATTGAATCTCCCTTAGAGATGGGGTGACAAGTTCAGTAACTCAGGAGAGACTAAGAGTAGAGTTGCTGCTCCTCCACATCGTGAGAGAGCCAGTTGAGGCGCTTTGGGCATCTGGTGAGGATGCCCCCTGGATATCTCTGTCGAGAGATGCTCTGGGAAAGTCCAACCAGGAGGAGACCCCGAGGTAGACCCAGGATACGCTGGAGAGGTTACATCTCTGGGCTAGCCTGGGAACGCTCCGGGATTCATCCAGAGAAGCTGGAAGTGGTGGCTGAAGAAATGTGCCTCTGCTTGGCTGCTGCCCCATAGCCTGGATATGAGTCAGAAGTTAATGGATAGATGGTATTTATAAATCTGTATAAACAAGTTTATGGTGGAAAGCCTGCTTGGGTGTCATACTCTACTTGATTTGAAGGTCCAAGAGCTCCAGTGAATCTAAGCAGTACGCATCTGGAGAGGTAAACTCTTCCACGAATTAAAGGTAGCCACCACAAAAGCCAGATCACCTTTGTGTTGCAATCTGGATCGCAAGGCAACTAAGAGCAACTGACAGCTTTAACACAGTAGTCTTACAAAGGCATCAATCAATTTAAAACTTTGAAATTCAACAGCAAATCAATTCAGATTTAGACCCTGGAGACAGTGAAGGGATACCAAGAGCAAACTTATATGAGCAGTCTTTTTTGTGCCAGTTGAAAAGATGAGTTGCTGTACTACTGATCTCGCTGCAAATGCTGCAGAGATGAATTTAAAGCGACATGCGGTGCATTACATTAATCTAATATCAAGAGGTGATAAAGGTGTGAATAACTTTTTTCCAGGTCTTTGAAGGAGAGATAAGGCTTCATCTTGGCAATCACTCCTCGTTGGAAAAAGCTTGATTTGACAACTCCTCTCATCTGTTTAATCATCTTAAAGCTGTCAAAAGTCATACCCAGATCCGTGAGAAAAGATCAGCTATAAAGAGCCAAAGGGCTAAAGTAATTAGGACAAAACATTTCCATATATAAGATACATACAGGCTGATGAAGCTTTGAAAAGGAACCTTAAGTGGAATGTAACACGTAAAATAACTGAGATGGATTTTGTTGATTGTTTTTCTTTGTTTTTGTTTTTTTTCAATGCACTGTACCAGACACAGCAGTGTGTTTTAAAAGCAGGCCTATGGGGGAATGAAAGTCTCGCTTCATCTCAGAGCTAAATTACATGAGCCAGCCATGATTTCATGCCTCACTACATGCTTCTTCTTTTTTTTCCTCTACTCTCTGCACTCTCCCCTCATCTTTCTTTCTCATTTACCTCTGCTTTAATCCCGCATGGATCTTATTAGGTTAAAGAGCAAAAAAGAGGTGAACCACACAGCTGTGCGGCATGAATTTTTCATTTGTGTTTGGATTTCCATTCTCTCCAAAGATTCACAGGTCTGTGTACTATATAATACATGCAGCGCCGCACCACAGCTCCTAGATCATAACCTCTGCCCTTCTAATCACAAGCAAGGCAGGGTCTCACTCGTCCAGCTATGCAGACTGAGTGTGTGGTTATGTGTGTGTTGTTTCTGTGTGGGTGGATGTCCATGAGTGAGGTGCATGTTTGCATAAACTGGTGCACTTTTATATGTATTTTGGTGTGTGCATTTCAGTAAATGAGAGTGTGTGTGAGAGTGATGGGAGCTCAGGGTTGCAGCAGGGCTAAGACTGCCTCATCTCTCTCTCACATACACTCCAGTCCTCTCCCCCCTCTGGCTGGATTAAATGATGAGGTGGGAGAGTAAGTGAGATTGGAAAGGAAAGGGAAAATGTGTTGGTAGGAGGGTGAAGGAGACTGAGTAACAGATTAAGAATGAAATTCTTTTGGCGGCTGTCTTGGCTCCAGTTTTAAGTAGTGGCTATAATATTCTCTGAAATGATCTACAGCCTCGTAGATATACAGTAGTGTGTGTGTGTGTGTGTGATCTCGCCAACCCAAATCTCTGGGCTGTCTGACGCTCCCTTTTCCTTTCATCTCCTCCGTCTTTCCATCGCTAAATGAGAACTGAAAGGAAGAGTGGGTGAGGCTGCATAAATCTGAATGGCTCGCTCAGTGGGTGATAGAGAAAATGAGTGACCTAAACCACCCGCACCTATTTAGAGTTATAGAAATGAACTGTTTTAAATGTATCATTTCTCAAAATTTACCATGCAAGTAATTCTAAATAGTGAAGCTATGAATGTATGAAGAGTGGTTGACCTGAGGTCTAGCTGTATAACTTCAGCTTATTTAATTTAAACACATTTACGTGTGTTCTTGTGTGTGTGTGTGTGTGTGTGTGTCCAGGAATCTCTATGTCACAGACTTTCGTTCATTTTCGGAAGACCTAACCTCCCTCTGACCATAGCATCTGCTTGCTAACTCTTTACTCTCGCCTCATCTTAAATATGTAAGGTGATTTCAGTGTAATTATACATGCATTTATGAGAAAATCATTGCACTTCTCTTCACTTCTAAGGTTTTCTGTGTTCAAACATGCTGTAATAAAAGAACAGTCATCTGGTCCTCACCAGGCCCTGAAAATGTGTTCATAACATAAATCTGTGACTCTTTTGCAGTTTTTGTTTGTTTGTTTTTTAACTTAACTAAAACTTAAGTAGAGTATTTGTTTTGGTGGCGTTGAATGAGAAGAGATGACTCATATGTGAAGCAGACATTATGAACAACACCAACACCATCTCCTGCCTACAGCAGACCCAGTCAGCAAGTCACCCTCAATTCAGACGTTTATCAGGGCCACTCTGAATACCTAACCTACCACAGGTACGTTGTCCGTTTCCACCAGTTTATATGGCATCCAGATTTTCAGAAGGAAGCCAGAACAGCTAAGAAAACCCAACAAGCATGGGGGAGGACATGCAAACTCCACACAGAAAGGCTCCTTGAACTATGAACCTTTCTGCTGCACAGAGGTGGAGGGATGATGATTTGGGATTGTTCAGAATCCACATGTGGCATGTACATGCTGCCATTGTCATGGCAACTGATTACCTGAGAAGCAGCACCTGCTGGTGATTAGTCTGGAGGTATGAAACAGGAAGCCTTGCCTCTGTTTACCTCTCCCCTGAAACCACACACAGGCTCTGGTGGACTATTTTAGAGGCACAGCAAGCTAGAGGTATATATGAGACCCTCTATACAACAGCTAAATAATGCCCAAAGTTGCTTCATGAAATAGGACAACAATCCCAAAAACGCCTGCAAATCTCCACCAGAATGAATAAAAAAGAAGAAAATCAAAGTGTTGAAATGTCAGAGAATGATAACATCATACAGAAAACAATTACCTGCAGTTATTGCTACTAAAAGTGGTCCTACATGGACTTGATTCATGGCGGTAAATTTTCACACACTGCTTCTTCATTCTTATTTTTTTTCCTTTCTTCATTAAGCATGGATGGAGTGTTAACATGTAACATGTGATTTTGTTTATCTGATGTTTCACTTCCCTAAACTTAAAATGAGGTGTATTTGGTACTGATCACACATTTTGGATTTGCAAAGATATGTCACATTTCGACAAATTATCAGACATCCACTCTCTCTCTCACACACACACAAACACAAACACAAAGACCCTATTCAGACATCAAAATGCATTCTAAGAAATCCAATCACAAGTGGCCAGCAGTCAGCGTTCACACCTGGCATTAAAATGTGTCCTTGAATGCATCTTGACTGATCAGATCTGACCTTCCCATTCCACAATTGGAAATAAATTTCCTTTCATCAAAGGCAACAGCTAAATGGAGAAGATCCACACCAAACATTTTCCATCAACAAATGAAATCTGTCACAAATGCAAAAAAGAAGAAAAAAAAAACAAATGCAAAAATAAAACAAAAGAAAAGACAATTAACTTTATTGCAAACTTCGCACAGAAAATAAATGAGTCATCACTTGAACTGATGGTTTTAGTTTAGTAGGTAACCCCTGAATCCGTTTCCATGTGGACATAAGAACACCTTCAAGAGCATCTTAAATTATCTCAGTTCATCCTGGAATGTGTTTAGACCTGGCATTAGGATTGTTAGCTTGTGATCAGATTTCCTAGAATGTATTTTAATGCAGGGTCTAATTGGGTTCAAAGACATCCATAGTAAACAGTTCTTCTTTGTGTTCTTCTATGTAGATGTTTTATATGTTTCATATGTTTTACTACATCCTGTCTCAGACATGTAAAGCAGCTTCAAGAACACAACATTTCTACTTCTCAAAGAAAAACTATTTTTTTCAACACGCAAAAAATGAACACTTTGAGTATTTCACCCTTCTTAACGGCACATCTTGTGCTAATTGAGAAAAGAAGTAAAGAAGATTTAACAAAGGAGAGCTTTCACTGCATTGATTCTCTTGGAACCAAAGCATTTACCTTTTTCTGACATCAAATGCTGTGAAGGAGCCAGAGGATGAAAGTTAGCGTCTTATTTTACTTTGAATTAGGCTTCATCTTTGAAATGTTGTTTGTCTGTGATGGCAAAAAAGCTTGCAGTATTTGTAATCAAGCCCCTTGGGACCGCCTGTCTCCCAACTGCTGTCTGCATTGCTCTTCTTCTTTTTTTTTTTTTTTGTTTGTTTGTTTTTTTGTTTTGTTTTTTAGATTTGCAACATGCTGAGAGCTGTTATTGTGCAGTTGAAACAAAGTTACAAAAGAGTAGCAATGCACATGGGAAATATCCATTATAGAATTGTGGTCCTCCAGTGACCTTGTGTGCACCTTCAAGTTTGTTGATCTTCATCTATCTTTGGTGCACTCATCTTAAATGTCACCACAAGAAAATCAATAAGAACAGAGCACAATTTAGGAAAAGAAAATAGCCTTTATTTTTGACACACTGCAGAGAATGGGATTGTTATATTTAGACACTTCTGTCAACCGGTTTCAGTCAGTGGCAGTAAAGCAGACATTAACCAGGGGTTAAACTGGAATTTGTGATGCAACAAGTGTCTCATCTCTAACTGACATCATGCCACAAACTTCATATGAAAAGATATTACATCCCCCTGGTCTTCTGACGAGTCGGAGACATTTCAGATACAGCAGGCAGCGTGCAAAGCTCATCATAAAATATTTAAGCGCACTCTCTGTATCAACTTTAATAACAATGTTGTTGCCCCTAGTGAGAGAATATTACTATATAAAAGAACACGACAGGACAGTTGTTAATAGCAGTAATGAATTGGTTTATGTATGTCTGCATGATGTTCGGTGTTTTGAAAATTTAAAAGAAAAACATGCATTAATTCTCAAATTTTGAGTATCGCCCACACTGATGCTTCTGTTCACCAGCCTCTGCTATGGTGTCCTCTGCAGCTCTGTGAGCTATCTTCATCATTGTTGATGTGTGACAGACCATGAGAGCTCAACAACCCTTCCTAAAAGTAAGCAAATATTCCTTGAAATGAAACTGAATATGATGCTCCAATCTGGCAACAGCCATGACAAAAATCACCTGAATTCTACAAGCGCTGTTCATAGCATCATAAGATCAATAAAGTTTAAAACCTCCCTTTTGTATTTAGTCTATCAATCTATCTATCTTATTCTGTTTGAAATTGTATGTTGTATATAATGTGCATTAAAACCGGAAATTGTTAATAAATAAACATCTATTTAATGAAGGAGTATTGCCAGTCTTCTGAGCTGATGAAGAAAAAGATATAAATATATAAGATATACAAAGGAAATGATTGTTAATGCCAGGACCAACTCCATTGTAAATAGAAAAAAAGGAGATAAAAACTAGAGTACGGTTTAATTCTATCAACAAACTAAAAGGAAAATGAAATATGGAAATGAAGTATGTTCACCGTTGGGCTATTTTCAACAGGAATTGATGTAATTATTGAGGTTTGTTGCAAAAATAAATCTACGTCCATGTTTCTCATAATTGAAAGATTTCTGTCTCCTTCTCCTGACTGCCAGGGTGGTGGAGTCTATTTTCAGTTTCTGTACTTTTGTTTCAGTCTTTGATGGATTTAAATGTTCAAACTTTGAGGTTGATCAGTAAAGACACTGAAAATGTTTGCCTTTGTACTTGTATGCTTCACATTTGAGCACACATTTTTTTAATATCTTTTGTTGAATTTTGTGGTGTGGTACACATTTGCACATAATAGTTAATACATTCATTACACAGCAAAAACCATTTCATTTTTTTTTCACATAGTGTTGATCAAACTCTGTTTCCAAGACTTTCAGTTTGTGCAATAAAAGTCGCTTT